>JAWLRI010000087.1:681028-703885 GCA_034781795.1 Crypturellus tataupa
CGAGCGGGGCCTGCCCTGGGGCGCCGGCTACGCCGAGTGAGTGCGGCCGGGCAGGGGGCGGGCGGCGGGGGCGGCCCAGCGGGCCCGGAGCCCCCAAACTCCCGGTGCTGGAGAGGAGGGGAGCGAGACTGGCTCCCGGCCCCCTGGGAGCTGGGGAGGGAAGGGCTGGCTGCGTCGTGCCCAGCTCGTGCGGCTGCCTCAGCCTTTGCCACCCCCAAAACGTAGAAACCATCTGGAAATCTGCAAGGGGGCTCAGACCCCAAGTGGCTGCTGCCCTGTAGTTCCGGGCAGCGGCGGCCAGAGCCCCTCGGCACTCCATGGCCAGGACTAGAGCACAGTGAGGAGCTGGGTGAGGGAGGCAGGTTTCCACCCTGGGACGAGCCCGAACAAGGCTGGAAGGAAGAATGGGGATAGCGGTTTTGCAATGCGCTGTGTCACCGAGGAGCGAGCGCTGCCCAGCTCCTGCCGCGCTGGGTGCTCCGAGGCACTCTGGCCCCGTAGTTCGCTGTGTCCCTGGCCTTTCCCAGGGACTTGCTGTTTAGCTTTGCGTCAAAGAGACCCTTGAAGTAACAAGTGCAGGGTGAAAAGAAGGAGCGGAGGGTTTCTGCCAGGTCCACCCGCTTGCTGGGGCTGTGTCACGTAACTGCCAGCAAGCAGGGAGCAGGCACCGCTTGGGATATTGGTGTGTCTCACCTGGAGCGTTTGCACCCTCAGGGTTATCAATGCCGAGAAGTCGGAGTTCAACGAGGACCAGGCAGCATGTTGTCAAATCTCCATCCGACAGAGAGAGCTGGGCCAGGAGGAGGACGAGGAGTGGCTTATCCTGTGCTCCACGCGGGTACGTAGCCTGCCGCGTGCCTGTCCTAACCCTGCAGCAGGCCCTGATCTGCATCCGAGGCCCCAGGGATGGGAAACATGGGGCTGCCTCATCCTTCCTGTGTAGCCACCAGCACAGGCTTCCTGGGATGTGTTTCGAGGGCCTGAGTGCCCCGTGACTGGCCAGCAAAGGACCAGCTCTGCATGCACATGCATTTGGACAGGTTATTGCTTGGGTTCTGCTGCCTCCAGCTCTCCACGCTCATCTGCTGCTGTCTTCCTGGCCCGTGCCTTGGGCATCCTTAGCTGCCCCAGCCCTTCACTCTCTTGTTCTGCTTTCAAGGCCCTGTGAACATTAATTACTATTACTCAGAGACAGCAAGGTGCACCAGTGGTCCTTGCCTTACGGAGACTAGAAGAGCTCTGCCTCTTCTGTGAGCAGAGGAATCTCCTCTGCCCTAAAACACAGAGGAGGGGCAGGCTGGGCAATGGTGCTTGCGCCCAGCTCCGGCTGGCAATCCAGCAGCTCAGAGGATGATGCACTCGCAGGTCTGAGAGGGCAGCAAACGGGGGTCACTCCCCGTGCAGGGGAGTAACCAGCTGCAGACAGGGGCAACTGGGTTGGAAGGGCCAGGCAGAAAACATGCAGCAGAGCCTTGGCTATGATCCTGCTAACTACACAGCCTCACTCCTGTGTGCTCCCTCTACTCAAAGGTCTCCTTCACTATTTTGTGTCTCTTCCCCCTGCAGTATTTGACAGGTTCCTACTGGGCACTGTTTGATGGTCATGGCGGTCCTGAAGCTGCCATCATTGCCTCCAACTATTTGCATTACTGCATCAAGCAGAAGCTGGAGGAGGTCGTGGGGGGCATCACGGAGGGGCAGCCTCCCATGCACCTGAGCAGACGCTGCGTTTGCGAAAGCGACCCCCAGTTTGTGCAGGAGAAACAGATCCACGCAGAAGACCTGGTGGTGGGAGCCCTGGAAAACGCCTTCCAGGAATGCGTGAGTGGTTGTGCCAAAACAACAGTGTCTTTTGCCTTACTGGTTTCCCGGGGGCTACGTGCAGCCAGTCAGCGCTCTGGATATCAGCTAGGAAGCACGAGGCAGCTCTGCCGCTTACGTCACTCTCCCAACTTGGTTAAATCAACAGGATGAAGTAATCGGGCAGGAGATGGAAGCTACGAACCAGACTGGAGGCTGCACAGCCCTGGCAGCCCTTTATCTCCAGGGAAAGCTGTATGTGGCTAATGCTGGGGACAGCAGGTGAGCCACAGTAAAGGGGACAGTCGCCAGAGGGCTGGGAGATAAGCAGGATTTCCCCCACCTTCCTTAAGCCCACAAAAGGAACAGCCTTTCTGTGCTGGGGCACAGCTGCCCAGATGTTTCTGTGATGCCTGCCCTGGAGCTGGCGGAGGCAGGGAAGGAGGGATGTACTTGTGCCTCCTGCTGCCCAGTGCTGCTCTGTCCTGGCTACAGCAGCCCTCGTGCCTGGATGGCCGCAGGGCTGGTCAGCAAGAGGAGGTCAGTGCAGAAGGCTCTACATGAGGGATGCAGAGGACGCTACTCAGCGCTCCGTCTCTCTCCCTCGCAGGGCAATTCTCGTTCTGAAGGACAGCATTGTGCCCATGAGCTGCGAGTTCACTCCCGAGACAGAAAGGCAGCGGATCCAGCACTTGGTGAGCGACTCCGGTCATGATAACCCATCTGAGAGCACATCACTAGGGGAGGGTCAGGGAGAGCTCATGGCCAGAACACAACTTGCTTCCTTGAAGGCTGCAGTAAGCACAGGGTGGCCAGAACTTCATCTGTCACTAACCTGCGGGGTTGGGAGCAGGCTTCAGCCCACACCTTTTAGTACTGAAGAGGCTCCCCTCCAGGTGCACTTCCAAAGCCCTGTAATGCTTTGGACCTTCTAAGGTGCCTCCCAATGCTGTTCTGAGGCTTTTCCCATTCTGCAGACAGGGGTGTCAGTCCCACGGCAGGAGCAGTATGTGGCTTTAGTGCTCTTCCAGAGCAGAATCCATCCATCCTCATGTCTGTGTTCCCTCCTTCAGGCCTTTCTCTTCCCCAAGCTCCTGGGTGGCGAGTTCACACGCTTTGAGTTTCCACGGAGGTTGAAGGGAGACGACGTGGGCCAGAAAGTCCTGTACCGGGATTACTTCATGGAGGGCTGGTAAGTCCTTTCTGCACGAGGAGCCAGAAGATGGGAGTGCCACACAGAGCAGTTTTAGCTGTTAGTAGCAATGGGACAGAGAAGGGGCTGTGTGAATCCAGCAGTGGTGAGAAGAGACCGCTCAGTGGTGCAGAACTGGGGCAGGTCACACAAGTGATGCTGCGAGTGGCTACGCAGAAGCAGTTCCCATGCTGTAGGAGCTGAGTCCTGGGTGGCAGGTTAGGAAGCAGTTACGAAGGACAGTCCTGGACTCCTGCAGAGCAGAGCAGAGCAGGGAGCCTTGGGCAAGCACCACCTGGGGAGAAGGAGAGAGTAGGGCATTCGCTGTACCTGCAAGTCTCCTTGTTTCTCTCTCGCACAGCTCCCTGGGAATAGGAGCACCCTGAGGGCCAGGTAACAGTTGAAATGCTGAGATTAAGCTGTAGCCTCAAATGAGACAAATCCCAGGTCAACATGGAATCTTCTGTTCTAGGGGATACAAGACAGTGGAGAAAGCCGACCTCAAGTACCCTCTTGTCCACGGCCACGGGAAGCAGGTAGCTTCATGTCCTACACGCTGCAGGCAGAGATGAGTCTGATGTGGGTGCATCAGACTCATCTCTGATGTGGAGCATCCCGGTCGCTCCCAGTCACGCTCTGGAGCTCTGCCTCCACGCTGCTGCTGCAGAGCACACACTGCTCCATGTCCCAGCATGGGTAACAGCAGCTCCCTTCGCTAGCTTAGTGCTAACCGTGAGTGACAGCAGAGCAGCAGGAGGGTGGTGTGAACTGGACCCTTTGGGGCAGAGGCTGCTCCTAGCACCTGAGGTGGAGCAGATGGGCAGCCTGGCTTTTCCTGGTCAGCCCCTGGGCACAACAGCTCATTTCAGGTGTCACCTCACCACCTCCAGCAGCAACCAGTGCCTCTGCCACTAACCCCCTCACTGAAGAGGAGGCTGAAGAGCAGTCTGCAGAGGGAAGGAGGCAGGAGGGAGCAGTGACTGCACACAGCCAGAGTGAGCATGCTGGGGTCGGGCAGGAGTGCTGTCACCTCCAGTGCCGTTCCCCCCCAAGCCATCCTCTGCAGAACTGCCTGTGTAAGGAGAAAAGTCACTTTCCTTCAAGGCAACCGAAATTACCTCCCATGTCACCCAAATCAAAAGCAGATGCAGTCACTGACTTCTAGAAGTCTGAAGCATTACCCCGAGTACATGCTACCTCTACCAGGCTTAAACTCCAGAGCACACCAGAGTCCAACAGCCTGAGCTATTGCCACCGAGGACCATCCACATCCAGGCAGTCATGTCTCCATATCCACCTCAGGCCGTACTGCTCATCTTACCTCTGTGATATCCAGGGGCTGTTTGGAGCAATACTTGGAGAAGGGTCATATAGGCAACACACATGAGTCACCAAAACCATATATCTACCTCTAAAGTTGCCACATGCTGATGTTCAGTGCTGCTTTGCTTTGTTTGGAACCAGGCTCGCTTGTTGGGGACTCTGGCTGTCTCTCGAGGACTGGGGGATCATCAGCTCAAAGTCATCGACACCAACATTGAAGTGAAACCTTTCCTCTCGTGCATTCCTAAGGTGAGTCACAGCATGCAGGAACTGCTGGAATTAAAACACACTGCTCCCCCTCTAACATCCTCAGCTTTACAGACTTGGCAGGTCTCAGCCTTGTCCTGTTCCCTCCCCATCTCTCTGCTTCCCAGAGAGTCCCAGGGTTGCAGTGACCTAGAAGCACAGCAACAGGGCAACACAGAATGGTCAGGGCACAGATGACTAAAGTCAAAGGAACCCTCTCAGCGCCCTGCTGTGTAACACTGCAGCAAGCAAAGCTTCCAGCTTCCTGACCATAACAGGGTCTGCTCACAGGCTGGTTGTCACTTGGAAGGGTTTTGCTGCCTGTAATTATCCTTGCACAGAGAAACTAAAGAATCACAGGATTGTTGAATGCTTCCAAAGCCAGATGCAACAGGGAAACATGACAACCCCTGGTAAATATCTTGAATTTCCATGGTGAGAATTCCCTGTGCTTTACTCCTGCTGCTCTCCAGGTGAAGGTATTTGACTTTGCTCTGCATGACATAAAGGAAGATGATGTCCTCATTATGGCAACCGATGGCCTTTGGGATGTTCTGTGCAACGAAGAGGTGGCCCATACGGTCAGGAGCTTCCTTGCAGAAAACAGGACAGATCCTCACAGGTAACATCCATCTTACCCTTGCCACATCTCACTGCTGCTCTTAAGGTACAGCATCAGGTTAAATAGAAATTCACATCTTCTTCACCCCCAGGTTTTCAGAATTGGCCAAGCATTTGGTATGCAGGGCAAGAGGAAAGAAAACAGGCCACCAGTGGATGCTGGATGACAGCCACGAAGCATCCTACGATGACATCTCTGTGTTCGTCATCCCCCTGCACAACAAGGATGTTAAGTGTTAGCAAGGCCGACAGTGGTCCCCGACTGCGGGGCTGCTCGGCATCAAAGCAAGGCAAGGATGTCCATGGTGCAGGTGCACTTTTCCAGCAAAACTGCCTCCTGGGGAACTTGAGAAAGAACCAGGAACATCACATACAAGAGGATCAAGAAAATTGACTCTTTATGAACATGCAAGGAAAGAACGGGGGGCAAGTCATTCCTCTTGTTCCCTTCTCTGTTGTGCTAAGGAGAGACTCAAAGGCAGCCACAGAAGTTGAGGAGCCCAATTTCTAATGTCTTCAGGTGCAGTTAGTTTCCAATCCACATTCTCATGACCTCCCCCACCTTTTTAGTTTGCACAAGAGATCCAGCAGGCTCCTGAAGAGCTGCACATGAATCACAGTTGAACTAACTGGCTGCACAGGCTGCGGGGGTCCTCAGCCACTTGCTGTTAAACAAGATCTACAGCAAGAGGGGCTGTCACCGTCAGGACAGTGTCACCTGGGGCTGTGCCTGCCCCATGCAGCCCAAAGGCTGAAGCGGTTTCCCAGGGCTCTTCCTGGGGAAAAAAATTGCTTCTCGGAGGCAGCGCCCTTTCACAACAAGATGCTGTCAGCAGATGAAGCTGCATTCAACGGTACAGGCCTTGCTGTTACTTAAGAACATTTTAAGTATATGGCAAATGCTGCAATATATGTACTTCTAACAGAGGTTTGTTAGAAGTCCACAACCCTCAACAGTTTTCTGTTCATTCAGGTGTCATTCACAGCGAGGCTCCTGTTGTAGTAGTAGCACTGGTGAGATCTCAAGCAATTGAGTGTATCACCTCAGTTGCTAGAAGACCCCTAAGGAAAATAAAACCAGTTTTTCCAAGGTGTCCAAGTGCTGCATCACAAACACTATGCTCATTGCAGTGCCAGGAAGAGCAGGGGGCAAGATGGGCCAAATTGAATTGTGCTGGAAACTGCATGGAACTGATTTGCAACCTGCTCATTGGGCGGGTCACTTGGGATCTGGACAATCTTCCCAAATCCCAATTCTTGTTTTTATCATTCATTTATACACCCTGCAATACTACCCAGGGGAACAGACAATCCCCACTATTTGATTGTCAAGCACTGCTATGAAACTGCATACAGATGAAAGTCCTAACATTTAACAAGTTATTTAATGGTAACTTTAAACAGCTTTAATCTTTTTGGAGGTTTTGCACAGACCTCAGATTGAAAGAGATAGCCACAGAAAATAGAGGGGGAAGATATAGAGATAGCCATAGAAAATAGTGGGGGAGTTTTTGCTTCAGAAATGCTAAACTTATATTTTGCAATACAACAGCTTGACTAGAAACATTCCCTAAGTAGTACTAGGTGAGAGGCAGCTAGCAAATGTCTTTATTTCCTGCTGCAGGAACCTGGGTCAAAGAAGGGGGGAGCCTTCCCAGGGCTCTGCTTATGGTTTAAGCAAGCACTCCAACAAGACGACTTATTGACAGCTTTACTCCTTCCTCATCCTGTCATGTTTAAAATGCTGCACATGTAGTTTGACCCCATGTTGCCACGCTGCATCCAGCTTGAGGGTTCGCACTTGTGGAGTCTCACAAACTCAAGAAGCTGTTTCTCCAGCCCCAGTGGAGGAGGGCTCTCTCCTTGCAGCCCCATCACAGGCTTCTGTGAACACCGTATATCAGACGAGCAGCTTCCCTGGTCTGGCACATTCCCAGGCCACAGAATCCTCCCAAAACAGGCAATAAATGCAGAGGTACTGTGTTTTCCACTGCAGAATTTGCCTTTCCATAACTAAGGTGTTTTTAAAATACATGTTTTTTTCTCATTCCCCTCTAAGAAAACAACAACTTGCATCACAGTGGACAAATGCAGAATTTACAGTACTCCATAAACTGTCTACAAAATATTTATTGATAACAGCCACAACATTGAATTATCCACATATGTAGTTTTCTGTGACAAAGCATAATTTCACTTCATATATATTTACACTTATCTGGCAGATCCCATCTAGGAGTTAAATTCACAATACCAGCTCACAACCAAGGAGAACAGCTTCTCTGAAAGGCTCAACAGGACCCTAACCTCTGACCAAAAAAATAAGGTGAAGACTCTTAAAGTGCAAATATAGCCAGAAGTCGGATGGTGAGATGCACTGCTGCTACCAAATTTCTTCACTGAATTTCTACGTCCCCCCAGAGCAGAGGCCAGGATACGAACTAAGAATGGGGAGGAGTCTGAAACATCACCTCAACTTGGAGAATGACACCCAAGCTTCCCACAAGCCAAGCAGAAGGGCTGGCCAAGGCTGCTGCTCATTAGGATGGCGAGTCCAGCACATTCTTCGTTTTGGAGCGATGTCTTTATTCCATCCCAGAGCAGGACAAGGGGGTCATCTTTTAAATCTCAACTTTTGTGTGTGTGGGGGAGGGGGGGGTGGAAACTATTTTCTGCTTGGCTCTACACAGGGCTGGATACTGTATTAGACACGCGAGGGCTATTTTTAATGTTTTGATGCTTCTGGGCAACCTTAAGAGCATAACAATTGCAGTCCTGGTACTTTTAGAGAAGCATGTAGAAGCTGGAAGCTAATACCTTTATTCACCTTTCAATCCCATTTAATTTTATAGGACCAAGTGGTACTGCAGGTTCTTGACTACAGCTGGCACATTTCCATCTCTGAAAGGCAGATGGGAAATGTTCACCACCCCATGAGCCGAAAGAGGTCTCGACCACCACGTGGGCAGCAACAGGCCCCGGAAAAGCACCCAGTTTAATTTTGAACTGCACATTAGGGTTGTGTTGTGCGTGAACCTGTAATCTATCTCCACCTCCGAAAGCCACTGTTGCTCTCACTATGTGCACCCTTCTAGATCAGCACTTCAATTAAAAGGAAAAAAATCATTTCATGCTGCAATGCACAGAGATTTACCACACTGCAAGCAGAAGAGAAATAAACAACAGTCTTCGAACCAGCGCAAAACATGAGCAAAGAACGTTTTTAGAAAGAAAAGGCCTCCAAACGCTTGCCTGGGGAAGTTATGACGAACACAGCTGAGGGCTCTCACATCACTTGTTAGGCAAGGGACTTTGCAAAATCTTCCCAGACCATTTGCTACTGAAGGCCAAGGTCAAGGTGTTAAAATGCACCACTAACCCCAAGGAGCTGCATGTTAGAAAGCACCGCTTACATGCACTGACAAAGATGAAATAGCACCGGGATGCAGCAATCCTGAGGTCAGGAAGTGCTGGGGGAGACCTCATCTTGTGGGGACAAAGCTATCTGCATTCCTCTGCCCCTGAGCACTTGGGGGCAAAAGCAGGACTGCACACACCAGGGACACAAAGGGACCTCTCTAACTCCAGCAGCAAACACTGCTTGGCCAGATCTCAAGCACCAGCAGACCAACCCCTCTTCCCTCCTCTGCTCTGGGCAGACTGCCTCACACCACACACGAGTGTCCCCAGCAGGAACCCAGGCCAGACCCAAGCCCCAGGCCACACAGGCTGCCTCCCACTCGGCCATCCCGTTGCCAGCACCATGCACCCCTCAAGCAGCCGCTGCAGGGCAGCGGCCCTACCACTCCAAAGGACCAGCAGTGCAGAAGTGCCCGCTCGGCAGCCCCAAACACTTCCACAAGTGCTCTAAAAATGCAAGAGAAAGCAAGACAGAGGGAAGGTGCTCTACAGGCTAATTTACTTCTCCAGGGAGACATGCTCTGCATTATATACAGGGCCCCACAGCTGAGAAACTTGGCTTTAACGTGGAACATGTAGACCAGTTACCTAAGGTAAAACACAACAGCACTGTTTTCAGCATGGACTGATACTCAGAGCACAGAGAACACACCCATTTCCACATTTGTTTTGTTGCCTTTCCAATCTTTTGTACTGAAGAGGGAAAGTGCACGTGACAAGCAAGGGAAGGAACCTGCTCTCCAAGCTGTGACCCAGCAAATTTTGGCAAAGTAGGGGCACATCCACACAAAGCCTTTCCCAGCCTCCCAGCTGCCTCTCAGTGCATGCCTTCGGGACCAGGCTTGAAGACTGGCTGACCAGCTGGTTTGCACCATACCCCAGCAAGCTCCCCTGGAGCAGGAACACGTTCCCCTCTTATCTCCCGGAGGGACATTCCTTGGAGCTGGGCCACAGCAGAGCCAAGACAGACTGTACCCGGAACAGCTTTTGCATTCAATTCTGCAGACGCTGGCAAGGGAAGCATGGCTCTTTCAATGCTCACCGAAAACCTGCACAACCTGTGACAAAGCACATGCTGAGCTAACCGTGCACACTGCTTCCACCCACAAAAGGGATGCAGGTCTAAACCCAGGTTGGGGAGAATTTAATGGAGCTTATTTACAAAGCAGGAGGGGATAACTGTATTGGTGAAGGTAAACAGCCTAGACAGCCCACAATACTGGCCCACATCATATTCTTTAATATCTAAAAGTAAAAAAATATGGCCCATTCCCACTCCCCTCCCTCCTCCCCTCCAATATTTACAAGTAAGATCAGCCAGGATGATACATCAGGAAGATACATGGGCAGACTGATTTCAATCTTTGCTGGGTTTCTCTAGCTTGCTGCCGTCAGCCTCCTTTATTGCTTGGGGCACTGATCAGACACTCCTCAACACGGTGTGTGCCTCAGGGAGGCTGCCACAGCAAAGAAGGCTCCTTCAAGCTCCGGCAGTGGAGAAAACCTGTATGTTTTGCTGCACACTAAAATAACAATAAAAAATGATGATAGGCCATGTAACGCTTATTTACAGTCACAAACTTTCAGCACGTGTTCAGCTGCAAAAAGCACCCAGCATCTACTATTTGAGTTAAAAACAGTGAGCGTTCATGTTTGGCACAGGAATAACTTTGCGTCCGCAGACGACAATGAAACCAAAGATCCCCGATGTTAAAACACGCGCTGGTGGGGGAAAAAACTGCATGTTCTACCTTGGAACATCAACAACATTGTACATTTACAGAAAAAAAGAACACAATTACAGATTAAAAACTGCCACAAGCATTTTATAAATAAATTGGACTCCGTTGTTCAGAAATAATACCATGCCACTTCCAGCCTCAGGTGGGAATGGACTGGAAGGCAAGTGAGTCACATGCTGCCTCTGAACATTCTAGGAGGTGGAGTAGAGGAGTCCTTGCAAAGGAATGCAGCAAATAAAGTTAAGACATATGGAAACATAACACAGGAGTGGGAACAGTCGAGGAGAGCTAAGCAATCCCAACACAATCCTTGGGAGAGTAGGCTGCTGTTAGCACTAGGGATGTCACCTGGCAGCAGCTGCAGCATAGGAATTAGTCATCAATGGTTGGCAACCAAAAGGCCTGTGAAAGAGGAAAAAAAAAAAGTTTTAGAACACAGACTTCCTTGCAGCACGGGTCAGAAGTCCACTGCTGCTCCCTTCTGCATACACATGGGCAGAACCTACAAGGAAGCAGCGCCCCAGCAGTTTAGATTACAATCCTTGCCTGCCCTGCTCTGCACTGCACATTCTCTAGAGCAAGCCAGGCACAAATAGCCAACATAGCAGGCACGTTATAACCACCTAAGGTACCTGTACTTCAGGGTGCACATTCATCCACTGCACCATCACCCTGCATCTGCTCAAGCCCAGGTCTACCAGGACTCTGGGCTGCATCATTCAGCTCCCTGCAGTGATGCAGGGAGCACTGGCAGAGTCCAGGGCCTTCTCAGCTTTACTCCAAAAGGGCCAAGACATCAATGCACTAGAGGAACTTAACCCTATCTCTTACCATATTGGAACATGCACTAGCAAAAGTCATGAATTTTGGATTGAACTGCAGGCAGGTTATAGGACCCGTGTGTTTCCCATCCAGCACAGCCACCTTCATGCCACTTTCCCCATTCCAAACATGAATCTTGCCATCCTCTGAACCTGTAAGCAGGAGTAAAACAAACAAAAAAAAACCCAAATCAAGATACAGAAGATACATTGGAGAGGTCCACACACAGTTAAATATTTGACTAGTTAAGCAAAAAAATCAAACCAAAGCCTTTGGCTTGAAGATAACCAGATATCAATACATTATGCTGACTAGCAGAAGCTTCATTAGAGACATCACTGCCTTAATGAGATCAGCAAAGCAGGCTTTTCATTTTAATTATCATGCTGGCAAGCGTTCACTATAGCAGTGATGTACTCAGGGGCTGCATACTTAGCATTTTTACAATTTAAGTCTATTTTAGTCTCATCTTAAGTAGGATTCCTAATAATATGCACACAGATTTTTCTTCTGCTTCTGTATTTCTCTGTATACCCTTTCAGAGGAAAAAAAAATAAGCAGCACAAGTTACATCTTAAGTATAAGTAAAAACTGAACAGGAATAAGCACTTTAGATTTTTTTCCTACTACAGTTTTCATTTGGAAGGGCACAATCAGAAAATACCTAGCTAGGGAAGATTCCTAGCAACAAAAAATGTCTATCAATTGCCACTAAATTAAACAAATTGACATACCAGTTAGAGCCACGAGCAAACAGGAGAATAAAAAGAAAGCACCTAGAGGGACAACACCCCACAGAAGCATTAGGGTGAGGGCAGCACACGCCCACAGTGCCCAACCTGCAGCACCAGGTTTGACAGGAGCTGCAACCACTTTTTGCCACCCATCTCCCTCAGAGACCTTTCTGCAAAGCAAAAGAGCTCCGCAGCTTAGGGTTGCATTGTATTATTTAGATATATACTGCTTCCCAGAGACACTATTTTAGTCCTAGGCAACACATCTGGTTTCAGAACACTCTAATGCTCAGAATAGCATCTTACCTATCATGATGAACTGAGAGTCTGGCGTGAAGGATGCCTCCAGCGTGACAGCCTTACTGTTGTTATAGCCCTAGGGCACAAAACAGGACACCATGTAGCAGAGAGCATGTCCACACACTCACACCAAAGGGCACATTCCTCTCTATGGCCCTGCAGAGCTCCGAGTGCGGAGAGGAGCAGGACTGCTGCTTTTTAGTAACAAAGGAACTAAATTTACCTTTTCCTCACTGATGAGGAAACAGAAATATGTACCAAGAGGAGATGCAGCACAAGTTTTTAAATTGGAAATATAGAGTTCAAGACAAACCAGACAACCTGTCAGCCTATATGTTAAGCAGCCCCCTTTGAAATCCACACCTTGTCATTCACAACAAGAAGGGAGACAAGACCTAGCCCACAATGCAAAGGACAATCCTGTTTGCCACTGCGTTCACATAACTCCCAACAAGCTCTTACCACCAAGTTTCAAGCAGGTAATGCAGAAAATGTGCTCACCCCAAATGTATGCAGGACAGCTCCTTTGAAAGCATCAATCAGTCGAATGAACCCTCCGTTGGTTGATATGAGGATGAGTTTGCCATCATTACTGAACTTCAAACCTGTCCACTCGCATGTTCGATCATACTGCATTTTAAAAGTAGCAAATGGACCCTTCAAAGGAAAAAAAGAAAAGGAAAAGTGACAGACTGCATGCATCACTGCTAATAAGAGGCTACTATTACTGTTAGCAAAAGAAAAGCTTTTTTTTTAAAAAAAAAGCTGAATACCCTTATAGAACAGAACAGCACGAGCTACAGCCAAAGAAAAATGTCACAGCAATAACTTGCCACTGTGCATAGATTTCTAAAAGAAGTATGAAGCCCTGGCTTTCTAAGGTCACCATTCAATATCTCATACTCCCACAGGAGATGCACACACAGCCATGGTTCACTGCCAGTGGAGTTTCAAGAGAATTCAATCCTACTACATCCAAGAAAAGAAATTTAAGGCATGATTAAGTTTTCATTTTCCAACAAAGTTGCCTACTGAAGCTAGACTAAGAACTTGTTGCATAGTTCTAGAACATCAATGGCAGTAACACTGGCTCAAGCTATGCTTGGTGCTTGGCCAGTTCAGCTGCCCACCCAATGATCATGGTCTGTCCATCTTTCCTAGAGTTCTTCACCAAAGAAAAGCTCTCTACCCCAAACAGGTCTGAAACTAGTTAAAGATCTGGTTGAAGCAAAGTTGGTTCTGGATGGATTTCAGGATCTGCTGAAATCATGAACTTGCCTCTACTTACTTACCCAAAACCTTCAGGTGATAGCTAGTGGTGACCGAGTGTTTCAAGCAAATGTGGATGCTGAATGGTGGATTTAGGTACTTCTTGGGAGCTAAAAAGCATAAGAAATGAAGCGGACATATCTCACCTTGTCAAAAGAGCGGAGATCATAAAGCTTCACCATTTCAGAATTGACTCCAGCAGCAAAAATCAACCCCTCTGGGTCAAAAGAGCATACGGGCTTCCCCTGGAGATGCATGAGACCCTAAAAAGTAGAGTGGCACAGCTTATTTCATTAAGTGGATGCTCTCATTTCCAGCAACACCCTTTGATTCCACTGTGAGCAGGACAGCAGCCTACAGACTGAAAGCTGCATTTCTATCACAAATAGAGAGTTTTACAAAAAATTCAGGCATCAGCTCCTCAAACAACAGCAACTCTGACTACTCCAGGTTGCCTTACCTGCCTCCAGAGCAGGCAGTAAGGAAGCTAATACTCACAACCTGCTGCACTGCTTCACTGCACAATGGCTGCCATCCCACAGGCAAATTGAGAATGGCAAGTGCCACTTCCCAAACCTGCTTTCCAAACTTTCCAGGATGCAGCTTCTAGCTGCAAGTCCTAGCTCCGCTAGGCTCATAGTTTCAAGCATTAGCATAAATCACAGAACTGCCAAGGAATTTACAATTTTATCTGTCGCAACTCCTACACTGAGAAGCATTACAAAGTAAATTTACACATGAGCAAGAATAAACGGTGAGCAGCTCATTTAGAGCACGCCTCCAGAAAAGGGTGGAATTAAGATTTCTAAGTTAATAAAGGCTTATTTTTAAGGTAAACCAAATTGTTTTGTCAGAAACTTAACTTAATTTTGCATTTACAGTTGTACCAGCTGGAATCAATAACTGTCCCTCTTACTAACTTACTGTCCCACTAAAAAGGGGAATACAACAAAAGTACACTGTTTTTCAGCCCATGTAGGCCAGTTTCAAGCAAAAGAAAAAAAATACACCGTATTCCAGCAAAATAAGAAATGAATTTTTGAACAAAGTAAGAAGCTATTAACTCTGCTCACAAACAAGTGGCACCAATAAAAGAGGTGGCACAAGTAGTGAACAGTCATACAGCCGTTTTTTAGACCTCCAATTTCTTCATCATATTTGATGACACTGAGATATTGACTTTGAGCACAAGGACTCTACAGACACTCCAATATAAGTCTCTCAATTCCTGCTCTGTTACTATGCCTAGCCCAGGAGAGATGCCTACTAGAAGTGCACACTCGCTGCATGGTATAACAGCCCGATTAGCAAGCTGATGACATCCAGTTCTTCTCTTGTTTCATCAGCTCTGGGTGCTACTACTTGCTCTTCCCAGTGCCTCTCCAGCACAGAGATAAGGGTCAAAGTGAGTAACGTTACTAATATTTCATAAGGATTCACGATCCAAATTCCTTCGGCATTCCAGGGAGGCGTCAGCTCTAACTCTGCAGCCTACGTTAGAGTGGCAGTATTTGCTTTCGTAGCATGTACACAGCCACTACACATCCTTCTAACCAAAAGAATGTTCCCTGATGCACAAAAATATACCCATGATTTCATATCCTACCTGGCAATTTGGAGAACGGAGATCCCAGAGTCGAATAGTTTTATCAAGAGATCCAGAAATAAAAGTATCATCCACTGGAGACATTGAAAGGGCAACCACTCTGTAACACAGAGGAGCACATGCATCAGGGACATACAGGAGACATCCTGATGCAACATTTAGCTCAACACTTGCAGGCAAGTTTCTATTCCCCATGAGTACTCTTGTACCAAGAGAAGGATCCTAAATTGATTCTAATACAATTCATACTCATTACAACCATTATTTTGATCTCTCCTGTACTGTTCTGCAGACAACATCTTACCTTTTTGTATGACCCGGGAAATATCGGATGTATTTGTTGTCATGCAGCGACAGGTATCGTATTGTATCTGAAACCATAAGCATAAAACACAAGCCTTATCACACCAGGAGCACAACAAGTTGCATAGTAAACCTGCACCCGACAGCAAGAGACTCTTACCATACTGAGTAAACCTGGTCCCTTGACTTTAGGTCTGACTTTGAAACAGCATCAAGTTAGAAAGAGACATAAAGCAACGTGGTTTCCAAAGCCAAGAGTGGAAAGTAAGCATCAGGAAGGGTATTTCTGATAATTCAAAGACATTAAAATTTACAAACTGCCATATGACTTTAACAGAATTGCAGAACAGTTCAGGTTGGATGGAAGTCTGGATACCATTTAGTACAACCCATCTGCTCAAGCAGGGTCACACAGAACAGGTGGCCAGGACCCTTTTGAGCATCTTACAAGGACAGTCTCTCTCCAACCTCTCTGGAGAGCCTGCCCCTAAGTGCTCTGCTACTCTCAGAGTAAAGAAGTTTTTCCTCATATTCAGGCAGAATTTCCTGCTTTTCAGTTTGTGCCCATTGCCTCTAAATTGATACCACCACCTTTATTTTTTGCTTTGCCTCCAGGCAAACAATAAGCATAGGAAATGCATGAATTCCAGCACTTAGCCAGAGAGGAGATACAATATGGACTGCAAAGCCAGGATAGGATACACTAAAAAGTAACGAGTCTTAAACAGAAAAGTTTTTAACCTAATAATCAACACCTTTATGAACTCTCTACATTTGTTCAACCTTGAGAGCGGGCAAGGATTTGGGTTCCAAGCCAAAAAACTCTCAAAACATCACTTTTTGCCTGAAATTTCCCATCCTGCTGAGATCCGCACTATCCTCTAATATTTGAGGAAATTAAGGGCAACTCATCAAATGGGAAACATAATCCTAACTACACACCATTCTAGAAAGCTCTAGAAGGCTTAAATGACTACCCCAAAACATTAATGCACAAAAGAAAGTTTCACATTCCAACATGACTGGATGGGACGTGCTCCAAGTAGGCTGCTCACACGCACATCTTGTGTTTTCCTGCAAGGACTGACATTACCTGATTCCAGAAGGATCCATGCAGAACTTGGGCTTCTTTTAAGAGGAAGCACTGGGGAAATGCAGTTGAGATGGTCCCCGGCGGCAGCGCTCTGTCCCAGGCAAGGCAGTGGCCTGTACAGTTATCTCCTGTACCGGGTGGTATCATAGACCCTCAAACTGTACAAACTACTACCTCAGCCTGGGAGCAGGCAGGCGTGACTCAGCTCACACATCTTGAGAAACACTTCAGAAATAAACAAATTGCAGCAACTCCAACATAAATCAAGTGTTTGGGAGCAAGTGTCAACCCTCCCACAACACATCTGGCTTCATTTTCCCTTCTGGTAACTGCGAGGTAGGAAAAGTGCAACGCACCTTGACTAAGAGTGCATACATTAGACTAGTACTAGAGTATCTGGACCCCTACAAAATGCACTGATAGTTTTCATTAGCCTTGCAGTTAGAACAAGCAACAAGTATTTTCACACTCTTTCTTCTATTCTCACTAAAGATTTATAATAATGCTATTCTGAAGGATGAACGCTCTGAAATTCTGGTTGCAAGACAATGACTACAGAGCAATATTGAGACAATGTGAAACATTACAAAGAAGTATTACTGCATAGAAGAATTACTGAATGTATCCACACAAATTGCTAAATTTGAATTTTAATTTAAAACCTAAATACAAATTAATTCACCTGCCATGAAGCTCCAGAAGCCCTTTAAAGTCATCAATTTACAGAATTTATCATGGGCAGTAACCATGAAAAAGAGGCATGGAAAGAGCTGATTTACCTACATATATATATATATATATATATATATATATGCAAAAAGCAATGGGGCAAATGAATTGGATCTAAACTAGCAGAAAGAATCCTGTGACCCACTGTGGCCTTGGCTGGTGCTTTGCTGATTTACCTGAACATTTGGCTGTTTAAGGAGGAAGGAAAAATATCCCCCCACTCCAGTTAACTTGGGAATGCTCTAGGGAAAGCTCTCTGGGTAGCCCTTCTGGGCACATGCTCCTCCCTCCTCATCCCACACAGAAAGCAAGGCACTGCACCTGACTGGCTGAACTGGTGTTTAAACAGCAAAACAAACTGCAGAGCTGAGGACAAAACTTGTATCTCACCGACAAGGTTTAATCTCTTAGTTTTTATAGCATTGAACAAGACTAGCTAGTATCCTCTAGGGAATTCCACTGCCTTGTGCACTGCACTTAAATATTATGCCATGCCCTCTACATCTCTAACAGCATGCTTATCACCTAAATATTGCTGTAAATTCATTTCCAGTGGCTTATTTCTATTTATCTGGGCACTTACCATCTATTTTGTTGGAGCTATAGACCACTGTGTTGGCAGCATGCGTGTATCTGATGAGGTCCACTCCATACTTCTTGCTGTACAGCGTTCTCTTGGGTCTATCAGAAGGAAGCAGAAATAGCTGCACTCATTGCAGAAGCTCGGACTCACCACACTAACAATACTAGACCATTTGAAGTTGCCAGATGCTTTCAGGCAAGGAAAGAAAAACATTTATATTTAATTCTCAAGCAAGGCCTGAGGCTCAAATAGTTCCTTACAACCTCCTTGAAAATTCATCAGCCTCCTTCAAAAATTCTTTTCCCATGATGTCTACTGTAAAGAGTTGGAGGGCCTAGGGTAATGAGCCCTTAATGTCAAACAGCACTGCCTCATCATTCACTTGCCCTTCAAAAAACTCCAATTCTTCTGTTTCTTTCTTCTTCCCCATTCAGAATAATTTGATTGGGGACAGGGATTGCCTTTTTATTTTCTGTTTGTTCAGAACCTAGACCTGAGTGTCTGGCTCAGAACCAGGGCTTTTTGTTATGAGCACAGCCACGTATGTATTATTAGTTGAAAAGCACCAGAGACTCTCTCAAGCTGCTGGACAATTGTACTCAAATCCCAACCTTAAAGTAAAAGACTCAAATGTAACATCCTGCCATATATTTAAACACATTCTAATGAGAGCTGTGAAGACTTACAAAACTGGACTTTTAGGGTTTGTGATATACAAAGTGAAGTACTGCAGTAACAGACACTTAGGTGCAAAGACAAGTTAGAAGCAGCAGTTTAAGTGCGTCTTTCAGCAGCAGATGCTCCTCAGCACCCTCCTGCCCCAGCTATGGCAGCAGAGTGGTTCCTGAACCTGGGCAGCCAACCATCAAGGGATGTTGATCAAGGTTAGGAATCACACAATTCTGCCTGCCTTCCAGAAATCTAGTTTTAATCTAGAAATTCCAAACTCTGTTTGTTATCCAGTCCCACAAAAAGCTGTATCAATGCAAGTTGAGGACAGCGTGAGAACGGAAACAAACAGCAGGAGCCCTTTGAACCAAAACCGCTGCCAGAGGAATAGCTCAGGCATAGACACAGGCTCTCTAAGATGCCTTGTTTTCTCTCCTTGTTTTCATTAGCCTGAAATCGACCCACCCAAACAACAGCAGGAGCTGGAGACGCTCCATACTAAAGCAAAAATAGTCTTTATAGATTAATTCTTACAGAGCAGTTCACCTTTGGGTGAACTTGCTGGGACTAAACTTCCAATAACTGAAGGCCTATACAGGAAAAGTAACCAAAAGCTTTACACTACCTGTATCACTCACTCCAAATCTCCACAGGTTCCTCCTCAGTTCTTTCCAGTAAACTTTCAAAGTTCCCAAAATTCAAAAGGTGCAACCATACTACAGATGGAAAGCACAAATGTACATGCTTTAAACTTAGGAACCATTGTTCTCTAACATTATATCTAAGGTACCTCCCCATTATGCTCCTTGTGGTTACCTGAGCTATCCACATGCAATTTACTTACTATTTATTTATTTAAAAACACCAAGACCTCCTGCCAGCTCTGTTTCTTCCTTATCCATGAAAAGTTTAAAGCTCAGCAGCACTAATCAGAATAAGAACTGAAACACCTGTCAGGCATTTGAGTATAACAGGCAAATGCAGCACAACACAGGAGCAAATTAAAACTTCTCAGCGGCACTCAGAGCTCAGACACAAAACCTTGGAGCTTAAGCAGCCAAAAAAAGACAGAATAAGGAGTAGTAAAAACCCTGATAACTTGCTGTGTTCTAGGACAGACTTGAGATTTTTCTTATGTTACATTTTACAATTGTAATTTACCACTGGTGACTAGACAAACAAGCTGAGTTTGCAAATTTCTCT
This sequence comes from Crypturellus tataupa, assembly GCA_034781795.1. Taxonomy (NCBI): domain Eukaryota; kingdom Metazoa; phylum Chordata; class Aves; order Tinamiformes; family Tinamidae; genus Crypturellus; species Crypturellus tataupa. The sequence continues at coordinate 700,684 of JAWLRI010000087.1, forward strand.
CTTCACATTATTTAAAATAATGTAGTATAAAGCACCCATGCATATGCACACACACTCTGAATTGGAAAAAAAAAAACCATGATAAACAGTCAGACTTTTTCCCTTTTTAACTCAGGTTTAAGGGAGGGGCAATCCCTTAAACCTGAGAGTATACATGAAGATATTAACAACAAGAAACAGACATGAGATTTTTACCAAAGAGGAGGAAAGCAACTGTTATTTGCCCTAAGGTGAAGTTTCCATGGAAGCTGGCAAAAGCAGCAGTGTGCCACTTGGCATACAACACCATCTGCTTGCAATTTACTACTTACACACACAAAAACGAAAGCTTCAAGTTTTGTGTATTTTTAAACAAATTGCTATCACTAAACATAAGCCAAATTTAAGATATCAAGCTCACTGGAAAAAAACATCAAGAAATATCCCTGAAGAAAAATTCTTTAGAAGATAACTGTCAAGGCTGCTATAAAACAAAACATGGGCAAGGTTTGTAAGTAGCAGTGTCTGTACAGGTAGAATGGATACAACTGCCATGCCAGGTTCACCGATACGGCTACCATGCGCTGTGGTTAGGCAGGAGTCAGGGCAGATCTGGAATGGGAAACACCGGATTCCACTGCCCTACAACCCTTGGACCACAGGCTGGAATCACTATCATCAAAGCAAAGCTAGAAGCTGTAAAGACCAAAGGAAAGTCGTTTTTCAATCAAAGCCCTGAGCATAAATAATATACAACTGATATATACTGAAATGCAACCCAAACAAACCCTTGCTAGGCCACTGTTCAAGCACCGTTCCTATTCCGGATCAAGGCTGTTGCACACCCCAACATACCATTTTCCTCTGAGCACTTTCAATCATTATTAAGCCCCAGCAGATGTAGAGAAGCCTCTTGATTTCTGCTTTGAGCCATTTTTTCCTGAAGTTACTTGTTAATGCACAGTGGATTGAAATCATAAGACTGACCATTTACACATTTGGCAAACAAGTGGAATCTTATCTCCAAAATTACTGTATGTTCAGGAAAGACTACCACACTAATCTTTCAAGCTTGTTCCCTATACAAAATATGAGATGTTGTTTCAAGGAGAGAATCATATCCTGGCATTTGCTGGGCAACACAGCTTAGAAATGGCAATCCCCTGAGACAGGTTTGCTTACACCAGGAAGAGGATTCCCCTCTCCTTACAGTTTATTCAGAAATGGCAAAGCAAGCAGACAGGCACGCATACACTTAAAACAGAACTGAACAAAGCTGCACTTTTGAGCTTCTCAGTTGTACTCCTACTAAAAGGAAACAAAAAAGTCAATTTTGACACTGTTAAACTGGAAGTAGTTCACCATTTAAGCTACCTTTATTACATTGACAGCAGAAAACTTTCTTCTGGTTCTTAGATTCATTAGAAATAATACTTACAAGATGACATTGAAACATTGGTTATTTAAATAAACAAACTAACTATAGGTGGAAATCTGTCAAATTCTGCCACATCACAACAATAATCATTCACTGACTATTTTTCATTGCCACGCAAATCTCCTGAGACAAAGTAATTCACAGCCCAAGTTTTCTAAGGTGAGACAAAAGTGTCCTCTTCATCCCTAGGCACCTCCAAAATCACATCTATGGTTTGAAGTTGGTTGGTGGTACGTGAGCAGCCTCCAAATTAACCTTGCAGCCACTGCAGAAATGCACCCCCAAACGTGGGTTACCTTGCTCAAGCTGCTCTCTTTGCCCTGTAACACTGCAGTTAAGAGACCATCGATCTTTTATGTCTAACTTAATTAAAGCAAATCCTTTCACTGTATAGCATACACCAGGACTGCACAGAGAGAGGAATGAAAGGACCAAATGCCTCCCGACTCACCAAATTGTTCTTTATAAGTTTGAAAGGGGAATAAGAATCAATACTATCTGCATTAACAGCACTCAGCCCTTCTGCTATGGTATGTGATTAGGACCCAGAATAATGCCCATGGCAGACAGCATCCATATTACGTTACCCGTGCTTATTTATACAAGCAACGCATTTCAAATTAACATTTGCTGTATATCAGGGAGTGGCAAGAACGTTAACCTGCAAAGCAAACAGTCTAACCAAGTATAAAACAACATACAATAAAAACTGCACAAAATAAAGAGACTAGGAAGATGATAGGCTGTCCCAACGCAGCAGGTACAAGGTCCTGGTCTGCCCGAATAAGCGGATGGACGAGGAGGGCAGGATTACCATAAAACACATGCAACACCGACACACCTACCTCCTGGCACTCCTAAGCAGGGTATTTTTCACTCCTGTTTTGCTTCCCTGCCCTATCCATCCTTTTTCCTACAAATGGCACCTAGACGAGATGCTATCTCCTCTCATCTGCCCCAAAAGTCTCAAAGTCTCTACACCAGCAGGAAGTTAAACATAATTTAGAGGAATTTAGATGAATCAAACACATAGTGGCACCGAACACACAAGGACTTATTTGCAATCCCTGTTTTTATTTGCATGATATATATCAAGAGACTGAACACTTTGGTTCCCCAAGCGGAATTCCAGGCTCAGCATCCACCTCTCTACTGCACCTTACAACTTTGACTGAAAATCAGTATCCTAAAAGGTGAAAATATTCTTAACATCTGAAAATTACCTACATACCAGGTTTTTAGTGGAATAATACACTAATTTGGCTCCGCTTGCCCCAACTCTCACAGAATGCAAATGCTTTGTGGTTATTCTAAGATACAAACCACAACAGTTACTGATTCTCTTTGCATATTTGCGTTCTCTGAGCAAGAGGACCATATTTCAAGCTCTGTGCAAAACCACAGAATTCCACCCAAAAGTTGGGACAAAGATTGTGTGAACGGCAAAGGACAGATAAACAGCACAACTGCATTTGGCGAGCAACCAATGCACCTTCATCCATTAGTACTTCGTTCATAACAGTAAATATACCTAGCCAACAAAGATATACATTGGTTCATTATGAATTCAGACCGCTTCTGGAGGTCTTTAGCACTTAATGGTGCTTCACGGATAAAAATGCGACTGGAAAAGGGGTTTTGAGCAGGGCGCACCCGCTCTGCCCACCGCACTCCGCGGCCGGGGCGCTCCGTTCCGCGGGCGCCGCCGTGGAGGCCGCGGCTCGCCCCGAGGCCGCAGGGGGAAGCCCCGGGCAGGCCTTTCCCTGCCGGGCCCGGCCCCGCCCG
>JAWLRI010000087.1:704492-718911 GCA_034781795.1 Crypturellus tataupa
GCCACGGCCGTGACGCCCGGGGCCGTGGAGCAGCCGCTGCCGCGCTCCCGGAGCCGCCGGCTCGCCCAGCCGCGGGGAACGCGGTGGGTGACAGGGGTGAAAGCCGTAGTCACTGCCGTGACCCTGGCAGCAGGCCGAGCGCCTCTGGGTGGCGGCTGGAGAACAGACCCTGTGCCGCCGCCTTCGGTATTTGCCTCTTTTTTGCTCCTCTGTTTTTTGCTCTGATTCCTATCCATGAGGAAAAGGGGGTCTCTGGGGCTCAGGGTGGGTTGTGGCTGCGGAGCCTCCGCAGCTCCCGTTGCTTATCCGCAGGGAAGACCCCGGAGCGCCCCTCTCCAGGGATCCTGCCCACGCCTCAGTGCCAGCCGGGAGCTCAGCTCCTTCGCTTGGGATTTAGCTCCCACTCCAACACCAGAATCCCTTTTCCTTTAAATATGATGGTACTTTTCCATTTTGAGCATTATTCTCCATGTACAGCAATATCTGTGAGACCCTTTAGAATTTCCCATAACCTGGTATTTTAATTTCAGGAGAATACCCAACCTGTCACTATTTCAGTCCCTGAGAAGCTTAGAACCCAAAGAAGGAAATATAAACCCCAGATGCCTTCATATGTGTTAACTGTATTTTTCTTTCATAGCCTCCAGAACAGAGTTTGCTTTTGCTTTTAGAATAATATTGCCCTCCTGTGGTCAAACACCAGTAAGTCTGGCAAGTGTTGTCAGAGCTCTGTTTACATGTCACTCAAATACGGTTAATTATTGCATGTGCATATGTCTCATTTGGTAAAACAACATGCTTTTCTGTGCTTACTTTCTCCTGCAGTTTGTTTACTACAGTTCGCCGTTACAGATTTAGGTCACCTCTTGTCCAATTTTATATCCTGCTCAGACTGGCCAGCCAGCATGATTCAAGGAGCTTGATTCTGAAATAAATAGATGATTTTAACACTGGAGTCCAGGAAGACTCAACAAAAGTCACCTTTATTACCCCTGAGGGTGCCAGGGTCAGCTCCCCCATTGCAGGTCAGCCTAAACTCTGAAATATATCTTCAGTCAGTGAAAGATGTTAGAGAAATGCAGAACAGCAGTCCTCCTGCACACTGAAAATTGTAAGATGAAAGCCTGGATTATCTCATGTGGGCCCAGAAGATGACTCATCAATACCATCACAAGACAATTTACTTCAAAACACCTACAATACTTAGCCAAGTTTGAGAGTTGTATAACACTGTGGGTTGTTGATTTGATATTTTGTCACTCCCTTTTTATTCTTTCTTCTGCCTCTCTTCCTAATCACTGGAACTTAGTTTGTCAGTTTATACCAAGCTGGAATTTAATTGGCAGGATAATTGGATCTTCTAGCAAAATGTCATATTATGTAGGAATTATGGATAATGCCCCTGCAAAACTAGTTAATGGAAAGGAGGTTTAATTGCTGCTTGAGTAATATTGATCAAATGCAGGGATTCTACCTATGCATTTATATATTACTTATCATTGTAACCTAACCTACGCAATGCAAACAATTCTGTGTTGGATTTGCTCAGATTTTGGACGTGAATTTCAGGGAGATGCTGCTGGAAACAGCACTGCTCGGGTGCTGCTGAGGATGCAGCCCGTGCCACTCTCCAGGCCACTGAAGAAGCTGTGGGGAGACAAGATCCCCCGCATCAACTCAGGGCCTCCTCGTGTGATACCAACTGTCAGCTGAACTCTGAGCTGCTGATTTGTGCCCTCTGAGCCCAGGGACTGAGCTGTTTTTAGCCAGTCCAACAGCATGTTTGCCCTGCCCGCGCTTCTTCAGCTTGCTAATGAGAACAGTGTCACAAACCTCACTGGAGTCGAGGTGGATTACGCCCACCACTCTCCCTTGCTCCCATAGCCAGGCCTCTCAGCCTAGGAGGCAGCCGTAATTGTAATCCTGTGACTGATTAATATTCCTGGCTCTTTCTCCTCTTATGTCATTTCCAACTGAAGAGCTCATAAATTTTTGCTATTAATCCCAAAGAGCATGACCTTGTATGCTGCAGTACTGAATTTCACCCCCTTCCTATTATTCCAGTCCTCAAGGCTGGCAACTTTTCATCTTTTCTAGAATGCTATGATCCTTCTCTGTATTTTAAATGACTGTCAACTCTGATTGCAATTTGACTCGGAATAGGGAGCTTGAGAAATTGCAGCATAAAAGGAAGGAGACTTGGCATGGACTTGGCTTCGGGGTAGTGCTGTTCTGCACTGAACTTCAGAAGGATTTTTTTAGTCATTTTTTTTTCTTCTTCCCTACAATCCCCAGCACATGAGAAAATCATTTCCAAAAGGTATATTGGGAGTGAAGGCAGTGTGACCTAGAAAAACTAGTAAGATGCATATGTCAAATACAGTTAATTTTTTTTACTAATGATGCTGATCTATACATATATATATAATGCTGAATGGAACACTTATCTCCCCTATGTTTGGCCTTAGGCTACGTTCCCCATCAAAGGCAAAGAGACCCTGTTGACTCTTTCCTGGTGAGTAAATCAGTCATGAGAGCAACATGTCTCTTTTGCAAGAAGCGTACAGAAAACAGTGTACTGGAAATTAGGACTCCTGGCTTTCCAGAGCTCAGCATATTCTTGAACGAAGGTGCTCGGACTCCATCCTTTCTGCCTTGCTCGCCTAACAGACCGGCTAGGGAGCGCTCTGGTCTAATCGTGCCGCTTCTCTCTAAGTCATTCTCCTTCCTAGTGACCGCTGCTGGAGTGCCGTGGTGACCAGAGAGGAACGGAATTGTCCCCGTCCCTGTGCCCGTCCCTGCACACCGGTTATGCACAGAATTCATCGTATCTGAGCAGTGATCAGTGGGTGCATCTCACCTGCAGGTATTTTATCTTTTATAAGGTGTGAATAAGACCTTGTGGTAATTTTATGCAAATCCATGTGGGGATTAAAGAAAAACCAAATTCTCAAATTTTCATTTAAAGAGATTAGTCTTGAAAAATCCCCCTCATAATCCTCCTGGAATAGTGACTTTGAACAAACCTTCCTCTCCTTGTTTTCCTCCTGGGTCCTGTGCATCTCCTGGCAAACTTTCTCAAAATGCTTTTGGGACCATTTGGGGCAGCAAGTTTGATTTTAAGCAAGGCTCACCAGGCAAATTAAACTTGATATATCGAGAGATCGAAAAGACGTGTCAGTAAGTGGGAACATGGGAGTTAAATACAGTAGAATCTGAGTTCTGTTGTACTTCATAGGTAAACTCCCTTGATAATGCATGAAAAATGGAAGAGTTAAGTCTTGGTGAGTTTAATGGTAATTTAGGTACCAAGAGGCCCGGAGAAAGTCATGTAGCAAGAAAAACGAGCAGCAGGAGACTCTGCTAAGACTTGCTGTAACTGCTATTTTAGTTCTGTAACAGGGATGTAATCGGTCTTCTACACCATGGGCTCAAATTATGCTTGAACAACTGGGGTTTGGTCCAAAGCCATCTTGAGTTTTTCTTTCTGGTGCCTTCAGGGATTTGGGGCCCTGTGGATGGTGGACCCACCACCAATTTCCCCCCGACATGGGGGAAAATCCAGAGAAATCCCAGTGACGTTAGCTGGAAACTAACTTAGAGCCATGAAGATATCACCTAAGTTAGGCTTCCCAGAGCATTAATATTCAACAGCCTCAGACCTTGCAGCACATTTTCCTTTGGGGATATGTGATTGGATCAACCTGCAACAAGCCCAATTGCTTTGCTTTTTTAAAAAAAATGCAAGCCCATGATATAAACTCTTGGAAAAAAAAACTCCAAACATGGCACCAGGAGTAGCTGAGCTCTGCCCAGCACTGGCAGGCTGGCCCCTGGAAGGGAGCAGTTTTCCGCCTTTCAGATGCCTGCTGTGGAGCGAAGGGTTGGCTCATTTTTCTGCTTGCGTAGCTCATTTGTGCACTGTCTTCCTCCCCAGCATGAGGCCAAGCTCGCGGCTCAGACTGTGCCTGCCTGTGTCCGTGCCGTTGGGCTCCTGCCACCATCCAATTTACCTGGCAGCTCCCCACGTCTCTGCCCCTGGGGCTGAATTGTTTCTGTCTTCCTCTGACGTTGGCTCCTTGCCTGCCGAATTGCTTTAATTAAAAAGTTAATGAAAGATAATGCGAGCAAGTATTTCACCTGCGTTTTAGCGCAGTCCAGCTCCTCTCCCTCCCTCTTTCCCAGAGAAGGTGAAAATTAGGAGCTGAGTTTTTGCTGTGAGAGGTAACAGGGAAAGCTGCTGCGGACTTAGGAGGAGCCCCGTGCAGAAGGGGCAGCAGCTCTTATAACGGCGATGCATGCAAATGAGCAAGCATTACTCATTAACAAAAGCTGAGGGAGTTTTCATTTAAAAGGGATTAATCTAAAACCCTTGCAGTTCTCCTTTCTTTTTGGAACAGGCGATTCTCAGCATCATTTTCCTCCTAGTGGGAGTCTGTCTAGTACTAGAGCGTGCAGCCTCATGTCCTTGGAGAAGAGGGTTTGTTCCACACTCTGGGTGCTCCCCAGGGACCTGGAAAGCTCAGGTCATCTGGAACACGAATCCATAGGAGTCACCTGGCCAGCCCCTTCCCTAACCCAGCTTTTTCAGAAAAAGGTGGCAGGGACACGACAATGTCCCAATGTCCTAGACAGAGCAGCGAGCTGACAATTCCCTTATCCCTAGACGCACCACCCTGGCAGTATGCTGAGAGCTGCCATTTGGGTTATTTTCCCTTCCAAGGTTGCGTGCGCACGGGTGCGAGGCTGCTCCCTTCCCTTCATCTTGCTTTCAAAGCCTTGGTGAGAGGAGCAGGGATGTTATTTTTTAATGTGTGTGGCGGCTCGCGCAGCCCTGCTGCGCGGCTGCTCCCCGGCGCCGCTGCAGCACCCGCTGCCTGAGCCCATATAAATAAATCACAGGCAAGCGGATGGGCGACGTCACTAGCGGCCCCGGCAGCGCAGGGGGAGCCCCCGGCGCTCCTGCGGGGCCTAATCTGAGCTGACAGCGAGCGGAGCTGCCCGCTGAGAGCTCCCGAGCTAGCAGGTAGGTGCCAAATCCAGCTCAGGCCGCGTTGGTGGAGAACTGACGGAAATTTCTCTGGATTTACCCCCACAAACCCGCGATCGGTATCTGGGCTCTTCTGTGCACTGAGATCTCGTGAAGTGAAAGGAAGCTGCGTTTTTTGCGGCTCCCGGAGGAGAGGATGGCTCCTGCCCAGCTCACGCTGCTGCCTCGCGCCTGGAAGGAAGGAAAGATCCCGCGCAGAGCCAGTTACCAATCCAGAGGGGCTGTGACAAAGTTTGTCCAGCTTAATGATTAACAGCAATCCTGCGGGAGGGACGGGACAGAGAGACCTCTGCACCCGCGTGCGCGCCCCGAGAAGGGCTGGCCTTGTCCCCAAGCAGTCCCTTTGCAGGAAGGGGCAGAGCTGGCAGGTAACGCGGACACTGGTGTGCCAGTGAGGGGCCAAAAGCTGCTTGTCACAAGGCTTTTTGGCACTGGGAAGCCAGCAGTGAACTTGCTGCGAAGGAAGGAAAGGAAGGAAAAGAGGGGAAGAGGGAGGAATGCTGCACACAGCAGGGAGGAAGGGAGTGAGGCCCCCAAGCCCTGGTCCCATTCTTGGCCAGGACCAGCACCTACCTTGAGCAGCTGCGGTTCCTCTGCCCATGCTTGTGGCCAGCGCATGTGACGCTGGTAGCGGCCGAGGACCAGCTCGGATGGTCTTCCCAGGTGCAGCTGGGAAGCCCTCCTGGGGCTCAGAGTGGGATTTTAACGGAGAACGAGAGGAAAGAGAAAAACCAGCCTTATGCTGACAGGCTTTTCGGTGCGGAACCCTTCCGCTCCCTCCTGGTGACGGCGCTGCCTTGCCTTGCAGGTGGGAACGCGCGGACGGCATGTCCCTCGCGGAGCACGCGCGGGCCCTGCTCGGCAGCGCCGTGGCCAGCGTGCGCCCGGCTGCCATGCTGCGGCGGGCGCTGGCGCTGCGGACGGATGGGCGGCCGCGCCTGCTCGTGCAGAGCCGTGCGTTCCCGCTGCGCGGGAGCCTCTACCTCGTGGGCTTCGGCAAAGCCGTGCTGGGCATGGCCGCCGCCGCCGAGGACATCCTGGGCGAGCAGCTCACACGGGGCATTGTCAGCGTCCCCACGGGCATCCAGGAGAGCCTGCAGCGAGCAGGAATGCGGTAAGGATCCCGCAACGGACCAGTTTGCAAGAGGGTGCTGCAGATTTGTCCTCTGCGGGTGTTGCTGTCAACCCTTTGGGTCCCCTCCCAGCCCTCTGGCACATCCCTATGGCACCGGTGCATGGGCATCTTATGGGGAAGGTGGGGAGACCCTCAGCACAGGCACCATCCCTGCCCCGGGCCATGTCAGAGCTGGGCAAGCACAGGGACATGTGGATGGGTGCCAGGGTGACACAGGCTCTGCGCTCTGCAGGAACATGCTGCTGAGGCCGCACAGCAGGATCCAGGTCATGGAAGGCGCCAAGGACAACCTGCCCGACCGGGAGGCGCTGCAGGCAGCGGGCGCCATCCGCGAGCTGGCCGAGGGGCTGGACGCCGACGACCTGCTCCTTGTGCTCATCTCAGGTAACGCGGGCACCCAGGCCCGGCTCTGCCTCAGCACCCTGGGCCCTGTTGCATCCCCACGGCTTCCCCCACTCCCCCTCTCAGCCAGCGTTCCGTCGAGCGATTGAAACGGCCCTTGACAAATTTTTTTCCTTTTCCTTGCTCATCGTGTTTTATTGATGCAGTTTGCCTCAAACCTCAGAGTAGCCTTTGCCCTTTATGGCAAATTTTGGCAGTCCTTCTGTCTGCCCTCCACTCGCATCTCACTCCCAATCCTTTTTTTGCCACCCAGTTTGCTTTTCCATTCTAATGTTTTTCCTGCCTCCTTCGCTTCTGTCCCATACCCAATTGCATGAACTCCCTGGACGGAATTCTTCATGGTGAGGCCATCACCCCAACATCCAAGGGTCCGTTGTGCTTCTTTCTCCCGCTTCCCTCCTCCTTGGCTTTGCTTAGCGCAGCAGCAGCTCCCTGCTGTGCCACAGACACAGCCGGTGTCCGCGTGCCGCAGACAGCTGAGGTTTCCCCACAGTGGAGTGGGTGCCTCTGTCGTGGGGCAGGCCAGCCCGGGCACCCTCTTGCCCTGCTCTCTCCTCTGCCTTCCAGGCGGCGGCTCGGCCCTGCTGCCCGCACCCAGACCACCTGTCCTCCTTGAGGAGAAGGAAGAGCTCACGAGGCTGCTGGCTTCCCGAGGGGCTGCCATACAGGAGCTCAACACGGTCCGCAAGGCCCTGTCCCTGCTGAAGGGCGGAGGGCTGGCGCGGCTGGCGTACCCGGCACAGGTAAGCGGTAAAGAGGCCACATGAGCTCACCCAGCTGCTCTCCAAAGAGCGAGTTCCTTGGTTGGCCCAGCTGTGCTTGTAGGTTTTGCACCAATCATTGGGCAAATCACCTTTTTTGGGGGAATCTGCTTCCTAAACGACAGGTCTCAGCCTCCTCAGAGGGAAACACAAAAGTTTGCAATATCTTGTCCAAAGCCAGGGAAGTTGCTCAAAAGGGAGAAAGAGGCTTCAGCTACCCTTGTAGACAGTTTCAGCCTGAGGAAAGAAAACCTTTTGCTTTGCAGGTGTAACTCCGAGCAGTGTTTGTGCCCGTGCCCTTGCACAGGTGCCTGTCTCTGCCTCCCACATTAACCCACTTCTCTTGGCAGGTGGTGAGTCTCATCCTTTCTGATGTGATCGGCGACCCCCTGGATGTGATAGCGAGCGGGCCCACCGCAGCCAGCTCCCACAGCGCCCAAGACTGCCTGCGCATCCTGGAAAAATATGAGCTGCTGCCCAGCCTGCCCAGGTCGGTGGAGACAGTCCTGTCCAGCTCTCCAGCAAAGCCCGCCGCTCCAGAAGACTATTCTCACGTCTTCAACGTTATCATTGGCTCCAACGCATTGGCTTTGGCTGAGGCCAAGCGGCAGGCGGAGGAGCTGGGTTATGCAACCGTGGTGCTGAGTGCAGCCGTGTGCGGCGATGTGGGCTGCGTGGCCACGCTCTACTGCCAGCTCATCCAGCTGGCGTGCGGGATCCTGGCGGACGGGCCTGCAAGCGCCACGGGGACAGAACCACTGCTGCAGCTGGCGGCCGAGCTGCAGATCCCTGGCTGGGATCCCCAGGAGACCCTGCAGGCGCTGCAGGGTGCACGGCGTGGCGGCACACTCTGCATTCTGGCTGGTGGCGAGACCACGGTGCGGCTGCGCGGCAGCGGCCGCGGGGGCCGGAACCAGGAGCTGGCTCTGCGCGTGGCTCTGGGGCTGCACCAAGCGCGGGCGGCTGAGCCCGGCGGCCCCCTGGGCGCCTGCGACGTTGTCTTCCTCAGCGGCGGCACCGACGGGCAGGATGGGCCGACAGAGGCAGCGGGGGCCATCTGCGGCCCTGAGCTGGTGGACGAGGCACACGGCGAGGGCCTCGACACTCAGGCCTTCCTCAGCAATAATGACTCCTACTCCTTCTTCCTCCAGCTGCAGCAGGGACGGCACCTCCTGGTGACGGGCTTGACGGGCACCAACGTCATGGACATTCACGTTGTCTTAATTCGAGCCAAGGAGAGATGCTGAGAGCTCCCTCCGCACGTATCTAGGACCAAGGGCAAATGAGGGTGTTAACACTGGAGACAAGTCTAAACTGCTCAAATTAGGGCTAGCTGTCAAGGGCGCTAAAAATCTTTGAGCAGAAGACACCACTAATTAGACACACAAGAAGATGTCCCCAGCAAAAGCATCAGGAAGAGTCAGACACTTAATTGGGATCAGAAGGGCAAGCAGAGCACCACATTAGGGACACAGGGGTTGCATTAACACCTCTCTGCTGGAGCCAGCCCGTCTGCGACAGCTTGGGCTCGGGTTGGAAGCCGCGGGGCAAGCAAGACCACAGTGGCGGCTGCCCTGCAGCCCACAGGGACTCCTGGGGGCTCCAGTAGGTTTGCAGGAGTGCGTTACAGTGATCAGAGGCCACTGAAGCAGTAACAAGGGCTGAGTTGCAGGTATGCAGCCACAGCGCAGTGCCCTAAGTGCCCCCAACATCAAGGGATGCACATTCTCCTGCTGCTGGCACATGCCGGCTTCCCTGGGGAAATGCCTGGGTTGTGAGCGCCACCGACCTGCGCCAGGTCCTTGCTTTCCAAACGGGCTTCTCCCGAATGATTAAAGAGTCGGTGTTGTGTGGAGAAGAGGCTGATGAAAGGTGTCTTGAAAGGATGGGGCTGTTTGAAGCTTCCCATCTGCGTTCGCTCGGCCTCCACGCATGGTTTTGTTCTTCGCCCTTCTTTCCTAATGAGCAGATAACAGGACAGGGGGATGTTGGCCAATGACACTCATGTTACAAGTCTGCTCCTCTGATGGCGCTACCTGCATAGGGCCAAGCTTCATTCCTGCCCGGTTGCTTTGAGAAGCCAAAACCACCTACCCAGGGGCATGAGGGCTCCGGAGGCAGCTCTGAGGGGGACACAGTCCTTGCTCTGTATGAGGAGCTTTGGTGGGTGTCACTTACCTGCCATGGACCCGTTCGCTCCGGGTAGGGGCAGCCTCTCCAATACGCAGCGAAGCCCCCACGGACATCCCTGCTCCAGGCTTGGAGTCACCTTTGGATCTGGAAAACGAAGGGATAAAGGCCCTTTCCGGGGCAGGCTGTGTGGTGGCCTCAGGGAAGCCCAGGTGACACAGGGGACAGGGCGCTCTCCGTGGCCAAACAGCACTAACGGCCAGAGAAGTCACCACGGCATTAACAGGGCGAGCTATGGGCAGTAAATTACAAACCTGGGCTACTGCCCTTGGCTCTGCTCTTGCCTCTTAGAAAGCATTAATATCCCAGCTCCCCTTGTGCCCATTAGCACTTCATTAAGGAACCGATAATGATAAACGCAGACGGACTTTATTTTGCACTAGGCTTGACTAATGGCTAATATTTCCCCGGGTGCCTTATGAAGTGGCGGGAAGGGCTCTGCCTTTAATCTCTGCTGGGTGATTCCCACCATTGTCACTACCGGGACTCGCTGAATGGGGCCTGTGGAGCAGCGGAGGCTCCCAAGGCCCGCGGGGAGCATCGCGCTGGGACAGCTACACGGTCCCGGACAGGGAGCTGCTCACACTGCCACCTTCCCGTGGCTCCTGCCGCTCCAATGTGGGACAACCGCTCCGGGAAGGCTCCTGGAAGCAGGGATGGGGGGCTCCAGCCCGGCTTCCCATGGCTCCCGCCCAGGCCACTCTCCGCTGCAGGGCGCCAGCGTTTTGCACGGCTTCAATCCCTATATGAAGTGCATGATGTATAATCACATAGGAATAAAAAGCCATACAAGACGGCAGGCTGTGGTGACGTCGAGTCCCGGTGCGGTCGCCGCGGGGCCGTCGCTGTCCCCAGGGCACCCTGGGCTCCTTGTGGGGTCTGGCAGCCAAGCCCTGTGGGGACAAAGGAGAGAGGTGGCAACTCAGTGAGGACGACGTGGGCCTTGCATGGCCACAGCCGGCCCACGGGAGACGACTTGGGCACCGAGGAGACCCCCGACCACCCGCTCTGAGAGCCCAGAGAGCCCCAGCAGCTTCCGGGTAAACTGAGATGCTCCCGAGACGCGTGACAAGGGACACCGGGGTCCCCTCCGTCCCTCCTGGCATGGGGAGGCTGGCAGAGAGCAGGCAGAGCTCATCCAAGGGCTGCAGGGTTGGGATGTTCCCAGCAGGAATGCTTCTTAAGATCCCAGCTTCTCCTTAGCTGTCTCCAGGTGAGTCTATGGAGGATGTCCCACTGCCCGGGGACGTATCCCCGCCGCTGCTCCAGGGAAAACAGCACCAGAACAGGGAGTCCCCAGATCCCCACCCGGCACTGAGCGCCCATCACCCGCGCACAGGGCTGCTGAAAACCCTGGGACCGGCCAGGGCACTTCTCAATGTGCCATCGCTCGCAGGGTGCCGATTCCTTGGTGCTTTCTCAAGCCACTCTTAATAATTAAAAAAAAAAAAAAAAAAAAAAAAGGCGAGTAAAGGATTGTTGCTTGATGAATGGCAGGAAGAGATGCATTTCTGAATCACTCTACCCAGGTCGGAGGAGAACACCGGCGGCGCGGAGTGTTGGAGCAATTATTCTCCACGAGCGCGTGAATCATTAGGTATAATTGCCCTAATAAATACAAGTGAGATAACAGGAGGCTGCAGCCGAAGCAGCGAGCGCAGAGCGAGCAGGGGCTGCACGGAACGGGAGCACCAGACCCGGACACATCCCAGCTCCCGCTGCCCTGGGTGCCCACAGCTTTCCTGCCTCAAACCGCATCTCCTGGGGGGAGCAGCTGCTCAATCTCAATGGAAAGATTCCAGGTTTCCCTGGGAAAAACCCCAAGAGAACCCCCAGCGCAAGCTCCGTGTTGACATTTTGAGAGGAAGCAGGAATTTTCTCCTCCACTTAAAATGTCATCACAGGCTTTGCTTAAAAAGGAGCCCTGGCCAGAATTACATTGTTAGGGGGAATGTCTTAAAAGCAAAAAAAAACCCTTCAAAACAGGAAAATGAAAAGTTGCCAGCCAAAATGACATTTCTTGCAGGAATAACAGCATTTTGAAGGAAAACAAAGCCAAAAATCAGGTAAATCAAGAGCCCTTTGGCTCAGTTTCCCCTGCGTGCCCTATGCCATCCTGGAGCAGCCAGCGCTTCCTCATGAGCCTGGCACAGCATCCTCCTTCCCACGCATCCCAGCATCTCTGGTCCCAGCAAGCTGGGCTGGGCTGGAGCATCGCTCCGGAGCCCAGGAGCTCCCCCAGGAGCGCTGCCGGTGCCGCAGTCTCTTTGGAGCCATCTAGGACGGATTCCACATTCCCTGGGGCTCCCGGCGGCCTCCCACGAGGGAGTAGAATCCAGCTCCGTCCCCAGGGGAATCCCTGCTTGCTCTGCCAGGAGTAAGAGGATCGATTCCACGGCACATGGGAACAGGGCCAGGGTCTCCGGAGAAAGCTGTGCCTGCCATGGAGCTGCTGCGGGGCCAGCCCAGGTCCCGCAGTGACGGCAAGTGCTGTGCAGTGCCAGGCAAATCCATGCAATCCTAGGCAATGCCAGGCACGGGACCCAGCTCTCAGACTGGAGCATCTCTGTCCCATCGTAGCAGAGGCTGCCTAGGGTGCAGGAACGGCGCTGGGGGGAGGCAGCCACCACATGCACGCGGAGGGACAAGGTGCCACCGTGGCAAGGGGCTCATCCCTGTGCTCTGTGTAACTGCGTTCGGGCACCTGGTGGGATCACAGGTGCTTATTCCTGTCCCCACGAGCCGGACACACGCGACCAGCGACAGCCCCGGCAGCTGGCGTCCGAAGGCGGCAGCGGCAACGTGTCCGCGGCCCCTCTTTGTCTGCGGGATAATAGCAGCCGCGCGGCCCCCCCGGGGCCCAGCACCGGGCAGCCGGCAGCTCCGTAGGGGACAAAAAAAGCAAGGGACACTGGAGCAGAGACGCCACGAGGTTGCCAGCTCCCACCACACAAACCCATGAGCTGCCCCGCTCTGACACTGCGTCCACCTACGGACCAGGATGGGAACCGGGAGGTGCCAGGGACCGATGGGAGCCAGGAGGTGCTGGGGACCGTCCTCTGCAGCCGAGCGGCAGGCAGGTCTGCAGGAATTAGCAGGGCGAAACAGGGCAGGAAAAAGCACCAAGCTGCCTCCCTGGCCTCTCGCTGTGCCCTGTTGTCCCCCACCCCAGCCCGGCCAGCGGCCGCTCAAGGTACCCTGCAATGCATCTGACCTGCGGAAAAACCACGAGGGAGAAGGGAAGTTCTCACTGGGGACAACAGTGGGGCCAGGCGGGCACCGAGGCTGCACCGGCCTGGGGTAAAGCTCCCCTCCTTCCCGAGGGCATGGAGCATCTGCCCAGGCAGGATGGGATGGCTGGGGCTCCGGCACTCTCCTCACACCATCCTGCCCAGCTGAGCCCACCTTTTTTGGGAGAACGTTTGATTCCCAGACCGTGGAGCCACCCAAGCTGCAGGAGCAGCTCCAAGGGGCCTTCCCGGGACAAGGCCGCTGCACACGAAGGCTTTAGAGGCAGCCTCCCCCTGTGGCTGCCCCCCGGCGCAGGCTGCCTCCCTTTGCTCCTTAGCGAGCCAAAGCAGGAAGAGCTGGAGCGGAGGCAACGCGCTGAGCTTGCCCCGGAGCCCATCGCTGCAGCGCGTTTCCCCCCGAACCCGCCTCCAGCACAGCCGGAGCCGGCCGAGCTGCCCGGGCTGTCCGTACTTTCCCATAGCCAGTCCGGCTGCCCCAGGACCGACAAGGACCTGAGTGACCCCACGGCCCCTTGTCCAGCCCAGCCCTGCAGCCCGGGGCGACTCGCAACATGCTGGGGAAATCCTAGCGCCGGCCTCCCTATCAGATGGAGATAAGGACAGAAGCTCCCGCCGCCGCCCGGGGAGAGCCAAGGGGCCGGACTGCGGCCGGCAGCGCGGCCAGGTGACACCGAGCACTGCCTGGGGCGCCGCCGAGGCACCCCCCCCACACACACACAGACAAAGGCGACGCTGGACGCGGCCACGCGGGCTCAGCCACCCTGGGCAGTGGGAGAAAGACTCCCCCCATCCCCGGCTCCGGAGCCGCAGGGAGCAGCGGCATCGCGGGAGATACCTGTGCCGTGGCCAACGCTCAGCTCCGCTCGGCTCCCGCGCTGCCCCAGGCCGCGGCGGCCGCAGGCTCCAGGCGGCATCGCCCTGCCCGGTGGGTACTGCCGCAGCGGGGCCCTGGTGCCCGCGCCGGAGCTGGGCGCTGCACGGGCTCGGGCGGCAGCGCTCGCTCTCCGGAGGGTCGCACGGCCAGGGCCAACTTCGCCCGCGGAGCCGGTCCTGTTTTGCAGCAGAAACAAAGGCGAGGGCTGGAGCGAGAGTGCAGGAGAGAAACCAGGCGGGGGGGCCGGGGGAAAAATTAAAGCTCGGCCCCTGAAGCGAGAGGGGAGGGCACGGCCGAGCTGGGCCCGCAGGCACCGCGACTGGGGTGGGAGGGCGAAAATGGAGATGGGAAGAGCCGAGGGGCAGCCCCGTGGGGCTACAGACGCAGCCACTGGCCAGCCCGACTGCCCGAACGGAGCCCGCGGGGTCCCCGAGGGCGCCGGGGGGCCAGTCCCGGCGGTCGGGGCGAGGGGCAGCGCTGTGCAGAGCCCCTCGTGGCCAGGGCTCTCCCGCAGAGAAGGGGCCAAGGAGTCCCCCGTGCGGGGACGCCCAGGAGGGCAGCGGGGTCAGTCCCGCGTGGCCTGGGAAGGCCACCGCAGCCACCACGTCCCGCGCTGCAAGGGGACTGGGTCCCCTTCCCGCGGCGCCTGCGGAGGAACGAGCCGGTGCTGGGCGCAGGGAGAGCCCAGACCTCGGCACGGGAGCAGCGGCCGCGGGGACCGCGGGGCTGCGACGCCGGAGCGGGACCCGCCGCCGC
>JAWLRI010000087.1:719011-779754 GCA_034781795.1 Crypturellus tataupa
CAGGCGGGGACCGTCCCCAGCCGTGCGGGACCGGCCCGACCCGGCCCGGCCGGGGCCACGGGCCCGGCCGGGGGTTACAGGTGCCTGCGGTGCGGGCACAGCTGCAGCCCCCGGCATCCCGCATCGGGATGGCCCCAGCACGGACCACGGCAGTGCAGGGCGCTGCGAGGACCCACGCATGGGCTGCCCGCTTCACCCCCTCGCAAACGGGCCCGGGTGCCCGCGGAAGGGTGCGGGGCTGCAGGGGGGTCCGCACAGTCCAACCCCATGGATGTGCCCCCCACGCGGGGAGATGGTTGGACCTGCCAGGCCACCCCCTCCTCGGCATAGCAGGCCTGCAGGATGTGCTGGGGACACCCAGCCTGGATGCTGCCCCTGCACCCAGGGAGCATCATCCCCGGCACCGTCTTTTGGGCATACAAGGGGAGACACCTGTGTGGCACCATCTCAGCTGGGGGGGGTCATTCCTTCCCTCCCAGTCACTTCAGGCTCCCTTTTGGGAACCATCCTGGGCACCCCGAGGGCCCTGCACGCGCAGGACTCTCGCTTGGCACCTTCAGACACTCCTATCGTCCTGCGAGCGCTAATAAAGTTGTTAATTAATTAATAGGCTGGCAACAGAGACACCACTCAGAAACACTGCTTTCCAAGAGAGCAGCGAGCACTTGAACTGGGATCACCGAGAGAAGAGAGCTCTGGAGGGTAGGAGACATTTTAGCAGCAGGGCACCCGCTCCACGTGCGCGAATCCCCTGGGCTCCCCTGCGAGCTCCGTGCGGCCAGAGCAGCGGCCGAGCCGGGTTCCCTTCTATCACCCCGTCCAGGAAGCCGCTGGGCTCCGGAGGTAATTCCGCCTCCGCGCGGGAGGGATTTCCAGGCGGCCGCGCCAACAAAGGCAGTTAAGTGTGGCCAGGTAAGGAGCTTTCCTCCAGCTGGCCGTCCACAGGCTTTTCCCTTGCGGGAGGAATTATTTGGGGATTTTTCTTTTGTTTGGGCCCCCGCGGCGCCAGGCGCTGGAGCAGAAGCGAGCAGGTAGCGAGCACTTTCATCCCGGCCGGCTCCCCGTGGCTCCAGCTGGGAGCGTCAAAGGCAGCCGCTGAGGCTGGGCAAAGCCAGCCAGAGCCAGGATAAGCTGCTGCCGCTGGGAATTCCTTCTTATTTTAAGCAGCCAAAAGGTACCTGGGGATTAGCCCCTTCCGCACTGCTCGATGAGCAGTGCCTGGGTCTCCAGTCGCACTGATGCCCCTCTCCGTGGCATTGTGGCTGCCGCTGGACCCCGCTGTGCCAGACTCCACCTCATGCTGCCGCCCTCATCTCCCCCCATCCCGGCGGGAGCGCCCAGCCGCTGTGGGGGGCAGCGTCGGAGAGTGATGGAGAACGGCTCTTCCTCCACCCCCACCTCCTCCTCTTGCCCGCCGCTGCAATGAGATTAAAACAATTGCCCTGTTATTTGTTTCATATTTAATATCCAGTCGAGCAGCAGAGCTGCCAGCCATCCCCTGCCATCCATCAGCGGCGCACGGTCCCCCCGCGAGCCCGCGCCTCGCTGAAGAAAGAAAAACAAAATTGGGCTAATTTATTATTCATTCACTCATTAAGCCCGCGCTAACCGGCTAGATTAGAAAAGAAAACAGGCTGGTGCCTTTTGCTCGGCGAAGGGCCCGTGTGGGAATAGCGCCTGTGCCCGATGCGGGTCCCATGCAGGGTCACAACAGCCCATCCCCTGCCCATCGGGGCTGCGGGTGACCACACGGCCCCAGAGTCTGCACACACGTACACGCTCCTATGGGCTCCCCGTGCAGCTGGGCAAGAAATAGGTTGGCTTAGAAATGCATTGCTTTGATGCAAATGAAAAAGGCAGGGGCAAACTGAGCTGGCTGGCAAAAGGTTTCCCTTTTTCTCTTGTTTTATTTTCATTTTTTTCCTTCCTCTCCCCCTTTCTTGACAGCTTCCTCCCATTCCAAGCGAGTTGCAGCTCATTAAGGACGGGGTGGTTGTGCCAAGTGGGCTCCCGGCACGGATTGGGACCCCACAGAAGAGGCTCCCGGGTCCCCGCACGGCCTCCCGGGCACTGCCGCTGTGCAGCCCGCAGCCCGGCGGAGCAGCTTCGTGTGTCTATAGAAAAGCTGTCGCTGCGATATTTTATTCATGCCCCTCTCCCCTTCCCTCCGCTTGGAAATTCCGGGAGCAGCCAGCAGGCAGCTCGCGCCGGGAGGAAGCCAGAATCCCCTTTTAAAAATGAATTACGCATGCAAGTCACAGCAGTCGGAGGCGCACGAGCCGGGGCCGCCGGGCGCCACGTGCGAGTGAGCGCTCGCCCGGGCTTGACGGCGCTGGCGGCCCCTTCCCCTGCAGGAGCATCGCAGGGGACCGGCCACCAGCCCACAGTGACGAGTGCCACCCCGGGCAGAGCTGCCCCAGTTCTGCCTTGCAGGGGGGAACTCCGTGTTTTTTCCTCCTGGAGGTGGCCACTCTGGACTCCGTGCACTGAGTTATCCATAAAGGGCTGTTCTGCACAAGTGCAAGCCTGCAATTAAGCACACGCACTCCCTTTTAGTCTATGGGCACGTCCCCTCATAAATGCATTGCCCAGCGTCCCAGCGCACACACAGCTCCGCAGGGACAAACCTGCACAGGGCTCACGGATGACCAGACACACGGCCACGCTGGGCACCTCTACCCTGCGCCCGCCGGAGGCAGCGGGATGAGCGCGGGGACATGTGAGAGCATCCCCAGAGGAGCCGGGAATGCCGGGAGACTCGGCCAGCTGCAGCATCCTCACACCAGGGGCCAGGACGGCTGCTCCGGCTCGGAAACCCTCCTGAGTGGCTCTGCCTCGGCTTCCTCGCCATGCGTCTAAAACGGCTAATTTTAAACGAAGTTGCCCTCCCCTGACACAGATCTCCCCGCGGCCTGGAAATTAAATGTAGGCTATAATTTGGCATTTGAGAAGCAAAGGGGATGGTGGCCCTAAGGGAGAAGATAACAGCTCGGCTGTTTGTGTTAAAGAGCTGTCTGCGAGCTGCAAACTGCAGCAGGAGCTCGCGCTGGCCGCCGGGCCGTCTGCCAAGAGCACGGCCCGCACCGCAACTCGCCACGCACCGGCCCGAGCTCTTCCCGTCCCCCGCCAGAGCACCGGGGAAATAAAGCTTCGCTCAGGCCCAATAAAGTCTTGGCGTTGGCCTAAAACAAAGATTAATTCTAATTCCAAGCGCCATCCTCCAAAGGGCCATTATTAAAAATTGAGGAATGTAAAAATAGGTGTTGCAAGTGGCGGAACATGCCTGCTTGGGGGGCAGTTTCCTCCAAATGAGAGGGATCGGCCAAAGCAATGTGAATTTCAGCTGGTGCGAGGGCTTGCGAGGTCCCTGCCTGGGATGGGGACGCCAGGAGAGCCACTTTCCCGGGATGCACAAGGGGTGCGCAGAGCACCAGGGAGCACTCACTTGCTCCGCGCGCTCCCCTCCGTTGGGCGCCCTTCCTGGGGCAGTCACACCCGAAGGGCCACGCTTCCCGGAGCCTCGGCCCCGCGCGCCGCTCTGCTGCTTTGTCTAGAGCGTTAATTATTTTAATTACCTTGTTTGCCAGCTTATCTCGCTGCTCAGCCCCAGCCGTGCGCACAGAACACGCCGACTTTGGCTTCTCTGTGATCACAGCCAGTGAAAACTGCTCCCAGGAATGTCTGCCGGGATGCGGGACGCGCGGGGAGCCCCGCAGTACTGTCCTCAGCACCGTCCTCCTCAAGCTCCTTCCGACGCTCTGCAACGTGCTCGGAAAGGGCCACTTCCTCCTGTCTTGTGCCTTTAGAGAGAGCAGAGTAAGTCCAACAAGCTCTGGGCACGGGAAAGCCTCTGGAAAACCTACCTACAGGCTGCTGAATGAGAGGGGCAGTATCCCGGGAAGCAGCCTCGGCCACCCAAGGCCTCACGGACACCGCAGAGATGACAGACCCGGTGCCCACGGCTCCTGGCCACCTGCTCCATTCACAGGCCCGTCACGGGCTTGGCGGCTCCAGCACTGACGGGAAGCACGCGGGTTTGATATATAATTTATGGAGCTGCCCGCTTAGGGAGAGGCTGCAGGAGCCTGGGAGAGTGACACTGCCCTCTTGGCTTGTTCCCCTTTTAAAGAAATATATATATCTTTCTGGAAAGAGACAGCATCAATAACCATCTGTGACAGTTGCCATCGCCTCGCTGCCCCTGCCACCACCTGGTGCCCTGTGCATCCCCTGCATCCCACATGCAGCCTCTCCAGGGCACAGACACATCAAAGGGGAACACAGTGCAGCATGGAGGGACCAAATCCAGACACCGGGGATGCTGGATGGGACAGGGACAGCCAGGGAGCCCCAGCACCAGGGACAAGTCCCCTTGGGTGGCAGCAGCCCCACCATGGGCAGTCATGGTCTTGGCCAGCCAAACCTCACGCTCACGGGCAGGTACCGGCTCCCACCCGTGCCCAGCGCGTTGCCACTCTCCCTCACGAGCAGATTTACTCGTTAGGGAAGCCGGGATGATGGAGTACCCTGCTGGAGCAGAGGAAGCCAGGCAAAACCTCACCATCCATCAGGACCCCCACTTTCTGCCAAGCACATTAGGGGATAATTAAGTAAAAATAGGCCTTCCGACCAGTGTAGCTCATTAAGGGCTAATTAAGTTAATTAGTGCCAGGTGTGGATTGCAGCGCTTGCGCGTGTGGCTGTTGTTTGCTGTAATTGCATTTTCTCAGCAGCTTCCTCCACGGGGCTGGAGTGGAGCCAGTGAGTGCTGTGGGACTGACGGGCACTAGAGGTGGCACCAGCCCGGGCGCTTGTCCCTTCCCTCCCCGGCACCTGCAGCACCCGCGGCCGTCCCCTCCTCGCTGGGTGCAGGCCCAGGAGCTCAGTGGCCGGTGCAGGGCAGGGCTGCATCCTTGAGGCTCCCCCTCACCGGCAGCCAAGGCTGGCGGGATCGTTCCCGGCGCTCCGGAGGCTCCCCAGCTCGGCCCTCTCCCCTTCTCCTTTTGCATAATGGATAGGCTGTGAGTAATGGGAAATGGCAGGCCAGCCGCGCTCGCTGGCAGCCCCTTAATGAAGAATATGGAAATCTCATCAGTCCAATCAGGCCAGCAAATGAAACTGCTTTCCCCCGCCGATGTGAGCAGAAGGCTAACGACCCGCGCTCCCGGCTCCATCCTTCTCCCAGGAACCCCCCCTTCCCCTTTCCCTGCTGACAACTGAGCTGTGAACTTCATTCTCCAGCGAGTGGAGCCCTGGCCCCTCTCCCTTGCCCCCTTCCCTGGGCTTGTGGCAGCAATTATTGCTGGCCGGAGTCCTGCTCGTGCTCCAGCGAGGCCATCGCGTGTCTCCTGCCGCAGGACCGGCCCTGTCTGCGCATCTCACCTGCCTCTGGCCTCTGGTTCCCACTTGCAGCCTCCCCTGGTTCCTCTTTGTGGTCACAGCTGCGACGACTGCATCCTCCTGCCTGTTCCACTGGCAGGAAGGGAGCTGTCCTTCACCTGTAGCGTTTTCTTCCCGTGTGGTTTTCCAGGTGTTGCGCATAGCCGAGGTTGGGTCCTTAAGGAGGCCATCGCGTACGTGGAGATGTGAAACGCTGCCGCACAGCCGGGCTACCACGCTGGCGAGCAGTTTGTTCTCCAGCCCGTATCCCGGCAGGAAGCTTTCCTGGGGAAGGCCAGCCTTGTTCTTAGCGGGATGGGAGATGTGGTCATACCGGGATCTCAATCCCCACAGGAGCTGGAGGAGGATGGTCGTCCTGGTGGAGAAGCTCAACCTGAGGAGCAGAGGCTCAGCTCTACCCTGGACACTTTGTGTGGGCCCTTTCTGCAGAATCTGTGCCATGATTTGGCACCTGGATTTGCTGAGCCCAAGGTGACACTGAGCAAGCCCCTATTTGCTCCTCACCTTGCCCAAGCAGGCTCCAATGCCCCTGCAGCACCTTGGTGCCTTCACGGGGCTGAGAAAAGACCCCACCTGGGCCAGCCAGGGCCTTCCCGGTGATTCCAGCTGCTCCCTGGGAAGACGGAGGAGGCCGGCAGGGATTGCTCCTCTTGCCGGGTTAGGGGAATGTTTAATTGCCGCCTTTCACAGCCAGCGCTGGGTTCCTAAATTGATGGCGCGCTTTGGCTGTGAATTTGCCCAGAGGCACTGAGGTGGGTATATGTTTTAATAAAATCCCAAGATAAGGATGCACCCAGGGCATTTATCCACCCATAAATACATGCATGCTCCTCGCACAGCCTGGGCTGCTAGCGGAAGGCGCGGGAAACCATCCCTTTCTGTGAGTTACAAGATCGTATCTTAAAACACCTCTAACAAGCAAAGATCAGCGCTGCAGCCGAGCCGGAGCTGCTCTCTGGCACGGGCTGTTTGTACACAGCGGTAATGAGAAAAACGGGCTGCCATTCAATGCGCTCATCAACATAAAGCCACCGAAATTAAAGGCTGTGGAGACGCAGAGTGTTGCCATAAACATTTATTGCAACGCTCTGTGTATCATCAGCTGCTGATTTGGAGGCAAGGGAAACATGCAGCTGAAATAATAGGATTTATCAGATGCTGTTATGAGGGGCCCGTGATGGATGGGTACAGACGTGCAACAACGTGTCGCCGCTGGTACTGGGTCATGCTTAAAATAAAAAAAGGGGGAGATTTGTTGCCTGTGTTAGCTATAATCTCTTACAATTTTGGAGTTCACACAAAGCTTCAGGACCCGACCACAGCTGAATGAGAAAGCAGCCAGAAGATACTGCCCTGGAATATCCTGGAGGATAGAGGAAAAGAGAAAAAAAAAGAAGTCATGAGCTCTAAATGCAAAGTGTGTAATTTGCTGGAAAGTTGACACCATTTCTGGTTTGTCTTGATGTATTTTTCATTTGTTTGATCTGCCTTGCATTTTTATCTCCCTTCTTTGGACCAAAAATCAAATATTGGAATTTCTCAAGTTGCTCCTTCTTTCCCTCCTGATTTTCCTCCCCTTCTACTGTAGCAAAACAACCAAGAGCCACTAATGAGGCTCAGGATGATGCCTGTGTAGACCCGGGACCCATCCAAGGCCCACGGCCACCGCTGCCCCACACAGCAGCCCTGCACAACAGGTCGAGGCAGGAGACAAAGGCGCAGGCAGCAGCGCCGGCTCAGCCCGGCTCTAATCTAATTGCCTTTTGTCAGGTCGAGCAGCGTGTAATGCTCCTCCACTAACGAACTCAAGCGGGTGGGAGGACAACGAGGAAGGCAGTGGCAGGAGAGAGCACGGAGAAAGCGAGGAGCAGTTGATGGATTTTTTTTTTTTAAATTGATCCGAAAATGCAGGGTATGGATTTTTCTAAAAGGGAAACTCGGGTGAAATCTTGCTGTCTCCCTCCTAGAAGTGATCCCAAAAAACATATTTTTATGCAAAACTCTCCAGTTTGCAAGTCATCCTTTTTTTAATTTTTAATAGCGTACACAAAGTACTTAATATTCAAAAAGGAAGGGGGGAACACAAACATTTCACTTAATCAGATTTACAATTGTAGCTTTGGCCACATTTAACACCCTCCCTGAGCCACACGGGGAAGCGTCTTGTGCTCCTTTCACACCCAAGTGTCCCCTGGGGAGCCCTCGGCACGGCGGGATGCAGAAGGGCAGCCGGGGTGATGCCCTGGCTAGGGGGAAGCAGCATTGCAGCTAAGACCCTGCCCAGGCTCTGCGGCCCAGGACAAAACCCCAGACCTATGCAAGGAGGGAGTGCAGGGCAGGGAACCGGAGTCCTCCATGCAAAACTCCAGCGGGATCAATCTGTAATACCCCTGATAGCCAGGAATTTGATACCTCAACACAGACACCGCTCACTTTTCCACTCCCTCCACTAGTGGCATCTCTGATGCAACCAAGCTCCCCAGGAGCCTCTGCTGTATCTCATTTATCTTGTTTAAATGGACTGCAGAAGGGACTTGCTTTTGTTTCCACCAACACAAAGCTGAAATAGCCCAGGCTACATTAGTGTGCAATGTGGGCGGTTGGAGAAAAATGGGTTTCCTGCTGCTTTGTATGTCCTAAAGCCTATTAACTGGTATTCTGTCTCGACCACTTCTTGTTTCATCTGACAAGTTAAGTTCGTATTGGCTTGATGAGACATTAGTGGCAGCAGCTCTCCTGCGCCAACCTGCCCCCTGCCACGATTCCCGCTCCGAAAATTCAGGTGTTGAGCGATTTGCCGCTGTGGAAAGCAGCCTTTCCTTCCAAAATGGGCAGGATTCGAAGGTGCTGCACTGCATCTCTCAAAGAGCCCCTAGCAGAACGCTAGGAACTCACCGGCTTTCTTGGAGATGAGGTTAGAGGCATCGAAGCGACCACTTCCTCCTGCAGGCACCTTGGTCTTGTCTCACAGAAGTGAGGCTGGTAACCCTGCTTCTTTGCACAGGTTTTTGGAGAAGTGTCCCAGGAGACATCTCCATGGCTGCCTGGGATCTGGATGAGGTCCCAGAGACTTGCTAGGTTGAGCGGCTGTGCACGTTTCCAACTGCTGAACCCTGCAGAGATGCTGGCCAAGGCAGTGCAGACCCTCCCGCGCTACGAGGACTACGCTGATGAGGACTCGAAATAGAAACAGGACTTTCCCAGAGGGCTACTTCTCAGAGCGAGCCTTAGATCTACCAGCTGAAGGTCCTTGCTGAAGGTCCTTTCTGAAGGTCTTGGTGCCGCCTTTGAAGCAGAGGGTTAACGGCACTGTGAGATACTTGGACAAGCATCCATCAAGTGACAGGAGCTGTTTCAATCCTGCAGATCATGTGGAAGCTGGCTGGGAGTCTGGGCTCTGTACCAGCACACTGGGCTTCTGCCAGAGGCTGGGAAGGTCTCTGGAGAGCAGAGCTCCAGGCAAGTTTGCAGGGCAGCTCTGCCTGCATGATGTCCTAGGAGAGGGAGCTACCTAGCACAGCCATCCTGAGGAGAGCGATGGACAAGAGCTAGGTGGAGAAAGGAGTTCGTCTTGACTCTTCTCCTTGCTCCTGGGCAGACAAGAAGGGTCTCTGCTCACAATGACAGCATTTCTGGCCTTGCTTTGCAGTGACAGACACCCTTACCATGGCTGGCAAAGCTTCAGCCTGGCTAACCAAGCCAGCTAGACCACCACATACAGGGAAGCAGTGCCCAGCGTCCCCACGTGCCAGCAGCCCTCAGCCACTTTGGCAGCCCAGGAGGGCACCAAACCCCCTTTGCTCTCAGCCAGCACCTGGAGAGGCCAAAGGGAGCTCATAGGAGCCGAGAGGGCTCGGTCGCTGGACTGGCTCCTGCTGAGGTAGCACGAGAAGGACAAGCTCCTGCAGCCGCGCAGATGTGGGCACTTCTGGCGTGTGCTGCAGAGACACTTCCAGGTATGGGTAGGAGACAAAGCATCTCTCCTGCCAGTCTGTAAAAAGAGTGCCAAAATTATCCAGCCCTTTGTGGTAACAGCATTTATGGGAGAGGGAAGCATGAGCTTTGTGGATAGTGATGGGATGTCACATCAAACAGCTGATACAAGCAGTGCAGCAGAGTCTGGCCAAGAAGTGATGCGCTTACAGTGACAACCTGGGTGCCTGCTCTCTGCTCACCTCTGCCAGCTGGCTCCAGCCATCAGGAAGAGCCTGAGCTATCTGGGATCCTTGCTGCTGGGCGAGCAGAAGCAAAGGATTAGTGGGAAGATGCGCTGCTACAGGGTAAATAGGTGCAGGGCAGTTGCAAAGTCGCTTACCAGATTACACAACAGGCCAATTTTTCTCATGTCTCAAAACCTTCCAATAGGCTAATTTAGCCTTCTCAAGCCTTAAAGTTCACTCTATCAGCATTTGTTTTTCCTGTGGAATGGATCCTACTTCCCCGCTAGCCTTGCAAGAGCTCTATTGCCATCAGCGATGACCTTTCTGAACTCCAGTCGTCCTTCTTGCCCAGGAACAAGCCTCTTCTGCCCAACTTCTTCCTAGAGAGCTGTTTGTGAGCGTGTCCCAGCCTGCTTCCTTCTGCCTGGCCCGAGCTCTTCTCGGTCACACACAGATGCCAGAAGGAAACCTAAGAAACACAAACGCTAACGCTCCTAGGAATGCAATAAAAGGGACCATTTTAGTGTGGCTTCACGTTTCAGGGGTTGCTTAGAAGCCACTTTCAAACACTTGAATTCTCCTGGTGGAATTTGCAAGTCTGACAACCTGCACAAAAAAAAAATAAGAGAGACCAGCACTTGAAAAAAATAAGTTCTCAGGTAATCTACAAAGCCCAGGGGTTGGCAGGTTGCTGCGAGGGAGGCACAGGATATGACAGAAAGGAGCACAGCTCTGGGAGTACGGAGGTGAGACTGTGCCCAACTGTTAACCCCTGATGCACCCACAGACATACACTACTTACCCAGGAGCTGGGAGGCCTTACCTTTATAGCAGCTTCTAGGCAGAATTTGCCAAGATTTCGCTAAAGGGAGGGCTGCAGCGTGTTGCTGTTTGCATTGACACATTTGCCCCATTATTCATGGCTGGTGTGCATTTTGTTTCCACTTGGTTCCCAGCATACTTAAGAGAGGGGTTTTCATGCCTTCAAGGAAAACAGCATTGAAACAGTGCCAGAGCTATAGTCCTTTGCCAAGAGCCAACTGTGCATGCCCTGGCTTTGGTTTTCATTGGCTCTGTGCCCAGGAGAAGGTGTCTGCAATCCTGTTGTCTGTGTCCCCTTTCCTTCCTTTTTTCTTTTTTCTCTCCTTCCCAATAACTTTTTGAACCCATTGGCTGATTTTTCAATTAGATTTGAGAGAAGAGTAGGAGTCCCAAAGACATTTAAGTGCTATAAGAGCAAGTGCCAAGTCTTTTTCTTCCATCTTCTCACAGCTCCAGCTGAAGGGAAAAGCTGCAGCATATGAGCTCACCTCTAATTAGACATCAGATGACCCAATTGTGAGAGAACAATACCTTGAAAATGCATTAAGGGGCACACACAAAAAAGCTTCCTCCAGCACCTCTCATCTGCAAGACTCTCCGTTGTTGCTGGTTGCAGTGCTCAAGGAAGAGGCAGGTTTTCAGAGGCAGGTGACGCTCACACCTAGTCACCATCGCACTCGGTGCTACGGGTGATGGGAGCAAACGCACAGGGGTTAGAGAAAGGCAAAGCGGAGACCTCTGTCCTCCCTTCCCTCCTGAGCTGGGTCCTTGCTCAGGCCAATGGGGCTTTGGCTTTACTCTCTGCTTATTCCCCTAGCAGAATTTAAGGGGAATAAACTCACATGCCACCCGCCAGGGCTGGCTGCTAGGGGAAGCCTCTCCTGCTTTGCACAGCTGTCCTGGAGAACAGTGAGGTAGGAGACATTGGAAATGGCACTGCCTGGCCCACAACAGGTCCTGGAAGCCCTTCACCCAACCACTTTGCTGATTTGTCTTCTCCTATGACACTGGGGTTTGGAGGACACAAAGCCTGCACCAAAACTGCCACAACTAACCCCAGGATCAAACCTAGGGGCAGGAGCTTCTCCCAGAGGGTTCCTGCTGCCACCGGAGCCACAGGGGAGAGCACGGGGAGGAGAGGAAAAGCAGTTCTGAGCGTCCTGCGTGGAGACTCAACTCGGGCTGTGCCTCTTCTGCCATGCGGCAGAGCACGGGGAAGGGGCTGCCGCCCTCGCCGTGCCTGGCACCAGCCGAGCGGGCAGCTGCTGGCATTCCGAATCCTGCTTTGAGAGCACCCGCTAATAGGAATTCCTCAGCGGTGTCCCTGGGAGCTTCAATATTGAATCTCAAGACGGTCTTTTGTCTGCTCTGCGGGTGGGAGAGCAAGAACTGTTTAACTCTTCCCAGGCTGTCAGGGCTCTCGCAACACGGAGCATGCAGACACTCCTGGGAAAAGCAGCTACTCCAGCCCAGTACGGGATCCAGGGAGCTTCTGCCTGCTCCACATCCCGCTTAGTGCCCACCCGACCTCCCGTTCTCCAAAGTGCCCCAGGAGGCTTGCAGCCAGCAGGCACATGACACACCATGAAGGGTTTTGTTTGCACTGGTGGGAGCAGCTGTAGGCAGGAGAGGGGCAAGGAGGGAAGTTACAGAAAGAGAAATAAGGAAACAAAAGGCTTTTTTTCTTTTTTTGGGTGGGGGTACATGTTTGCACGGGGGAGGGCAGGAATTTCTTTTCTTTGCCCCTAGTCTAAAGTGCTTTCTTTAGTGCCTCCGGCGCTGCATGGGGCCTCGGTCAATAACATTCCTGGGCGGCCCCGCGGAAGGAGCCGGGCCGGGCGAGCGCGGCTCAATGAAATTCCTCGCACCTCACCCCGTAAACAGCCCCGCCACCCGGCCCCATAAGGGCTGGGTACAAAAGTCCGGGTCCGAGGCTGAACAAAAGGATGGGGAAGAAAGTGCAGGTCACCATGGCAACGGTGTCCAGGCCGGCTGTTTTTATCAGCAAGGGGCCGGGGTTTTCTGCCTGAGTTACAGGAATCTGAGGCAATTTATTTCTGCTGCAAGACAGAGGCTGCGGAGGGCAGGCGCAGGGGAGGCGCTGGCTCTGCCGCAGCCTCGCTGAGCCCAGCGGGGCAGGTGGGCATCCCCAGGGGATGCAGGAGCCACAGTGGTGGCCCTCCCAGGGGGATGTGCCACCTCCCCACTGCATGGCCACCAGGCTCTGCCCCAGAGCCCTCTCCATTCATTGGTGACACAGGACCTGCCACCCTCTGCTCTGAGACCAACAGGCTGTATGAGTCTGGGAAAGCCTCTCGTTTTGGTGGCTTGATATAAAGGGTTTTACAATTTAATCAGGACACAGGTTGTTTTAATTCTCCTGCAGGTTGATGACTCCAGTTCTAGCTATCCAGGGAGCACCTCAGTGGCTTCTGCCAGGTGTAGGGCAGCACTGGTATCTCAGACCAGACACCTGAGGGCTGACAAAGGGACGGTAAAACAGGGAGCACCAGCTGCCCCTGTCTATCAGCTGGCAAAGCTGATCCACCCTCCAAGACCCCCTTGAGCTGAGGATCTGGGACTGGAATGTGCAGCCCTCACACTGACAGGACAGAGCTCAGGTTAAAGAGCTCCAGACCTACCTGGATCCATTTCCTCGGAGCAGCTGCCAGCTACTAGGGCTAGGGACAAGAGTGACATGCAAGAGACTTGGATGTGGAAAAGATAGCATGGCACATCAAGCCAAGAGACCCTGCAAAGCATGTAACTAAGAGAAAAAAATCACTAGGCAGCCACATCACTATGAGTAGTTAAAGGCAGCCAGTCTACTGGGTAAAGTTGATACAGCCCAGGAGCTATTTACCACTAAAGCCTGGGGATGACAGCAGTGCTGCCCATATGGGACAGATGAAGGATGGAGAAAGCACAAGAACTGAATGATGTAGCTAAACAAGACAGAAGTCAGATTTTCAGTACATTGAAGTCAGGGTGAACAGGTACTTACAGAGTCCAAGCAGAGCCACGTGTAAAGCTGCAGGTTGGGGGACAAGGTTTTTACAGATAGAACCTGCACAACAAGCAAAAAAAAAAAAAAAACACATTTCACATTAAAAACAATCTATGTGACACCCTTCATCTTTTTTTGGTAGGGGATTTGCAGGTGGTCAGCAGCATGCAAAGCTATAGAAGAAACCTTGTGGAAAAAAGTGGTTAAACAGGTAGAAGAAAACCAGCTAAACTACAGGCAGACATGTCAGGGATATCATGCCCCCAAGACACAACTGCTCATCTCTAACATTCTTTTACCTGGACAAATTTCTAGACAAATTCAGAAAGCTGCATTCTAGGGAACAACAGGGGAGTTATTAAAATGAAGATTATGGGATTAGTAGAAAACATAGAAAACGGGAGTAAAGATGCCTCTGGAAGGAGCCAGCTAGAGTTGACGACTAGTGTCTCCCTGGAATCAATGTTGGGATTGATCTTGTTTATTCTCTTCATAAATTATGTTGTCATAAGAAGTGAAAGTGCTCAGATTGAGCTGCTGGATGACGCAAAAGAGGGAGGCGTTGTGAATGCAGAGGAGAAAGGGACATCAAATAGAAAGAAGCAGATGACCTTGGGCGCACAGAGGTAGGAATGAGCTGAAATTCAATAGCATTAAATGCAAGACTAATCACAAGGATTTCTGCAAGAAACAGGAAGCACATCAATTGGATGTGACTGAGCAGGAGGTGAGCTCGGATGTATTAGTTGATTCCAGGATGATTATAAACCACCAATGAGCACAAAAAAAGTTGCACAAAAAAAAACTTAAGTGAGGCCTTAGTGCCCTGGGGCATTTGCAATTGAGGCAGAAAAATCATGAAAGGCAGTGTACAAAGGACTGCCAAGCCCTCTTCTGCAACAGGGTGCACAGCCCTGGTCAGAAAGGGTGAGTTTATAGTAGAAGCAACACAGGAAAAATCTCCCAGGACGATCAAGAGAAGGGAGATCCTGTTTCACAAGCGGCCTAGTAAAACAAAGGCTGAAAGGAGACACCTTCTCTATTTTGCTCTACAGGGAGGTGGCCAGGACACACTGGAGGAAGAAAAGCTAAAGTAACAGGTGACGTTGCCACGAGAAGACTGAAGTGTACCAGAAATAATCTCAGGTAGACATTAGAAAGCAGTTTCTGATGAAGGAGGCAGAGGGGCTCAGGAACTGCTCTGCATTAAGACAAAGAAGGTGAAGAGCTGCTTGGTGAGCTAGGAAAGACCTTATGCATTGCAGTTGCCTGCAGTTTCTAAAAAAAAAGGGGTCTTGATGACCCCACAGACCGTGTCCTGCACTTCTGACCCATGAAAAGGCCACCCGAACGCCCGTCTCCTTCAGCAGGCACTGCGGGACAGGCTCTGCGGAGCCCCTGCCTGTGCCCAGCTCCTTCCCCCTCCCTGCCCGCGCGTCTGGAAACCGATCCTCACTCCAACTTTAAAGAGGCAGAAAGAAAAGGAAAGCTGGTAGCCTGGCCCTTTGTACAGCAAAGCAGATTAGGGGCCTCGCTGGGATTTGGGCTGTGCTCAGTGAAGGGAAGGAGCTGCAGAAAGGGGAGGGCGGGCTCCGCTCTTGTCCGCGGCCAGGGAATTCAGGCCAGCCTCGGGTCCGCTCCTCCAATTCTTTTCTGTCTGCGTTTCCCCCCGCCACTTTCCTTGGCTTGACACTATGGATCAGCATGAATTTCATGAATTAAACCCACTGGAGGAATTGAAATGTGTTCACCCCCCCCTCCCCATGTCGGCTGCCGAATCAGGAAAGCATTTGCCCAAACAAAAGCCAAATCCCCCTCCTAGGGGCAATCAGGAAAAGGGTTCACTGCAGTGGTCTCTAGTCTGATGACAAAAGGTTCCCTGGACTATAGACAAGAAGGTTAATGCTGCCTTGGATTATAGGAACAGCTGTGGACTGAAGGGATCAGCTGCCACCTGTGTAATGAAAGCTCCACAGCTCAGTCCCAGGGGCGGGAGGATGCCTGCCAGGCACTTTGTTACCTGTGCGTCCGAGCTCGACTCCAGGGCCATTCTTTGCTCCGAACCGGCTCCCCCACATCCAAAACACCCAGGGCAAGATGAGCTTGCCTAGATCCTCTCACTGTCATTGGGGCACAGAGCTGCTCTTAAAGCAGAGCTGGCACTGGCCAGCCCCTCCCTTGGCGCACAATTCCCTTCACCTGTGACAGGAACTTCCAGAACTGCTGGTGCTCCCAGGCTGACGTTCAGTCCCAAGAGTTGCACTTTGGACACCTGAAGGCCACATCCTTTTAAGCTCTGTAAGGTCATAGCTGGAGTGTCTTCACAGGGCACACCCAAAATCTCTTCAGGCCTCCTGAGCTCAGGATTTTTCGTCTGTATGAGAAGCTTAGTGCAGACCTATCCTCAGAAGGGGAGTTGCAATGCAAAAAAAAAAAATCATTAATAGTTTTGAAACATTCAGCTATTGCTCCATTAAAAAGCTCATTAGGAGACTAATAATTCTATCTTCCTAGCAGAGACCAAATAACGTTCAGCAAATACGGCCTGAGGGCTTCATGCAATGAACAATAAGGTGGTAACAAGATATTGCAAAGCTTTCTGGTACCCGTGTTGTGTCTGTCCTGCCACAGGATGAGCCAGGAAAGCAGCTTGGTTATGCAGCCAACATTAAAACCCACGCAACAAAAAAATAAAGTTTGTGCAAAGGAGTTTGACCTAGTGTTTCACCTTCCACTCTTAATGACCATCCTTTGTGACCCATATTGCCCCTTGCTGCCTAAATTTGGGTGTATTTCAGCGCAATTTGGGCATATTTTGCAGGATTGCACCTTAAAGACTCTTCCTTTCCCCAAGTCTCTGCTCCATTGCTGGGACTCTGACACACCACGTTCAGAGTTTGGGCTGTCCAGCTGTCCAGGAAGAGAGAAGATTCGGGGGTATCTTTGTATGAAACCTTAACAGAGGGTGTAAAGAAAGCAGAGCCAGACTATTGCCAGCAACAGGACTAGGGGCAATGAACACAAACTGAATTACAAAAAACTCTTGTTTTAACAGAAAAAAGCAACAACTTTCTACTGTGAGAGAGTTTGAACACCGCAACAGATTGCCCAAAGAAGTCATGAAATCTCCATCCTTGCAGATATTCAGACCCCAGTCAAGTCCCGAGCAGCCTGTTCTAACAGACCCAACTTGGAGAAGAGGGGTGGGACTAAATGATCCCCAGAGATCCTGGCCAATCTCCAAAATTCTGTGATTTTAATGTAGTTTATTCTATGGTTTAAGAGTAGCTGTAGAAGGGGATAGATAAACAGTTATTTCCTCCCCTCCACACACACACAGATTTAAGAGGTCAGCCAAAGGTAGACACCCTGCAGAGAAGAGTCAGCTGAAGTTCAGCAAAATTATAAGCAACTGGAAAACAAGCCTTATGGTGCAAAATGTTGAGCAGCCCTCACAGATACTTCTGACCCCACTGAGGGTGAAATCTTTTTCCTGTCTTGTCATCTACAAACTCTAAGGCTCTTAAGTGCTTGGAGATACTATCTGCTATAACAGAAGCACAAGTTTTGACAGGATACATGAATAAACTAGTTTTTTTTTTAATCCCATTTCAGAATATATTAATTGGGCATTGAAAAATAAGATTAATATCAGGACAGACCAAAGGTTCATCCGCCTTTCACCATGCTTCTGCCAGTAGCCAGGCAGGGATGTCGTGTGATCCTTCTTCTGGCTTTTGCCAGGCAGTAGTTTAGACACCAGGTTTGCCAAGGAAACTGATCTTCCAGATCAAACAGCATTGAGCCTGAGATCCCCTGGGAGTTGAAGGCCAGGTGACTTGCTACCACAGAATATTAAGAGTCTTTTTCCCCTCTCTTCCACAGGGTCAAGAGGAAGAGACAGTGGTAGCAACAGGACCTGGACTGTGGCACTCATGGCATTTTCCTAGTCCTGACAATAGGGAGACATTGTTAGTTTCCAGGGCAACAGACTTCATACGTGGCTTTCCACAAGCCCCTTGCACTAGGGTCCATCACCCTGGCTTCTTCCCATCTCTCTGCAAGCATTACACTTTCATCCACCCCTTTGCTTTGGCTTTCAGATCCTCACAGTTCTTTTATGAGATACCAGCCAACACAGGCTCTGGAGAAGGCCATGGAAGGGTGTGATATGCAGAGGCAGCAACACACAGAACAACAGGGATTGAAGAACTGGGCTGGCGGCTGTTGCGATGGGCACACGGAGGTGCAGTGATAAAGCAGAGTCCCACATAAGGGCTTCCAAGCTTCATGTGTCTCAGCTGCACAGCCTGGAGTGATTAGACTGACAGAGAAAGACAAGGCAGCATGTGAACCGGGATCAGAGCACAGCTTTGACAGGTCTTCACACCTACAACACCACTTAAGAGAGATTTAGCTAAGCTCTGCAAAACCTTAGTCCTGGGTTACGGTGCTATTGCAACCACAGCTAAGGAAAGGGACTCGCATGTTGCAGCCAAACAACATTGCATAATTCCCTGATAAAATGAGGGGCACCTCACAACCGGGTCTGGGACACCTGCATAAGAATAAGGCTTCGGTAGTGGTTTTTGGGTAAAATTGAACTAAGCTGAGTAATTTTAACAGGAGTGGGAAGTAAGATTACAAGATTGCATTGGATAGGTGGTGACCACATCATTCCTTTAACACTAAAGCACACCAGGACCCTAGGTTTGCTTCTTTTAGCCTTAAAGGCTAAGTGTTTCAAGAGTCGGAATGATTTTGGGGCATCTTTCCCCAAAATACTATACTTTTGCCTTTAAAATATAAGATTTCAGAAGAAGAAAAAAAAAAAAAAAAAAGGAAAGAAACTAGATCTCAGGGAACAGTCCAAGGATCTCAGAAGCCCAAGAAAGCCCAGCACAGCCAAGGCCCTCACCAATAGGCAGCCAGGCAACATCAGGCCGAACCAGCTTGTGTCCCATAAATAGGCCCAGAGAGGGTAAAGGGATGAAACAGCTCCAGAGCTCATCCAAAGAGTCCTGACAGAGGTAGGAGCAAGAACAGAAAAGGCCAGAAACAGGACTGGAAACAAGCTACAACATACAATCAACAAGACCATGCAGAAGACAACCTACCCTCAGTATCAGCCCAAGGCCCACCCA
Organism: Crypturellus tataupa; assembly: GCA_034781795.1. Taxonomy (NCBI): domain Eukaryota; kingdom Metazoa; phylum Chordata; class Aves; order Tinamiformes; family Tinamidae; genus Crypturellus; species Crypturellus tataupa. The sequence goes on from JAWLRI010000087.1 coordinate 737,545, forward strand.
AACAACAGCAGCAGATCTGGAGAGAAGACACCTAAAACACCGCTCAGTAAAGGACTACAGAGCCTTATGGAGCCTCAAATGGAGCTCCTGCAGCAGTGGGTGGAGACCCCAGGTGAGGGCTATTAAGGACTATTAGGGGACTTTAGGCCCTCATCATAGCAGCAGCAGTAGAAATGCCTTAAATATGTACAAAATGCAAGAGGTAGATCCTGCTCATGCCCTTGCTAATTACTGCTTGAAATCTTTTGGTGCTATCATGTATAACACTTGTACCTGGGGCTGGGGACCTGGGATTCAGCATGATCAGCCCCTGAGACAGCAAACAACTATATCAAACATGCAGAGGGGGAAAAAGGATCTAACAGGGAAGAGGAGGGGGAAGGTGATGAAGGTGGGGCTGTTATTCACGAAGGCAATAGCAGTGCAATGCGCAGTCCTCACAGACCATGTGGCATCGCGTAAGGTTGCCAGAGATGCTGCTTGGTGATGGCATGGCCAAATTCTGCCGTTGGGAAATAGAGAGGCCTTGTGGCCTTCCTTTCCCTTCAGTGCACTGCAGGGCAGACTATGCTCTCCTAGTGTGTATGAGAGCAAAAATCTTAAGCACCCTTGGAAAACTCTCCTCTTGATCCTTCGAGGGAGATTTGGGAAGACAGAAGTCCACATAGCACAGGGAAAGGGAGAAGCAGGTTCTCAGAGAGGCAGTACAAAAGTGACATGGGGGATGCAGCTGCATGGTGGGCCTCTGAGACTGGGATCCAAGAGTTTTGGTGCAGGCTCACAGACTTATCAAACTTTGTCTCACCACCTGTTTTGTCATCTCTCCTCTGCCTCTCGGTGATTCCAATTTCTTTGGGTATAAATCTACCCTCAGTCTACCCTGTTTATCTCAAATCGCAGCACGTATTTGCCACGGCTCTACCATTTATCCCCAAGAAAGATGATTTCTATTGCGTCTCCTGAACTTCCCTCTTTTCCCACTTTGCTGCTTTCTCTCCTTCTCACCCTAACAAGCAGAGACAGGAGCTCCTGCTCGGCAGGCTGACTGCAGAACACCTCATACATCTGGATGGCTGAGCAGGTGGCTGCATAATGCTGCCTGCTGTAATATGCAGGATATATCCCAGCAACTGTCCTGGGGAATTGAACATCCCTGGTTCTTTGAGCAGGAGTCTGGGCAATGGCTTTGCACTCCCTGGATTGGGAATATTCTCCAAACACGCTGGAGTGTTTGCTACTAACCTGGGGAGCGGGTGGCTGGTGGGAAGATGAGGGTTAAAAGGAGATATGCTGATTTGCAGGGAAAAGGTTATAGCATTTATAGCTCTTGTTTTCCTTGGAGTGTCACCTGCAACGACTTCTTCACTCGAGCTGCTCGAAATTATGCATGATTAGCCAGATTTCGCCTGTATTCAGGTTGTGTATTTCAAGTTGTGCTATTATCTGTATCACAGAGTCAGCCAGAGCTTCACCAGATCTGCAGGACAGGAGGAGGGCAGCTTCCGAAGCCCTTGGTGTGGGTGCACACACAGCACGACCAGCGTGCGGGACGTACATCGAGCCGTGCTGCCCGGGAGAAAGGCATTGGGGAGAGAATTCTCTATTAAAGACATAATCAGATGCTGAGTCTGAATATGGATGTTTGAGATGGAATCACTGGGAAAAAAAGCTCCGCCACTAACCGCAATGCTTTTGTTCAGCCTTGAATGGAATCGGGGCTGAAATCATGGAGCGGGGGGCAAACTAAGTGTTTCCTACCTCGGGCAACATGGGCAAGACAGAAGTGTGCTCAGGCGCTCACACTAGCCATGTGGTGGTCCTGGACGTGCAGCACAAACACAGGGACTACTTTGCTGGCCTCCAGATCTGCCTTTCGCTGTACCCCGCTGCTAGACGTGACCAGGCTGCTCACACCACCCTCAGAAATGTAATATTCCGGGGCTTTGTAGAGGAAGCATTAAAAAAGAAGGGGCTGACCTGGTCCCAAAGGATGTCTCTCCTGCAGCTTGGTGACATTACCCCCAAAATGAGACCTTACACCCTGACACCACCTCGGATGCCAACACTGGGTACCAGTCACTGCCCTCCCCACAAGCTCAAGCAGAGGCCGCGCTTGGCCTCACGCTGTCTCAGGCACGATCTCTGGTCCCAGTAGCAATGGGACCACTCTGCTGTGAGGATCGGGGCCAGTACCTGGTGCAAGATCCCCTTTAGCTTCAACTTAGCCCTACTTGCTCCTCAAACTCCTTAGAGAAGCTAAAAATCACAGCATCTTACAGACCTGACCAGCACGCAGGGCTGGGTACAGGCACTTGTGCAAACGGCTCTTATTTGAGCGAGGAAGGGATTGCAGGATCAGGCTCTGGGGAACCGCAGGAGGTGCTAATACCAAATTATTGCATGTCATTGTCAGGCTGTGCCTAGAGAGATCTGTGGCTCCAACACACTGGCTTGGAGCATGTCCCAGCTACAGCCTTCAGGCTGCCAAGCACTGCAGCCAGGAACGCTTAGCTCTCACCTGGAATATGCTGTGTGGTATATTTAGAAACTCTTTTTTTTTTTCACAGTTTTTAATTACATTCAGCTTTTCTGATCTTCCTCCCGGTGGTTGGGCACATGGATTTTTAAAAAGATGCCACCCAGCAGCATGTGGGCCTGGTGTCTGCCTGCAAGCCAGGTCCCATCTGGCTGTAATTACTGGCTTCGCATCAGCAGAAGAGTGTAATATTTAAACACAAATGTTTGATGTTTGCATAGCAAACCTCAGGATGGAAAGCTCCTGATAATCAGCCTGCAGCCGTGGGGCTGGGCCCGCTGCAGGTGAGCACTGAGGTGCTGGTAGAGCTGTAGCCACAGGTCGGAGGTATCAAAGCTGCAAAGAGAAGGACCAGGAGTTGGTCCGGGAGCCCTGGAGGCCTTTTTTGGGAGAACTCCACAGGGTCTTGCAGGCAGAAAAGTGGCAGGCCCTGCCTGGATGTCATGCAGAATTAGATGGGCTCCTTGGAGGGGTCTGTGCCTGCTGCGGAACATCCCAATCTGTCTGTGGATACAGCTGAGGTCGTCCTCTAGCCCTTCTCTTGTTCACGCAGGCAAGATATTTATTTCTAGATGGAGGTGCCCTGTCATGTGCCGGCACAGTTGGGACTCTTCGAATTTTGGCCTTGACACTGTTCCTTGTCCCTTCTGAGGCCAAGAGGTCCTTCCAGTGCCCAGTCCTTGGGCCTGAGCCGTGAGTCAGACCAACTGCTATGAGGGGACTGCTCCAGGTCTCGGGCAGGTCAGTGACATGGGATGAACAAGAGGAACCCAACGACTTGATTCATCCTCAGGAGAGTTCCCTGGGAGGACCGTGCTGGTGACAGTCACCTGGCTTGTCCTGGAGCTGCCAGTGCAGTGCCACCTCGTCCAGGAGGGGCATCCTCCTCCTCCACCTTCCTGGTGTGGAAAACAAGGCACGCAACAGGATGGCCTTCATTCATGGTGCCATCGTGTGGCTGGCACCTGCCTCATCATGAGCATGCCAGGCCTCAACCTGTCGTGACACATCTTTTATGTGAGTACAAGGCTAGGGCAGATGTAGGATTACAAAGCCCCCCTCACTGTTTCTGGGGGTCCAAGGCTTCTTTTCTGCAACTTGTGCATCACAGCGAGCCAGTTCTCCTGCCGTCATTGCCTCCGAGAAGCATTGCTCATCGCTGCGAACTTTAAAGCCACATCCTGACAAACCCAAATAAATCAATCAATAAATAAATCGTCCGTCTCGTCTACTGGATTCTGCAGTTTATTTCCTCGGTGCTGATGAAAAATAGTTGGATGCTCTGTAGCTTCATGAGACTAATTATGACAAACGGCCCCATCGCTGTTAATATCCGGCCATTAATTCCCAGATGGAGCTGCAGAAAATGTCAGGGATGGAAATGTCAGCTCTCTAAGAGGACCTGGCAGGTATTGAAGCAGGGACTAAAGCATCAGCAGAGAAGGAAGCAGGGGGAGAGCTAGGAATTAGCAGAGTGATGATAGACATTGGAATCTGTAACTTCTCTGACTTGGTTGCCTCGTCTCTCCCAATTACAGGTCTCTCAAGCAGTGCTACCATGTCCCCCTCCAGGTTCTGGCTGCTCTGGATTCTGCCCTTGAGGAGAAGGCTAGGGGTTTGCTGGGTGGGTGTCACTGCCTTTGGAGCGAGGAAGCTCAACTTTCCCTTCAGGAATCTCCTCCCCATGGTGAGAGTCCAGGATGTCACCGCTTGTCAGGCAGACATGAGCGGCACCCCTGACCTGAACCTACAGTAGCGCCCTGATGCCCATCTTCCAAATTCAGGCCAGTGCTTGCAGTGACTCTTCCTTCTCCTTTCTTTCTCCTTCTCCCAAGGCGGCAGCGATGGCTACTGCACTCAGCTGGACCCAGACACACTTTTTTTCCCCCAGGCTGCTCTGCAGGATGAACGCATCGGTAACTCCCTTCACGAGCACAGGGCTGGCAGGCTGACTTGCAACTAAAAGAACAAGCTTATGCTCAGCTGCCATGTTCTCCTCTGAGTTTCATTTTCATATTCATACCCATATTGTTGCAACAATCACAAATACATTAAAAAAGAAAAAAAAACAGAAAACAGAAAAAAAAACTTTTTAATGCTTTCTCCAATAGTTTTTAATTTTTTTTTTTTTTTTTTTTTTTTTTTAATGCATGCTTAAAAGAACAGAAAGATTCACTGCTAAGAGAGATGATGCTTTGAGAATAGACGAACCACACAGATAAATGATACGAACGCCCAGATATTGACAGCCCGGTGTTACTGATGGGAGGAAGTCAAGCTGGCACTCAGTGCAATAAATCAACTGATGAAGGAATGTCAGGAAGATATGTTTTGAAACCAGGCTAAATCCAAAAATGTTGGATTGTCAGCGCATGCAGTGACGCCACTCTGACACATGGCATGCTTGAGCCCCAGCCTCTGGGGATGTTCAACTTCTTCTAAGGCCTGGTGCAAAAAAATAACCTATTTTGCTGCTCTCTCCAACCCATCAGCTCAGGTCTTGCTATGTACAGCTTCTAAAACAGTGTTGTTCAGATGAGTATCTATTCCAGCTTTTAGCATATGGTTTCAAATGGTATAAACATGAACAGGCTGAGGATTCCTTGATAAAATGCCAGCTGGTTCAAAGAAAGGCTTTTTGCAGGAATATGTTAGTTTGAGCAACACTGTTTGTCAGCAAAGGATGAATTTCTGCCCAAAAGCAGACGATCTAGACATGTACCTGCTAAAGGGAGATACAATATCGAGCCTGACTGGCCTGATCCAGCACAGAGCTTTGAAGCAGGGCTCCCCACTCTCCCATCGAGTGCCCTGGCCACAGTCCTGCTGCAGGGAGCTAATGCGTCTGTCTCTCTCATGAAAAGCCTGATATTCCTCCTGAAGCTTCAGGAGAAATTTCCAACCCTTCTAGAAGTGTGCAAGTCATTTCCTCTGTCTTATTTATAAAACATATCCCCCTGAACTGACTGAAGATGCAAAACAAATCAGCTGAGGACCTTCATCCCTGTATGTTGTTTGGGAAAGCCTGAGTTGTAAGACTGCTAGTATCTCTTCAGAAATGGCTTGCAGTTCTTTTAGGATAGTTTTCACCGGGGGCGGGTGATATATTTCCTAGAAGAAAGCAGGTTCTATCTATAGCCTCTCAAGTGTTGTGTTTTGGAGGCTTGAAGTGTGTATATCTGTGAGCCTGAAATTTCTAAAGAGCGCCAAGAAACCCGACCTGTCAGGCTGCATCCTGCCCAGCACAGACAGGGCCTCCTGAACCCACCATGAGCAGAGCTCACCTGGGGTGACCAGTGTCCCTGCTGCTCTCGAGTGCCCGTGGTTAGAGATATGGCTCCATCCTGATGCCGCCTCCCACGAAGACAGGGAACTGCCCGGGATACCTTTGCTGGGGGCCTGTGGCATTTCCAGATCCCTGTGCATGTCCCAAAAACTGACCTGTCAGTGCCTCACGCCAGGCTGGTGCCCGTTTATGAGGCTGGGGCTTGTGAAGAATTTAAAGGTTTAAGCCCAGAGCATTTCAGAACCCGCATCCAGGATCTTCCTGAAAGGATTTCTGGAGCTCTCGGCCTGCTGCCTTTTGACAGGCTTCTTCAGACTGCAGCCCTAGAGAGAAGGTGGTAGGACAATGTTTGAGACTGTTGGAACAGTTCAGCTGAAGCAGCTGTTAAATCAAACTGTCTCTTCAAGAGACGAGTATGCACACATGTGTGCATGCACGTGCAACACGAAGGCAGAATTCAGCTAGTCCTGGCTTCCCTGCTTTATGAATTCCTTGTGTCTTTGCATTTTGGGGTTGATTTAAGTATTTTCTGTGAAATGTATTGTTAGTGTTGTCATCATGTGGTGTTCTACTCTAGATTAATGCTGTATCTTGTGTGTGGGAACACATGTAGGTGTGGAGACAGAGAAACCCAGGGCCTTATTCTCCAGTGGCCTTGTGCTGTGAGGATCATTTACACCCTCAGGAAAAGTCATGTGGAGCAGGTTATGGAAAAACGCTGCCAAATATGAAGGTGCCACCCACAAGGAAGATGGAGGGGCAGGAGATGACACAAATCACTCAGTGCATCATCTCTGAGGCTCACACAAATCAGGCGTTTTGATATTTTATTATTATTTCTATAACTGGAGGAAGGCCACACTCTGAGAATATGAACTCATGTGTGATACACTATCCCCGCCAAGCTCTTTTCTGAGCTATCAGTTACTTTGGGACAGAGGCTCCACAGCCAAAGAGGTGAGAGTGACTCGAGGAGGGGAGGAAAGGTGGCTCCAGCAGATCTGGACAATAGGAAACAGAGAAGTCGGACTCTCCAGACAGAAAAGAAAAACAAAGACTTGTAAGTGGAGCCTCCGGAGAGCGGGAGCCATTAGCATGTTTCATGTTTCTTACCTTCCTGGTGCCGGTTCACATCACAGCACCTCATCAGGACGTGTTTGGTTCTCATCTGTCTTGAGAAAGCCGTCGCCGAGGCTTTCTGTTCCTACCAGCCCCATCCAGGGGGTTCATACGAGCAGGGCAGAGCACGACGACGCTCAGCAGCTCTGCACCAAGTGCCGGCCACCAACCCACTTCCAGCCTGCCCGTGGCCTGCCCAGTGCTCTTCTCCCCGTCTAGCTTGGGCTGGAAGAGCATCCATGGGGACAGCGCTGGTGCAGCGGGAAAGGGGCTTCTCCGGGAGCAGAGGCCCTTTGTTGGGCAAGCCTGGAAGCCAAAGCTGCGGCAGCGGATGGGGAGCGCGGCCGTCTCGCACCATCTCTCCCCACAAAACCACCCCGGCCGCCGCAGGGCAGGTGCCCCTGGGGAGCCTCGAGCCGGGCCACCTGCCACCGCAGAGCCCGGGCGCGGGGGCCTGCAGCGTGGTGGCAGCTGGGTGGCCTTGCGGCGGCTCCGTAGCGGTGGCGGCGGCTCCGTAGCGGTGGCGGCGGCTTCGCGGTGGCTCTTGGCGGCCGGGGTGGCCACGCGCTGGGGGACACCGCAGGCGACGCGACCGCCGCCGCGTGGCCAGAGCGACCCACTTCCACCTTGCGCAGGGGACCCTCTAGCCTGCGGCCACGCGCGCGCTCCCCGAGCCGGACGAGACCACGCGCCCCGCGCGGGGGTGACGGTGAGGGGGAACTCCGAGCCGGCAACGGGGGCGGCGGGAGCGCAGCCGCCTCGCCCCCCTCCGCCGTCACATGGTATCGCCCGCCTCGTCCCCTAGCAACGAGCGGGCGTCGCGCGGCGGACGCGGCGCGGGGCGGCCGGTGCGTATGGGCCGGGCGGGGGGTAACGGTGGCGGTGCCGGTACCAGGGTCGGTACCTGGGCCGGTACCGGTACCGTGGGTGCCGCCCCCTGCGTCCTCGCGCGGCCCCTCTGTGGCAGCTGGCCGCACGGGGAGCAACGAGGCGTTGGAAAGAGGTGCTGACTGAGGGAAGCTCCCTGCGGAACCCCCCTGCATCCCTAGGGAAGCTCCCTGTGGAACCCCCCCAGACGAGCGGGATACGTTCAGCCGCCCTGCGGACACTGTGCGGGTGCGGACAAGCTGTTCGCTCCGTTGTTGAGGTGCCGCTGCGGCTGTTGGGAGCCGCTGCGGTTGTTTTGAGTGTTTGGTGGGTGTTTTCCAGTGGTTGCAAACACTGGAGCCCCCTCCCCTGTGTCCGCAGCAGTGTGACGGGTGGACACTTTTGATCTGGACACTGAGTCAGGTTGTGTTTAGTTGGGGGGTTAATTTAGTGCTCAGGAAGGACTTCACGGGGGGCAAGTGACACACAGGGTGTGAAGGAGCGGGGCCTGGCGTTGGCCTTACCAACGGGGCAGCCTTGGGCCTGCTGTGCCATAAGGCAGAAGGGCAGAACAAGCGGTCACAGTGGCAACTCCTCCCCTACGTCCCCAGGATGTGACATCCAGGAGGACCCGGCCCTGCTGCTCCTCTCCCACCCGGTGCTGAGGCCTGGAGGACTCCAGCAGCGAGCGATTCATCAGGAATCCCTGCATCTCTGCTGATACCAATCAATCCTGCTGGGCTGCTAACGGAGATATGGCCAGGGCATAAAATAACTAATAAAACCCAAATCCTCCATGGCAAATTCATTCTTCAGGGTATGAGGCTCCTGCTGCTGAGCCAAAGAGAAGCAGAGAGGAGAAAGATTTGAGATTTTTTCTAGCTTGAAGAAGGGCAGGAGGTAGTATTGATCCTGCCTCCCGAGTCTCTGCAATCTGTTCATTTACTCCGTTTCACTTAAAGGATTCGCATCGTGGTAACCTTGATTTATTATCTGATTTCTGTTTTTGAATCAGCCTCTCAAGATCGTGCACCGGCTTGAACCCGCAGCAATAAACCAGCAAACGGCTCTTCCCTCTTATCTCAGGCGCGTGTGTAATGCTCTCCCTGCTGCGTGTGCCCGATTCGTTCTTGCAGGCAGGCAGCAAGGTGAAACTCAGAAAAATCGCCCTCTCTGATGGAGAGGAGGGAACGGGCATCATTTTCACTCCACGCGGAGAGGGCCTGTCGGGAAGAGTGCCGGATTTTCCTCTATCCATGGCAGGTACCAGGCTAGTTTACAAGTCTAAAATCAAGGCTTGTGTTTTTATTGTGCCCTAGGTCCGAGGCTCCTCTCAGTCCCTCTGTCTCAGCTGTGCATATGTGAGATTTGCCTGGACTTGCATCTCCCAAGGTGGAAGAACAGAAATTATTTGTGAACAGTGGTAACCAGCAAAAATATCCCCTGCGGGCGCAGAGAAAGGGGAGCTTCTGGCTATATTTTAATATTCGTCAGACCACGCTTAGACATCTCTCCTGCATTATTTAAGTGGAAGCCTCAGACCTCGCATCTGGGAGGAGCTGCATTGGTATCTAGGCCAGAGCGTTCTCCCATTGGAGGCAAGTGTGACAAGATTTTTAAGGGATTTTGGTACAGCAAAAGTAGCACTTCTTGTTGCAGTCCCAGTTTGTTCCGATTCTCCTGACAGCCCTTTGAAAGCCGCCACAGCCTGCTGTTTCAGGAACGCAACATTGCTTGTGTGCGCGGTTGCTTTTCGCCTTCCAAACCGATCCGGAATATCAAACCCCCTTTTTCTCTAGGGTTAGGGAGCCAGTCAGGCAGCCATGTAAGGCTAGGGGCTGAACCTACCTTATTACCCCCTCATCTTCTTAGCGAGGGACAACATCCAGTGCAGTGAGAGCAGCACCAGACGTGCTGCGCTTAACACGCTCAATGTCTTTCCACTCTAGCACGCCCGGGGTCATGTCCCAGCCTTGTTCTTCAGAGAAGATGGATGAAGTGAAGCGGGATTCGCGGACTTCTCTTGGGAGGAGCCCTTGTGCTGCCCACACGAGCGGTGAAGCGTCACGCTGGCACTGCAGTGCAGGGACAAGCGCGTCTCCTTCCAGCAGCAATAACCAGGGGAGAAAGAGGAAATACTCTGCTTTTAGCGAAAGGAGTTTTTATTCGGATGTGCTCACGGCAACAACCCCCAGCAGCTTGGTAAGTGCAAAGAATGGTTCTTTTCCCACCTGGGACCCTTTCAACTGGCAACACCTGTGGTAAATGTGGCTTAACCCCAGGCCTTAGCCCTTCCCTGGGGGCAGGGGCCTTTGAGCACAACCTCAGCCCTCACAAAGCAAAGCCATGAGGCTCTCCCTGATCACAGTTGAGCTGCCATCCTCAGGGTCCCTTTCCATCACTGCCCTCACTATGTCCAGGCTTGTGATGCCAGTTGCCAGGGCAGACACACAGTTGGCTTTGATTTTGCATTAGGCTGGAGCTTTTGGACGGCAGTCCTTCTTTAAGCCTTTCCTAGCCCTTATTCAGAGCTTCTCATTGTTCCTAAACTGGGTCTCAGTGGCTCCTGCTCCCTGTGGCCCCCTTTAACCCACTATGCTACAACTGTGTCCTGTCTGACATCTCTCCCACATGATGCATTTCAGGATGTCTGTGCTGGCCCCCATGTGCACAAGGATTTGCTAAGACAGGCAGACCTTGAGCAGCACACCCCAAAAGGTAAATCTACTGAAAAGAAACCTGCTATGGCAATTCTTAACATTGCTGGTGTTGAGTGTGTTGGGACTTGGCTATCAGCTGCTGGCTACAGGTTAGTGCACAGCTTTCACTCTCCCCTCAGTACCAGCAGTGGTGCTGAACTGCTTGAAGGTCCCAGGAGAGTGAATTGCCTTTAACCTGAAGCAAAGTGACCTGCCTGGGCAGCAGAGCTGTGCTCCAGTGACTGGCAGTGCATGCAAGAGCATTTCAGCCTCAGAGAGAGATGGTAACTATATGTACATTACCTTCCTGTGCTTAGAAGTGACATTTATTTTCATGAGTGAGGAGGAATGACTGCATCCTCAAGTGAGTCTTGACAAGATAGACTTATCCCTAACGAGTGGGGACAGATCTCTATTTATGAGCTGCTGCTTCTTCAAGGGGGAAGAAGCCATCAGGCTGGAAATGTAAATGCAAATGACATGCTAAGTATTGACATAAATAGTTGATAGTGCACAAAGTGCCATCCTGAATAGTGCCATGGGTTCTGCAACAGCAGAGCGACAATACTGGAAGAGTTGTGCTCCCTGACAACAAATATAAATCAGGACCGTTCTCCAAAGATGCCAAGCAAGAGATATGTGAGGCTAAAGGAGCTGTAGGAAACTCTCTGCACTTTATGGATTCCCCCAAATTATCAGAAGCATATAGCTTCGTATGGACAGTGCAAAGGTTTATTATTATATTTATTTCAAGCTATGAGTCCTGAGGGAAGCTATCTCCTCTAGCAGACAATGAACAGCTACAAAGGTTGTGTTAGGGACCATTTGAAGGGCTAGGGAATGACCTCCTAAATCAGTCTTTCCGCACCAGCATCACCCTGAAATATCCCTGGTTTTAGCACCCTTGGCTTCAGTGGCACCAGTGAGGTACACAGTCCCTCTTATGCATGGTTGCCCTTTGCCTTGCTCAACACCACACAGTTGCTTTGCAATTAAGGATCAGAAGCATTCCTAGGAGTGAGAAGGACGAGGTTGGGAACTTGACACCCACAATGCCCACTTCTAAGCCAGAACTTTAAGTCTCGCCTCAGTTAAGTATCTGAGTTCATCAAATAAAAGCTTTTCACTCCACCAAAATCTCATTTTGCCTTAATGGTTAGCTCTGCTTCAGGAATAGTGTGACTTGCATGATTTACTTAATTTAGGTTCAGTTTCAAACTCCCAGTTTGCTACTGTTCTATTATTTGCAACTAGCAATGATTTGTTTAGCAATCCAAACAGCTTGGTTTATTTATGAAGTAAATGACATGGTTTAATTTCAGCCAGTTCTTGGAAACATATACTTCCTACTTAGTCCAAATTCCCATTGAAAACATTTAGCCAAGTTCTGGGACTGTTAGCTGTTTCACTCAGCCCTTGCTTACACTACTGCTAGAGTGAGTGGGAGGTTCTCCTGAGCAAGAACTGAGGAAAAGTTTGTCCCCAATAAAGGGTGAATAGGGATTTCAGAACATAAAGCAGCTGGGTCTCCTGCACTACTCACGAGACTTTTATCACTATTTGGACTATGTTCTTCCCTACTACTACTGATTCTTGCTCTCACAAGAAGAATCTATAAGACAGCAAGTTCTCCAGTATATAGACATGTAAATCAGAGTGATGCTTTTTCACTGCAGACCTCTGTTTCTATTTGTGTCTCAGTCACAACCTTCAAGACACCTGAGGACTTTGGAAGATGCCTAGAGAAGCAAGTGATTGGACCAACCACTGAGATCCTCACCAAGTCAGATTTCCCACTGCAAGCATTTAAGCCCAAAGTGCAGATTCCCTTCCAAAGGCTTCCAGGGCAATGCCCTCGGAAGATTGAGATAGAGAGGTAAGTAGCCAGCAGGCGGCTAGAAGCATCAATATGGAACGGACACAAAGGACCAGGGTGTTCATTTTTGCTTTCAAGACATGCTATATCAAAGACCTTTAGGAAAACATGGTCCTATGAGGAATTTATATAACCTCTGAGCCTGCAGCCAGCACTGTTAACTCAGAATTGACCCATACAACCATAATTTTCTGTGGCAAAGCTGTTCAAAGTTTCCATTTCTTCCAGACCCCAGTGTCCTCTGTGTCACAGGAGCAATTACAAGATCATTAAGCAGTTACTTTCTTATCCAAATCAAAACAGGAGAAGGCGGCTGTATCGCAGCCTTGACATTGCTCAGCTCTTATCCGATGAGGGGATAGACTCCAATGAGCTGATGCCAAGACACCAGGACCCTGACACTATGCCAACTATTGAGGACAAGAGAGATCCTATCTTTCCTGTCTACCTTCCACTAAAGGTAAGAGAGTGCATTTGGTATTCTTTGTAAACTGTCTCAATGCTGACACCACAGGCTCTTTTTGAGAATCACAAGAAGCTTAGAAGTCATCAATATGGGGCTTGGACACTGAAGAATACTTAAAAGATGCAGAGCATCTGCAGATTGCTCACATCTTCTATCAGAACTAATAGCCCTTGAAGATGCTTCTTACTGTTTTCTGGGAGAAACTGGTTGAGCAAATATCAAAAGCAGCTTTTGCACCTCAACTCATTTTCCTTCTTAGAGTCCATTTAAGAACTATAGCTTAAGCTGTTAGCTGATTTTCTTCTCATTAAATTTGGTATCAGGGTATTTTCTTCTCTCTAGAACAAGACTTCTTTTCACTTATGTCCTGGCTTTTTAGATATTTGACAATGAAGAATATGACTGCCGAACTCCAGAAGAGTGGATCTTGCTAGGACTGGAGCCAGGATCTCATGAGAGAAAGCCAGTGCCTGGAAAAGCACTTTTACCTACAGATGATTTACTGGGACATGGTAAAGCTTGAATGAGCAGCTACTAAAGGAGGGGGAGAAGAGCTAATAACTACAGGCCCACTGAGCAGAAGGGAACATTTAGGTTATGATGAATGCACTTCTGTACAGCAGAAATGCAATAGCTTAGTTCTGAATAGGCTCAAGCAGTCAGAGCAAGAGACCAGGACTCTGGACAACTGTCAGTCCTGCCCTGGATTCAACTGTTCCTATTTTGTTGTTGTTGTTTAAGTGGCATTCTCTGACATTTCCCTACCAGTTCATGAGACTGGAAGCCAGTACAGTCAAAACTGGGAATGGGGAAGCTGAGAAGATTCCAGGCATGAGCTGAAAGGGAGGATGTAGGGGCATACAAAATCCAGGAATGGGGTATGGCCAAGAAGAGTGAGTGGGAGCACTTGAAGCAGGAGGTGGGAGAATGGCCCACATGGGTAAGAGAAGGGAAATGGAGGGCACTGGTATGCGCAAAGAGCTAGAGATACTAAGATGCAAGACCCAAGTTCATTATTCAGTCAATCACTTCAGAAATTAGATAAAATTGATGGGCAGAGAATTTGACGAATTTGTCTATAGCCCTGCCAGTCTCATCAGGAAGCTCTATTTGCTACAACCCTCAGGAGAATGGGCTAACCCTGTGTTTTAATGCTTGATTCCTCTCAGAGGACCCCAAAAGTCAGAAGTTAATCTACAAGTGGACTGATGTTGGTGTTCTGGATTATGACAAGGAAACAAAGCTCTACTTGGTCCATAAAACAGATGAGAATGGGCTGGTGAGAGATGAAGAGGGGAGACCCATCGTCAATGGAGGAGTAACTGCAGAAGGTGTGTACCCAGAAAGACTTTCTGCAACCTGGCCTATACTTTGAAAGTCAGTCTATTACTCACACTGGTCCTAGGTGTATATGGAATGGATGTCAAGAAGTCACTTAAACCTCCCTGCATCATTCTTGACAGATGTGTTTAACCTCTGCTGAAAACCCTCCAGGAAAGAGAACTCCACACCTTATTTTGACAACTTATTTGAAATCTTTCCTATGGAAACCTATGGAAATACCTTTCCTTTGTTTCTTGCCTTCCCTGCCTTCAAGAGAAGTTAAATGTTGGGTTTCCTGAACTAGTGCAAGGTACTGACAAGTTAAGATTAAGTACCCACCTTTTGAAAGGGATGGGAATGCTGCTAATTCCATGACACTGTTCCTTGCTGTCCTTAGTCACAGTTGCTCATTTTGGTCTCCAGTGTATCAACCCAATTATACTGTGAGTCAACTAGCTGCTGTCAGCACTGCAAGCCATTCTAAGTGTTTTCTGTAGACTCTCCTAAGCCTTACTTTCATTTCACAGGGAGAGCCCCGTTGCTGCCATGTCAGTACTGGGTGCCACGAGTTTGCCTACTGTTTCTGGCTGAAGATCCCCGCATGTTTGCTCAGCGGGTAGTTGCTGCCAACAGCTTGCGTAAGAAGACACAGGCGCTGCTGCTTTACCACCTGTACGTGGACTGCATGCCCACAGATGGCCTGAACAGCATCAGTGAGGAGAGCCTGGGGAGGATGAGGCTGCTGGCTGTGCATACGCCCAACCTGAGGGAAGAGGAACGGTAGAGTATCAAATATATGTTTAGGCTCTCTGTCTGCAGCTCATTAACATTATGGGACTTCACAGGGACACAGAATGGGTGACAGTGCAGGCAGATCTTGAGCATTCAACTCATAGCCCAGGGGGATTCATCTGTTTTAAAGTCTGTGCATGGCACTCTCTTCCCCAGAGCTTCACTAGATAGAGGTAGCATGAGAACCCCGATGACAGGTGTGGTATAGAAAACTCTGCCAGCATTGCCAGATAAAGTAGCTACACTGCACATGCAGATCCCCGAGCAGTGTCTGCACCCAGAGTTGGGTGGCCCTCAATAGCAGACGTGTTGGACAGCACTGGCTTTGCTACATCCCTGCCTGCTCTGCTTCTGGCAGTTACATGAATACAGGGCAGCTTAATGCTGAGAGCGAGCTGTACACTTTCATTTATAGTCCCTAACAGCTTCCAGGACACAGACCAGTCATTTCTGAACTGATCTGCAGACCACCATCTGTCTCCAGAGGTTGACAATTGTCTGCTGGTGACTTTTCTCCCCACTAACAGCCACTAAAACAAATCAAAAGAAGGTCTGCTTAGTGAACTAGTGGAGCAAACAGAACAGGAGATCTCCACCTGGATACAAACAAGCGTCCCCCAGACAGTGTCTCTTTCAAATGCATTTCATATCAGGAAGGAGTTTTAAGAGTCCCTGGGCTGATGAATCATGAGCCATTGGTAGTGTTACTGGGAATGAGCCGTGACTGATTGCCCTGCTCAGAGACAGGAAGGTGTGAAGGGCTGGTCTGCCAGCCTGACCTGGAAAGAGAGTAATTGGTCTCTGTTTGTGAGCACAAATAAGAAAAGTACTCTGTCTGCCTGAGGTGAAAGAGGACAACTTCACAAAGTCATTACAAAGAGCAAAGACTCAGCACTTACATGTCCTGGGTCAGGAAAGCAGTGTCCTCAAGAGGTTCAGCAGGACAGGTTGGGAGGACAGTCCAGGTTGCCCATTTTTCTACAACTACCAAACAGGTTCCTCAGTTCTAGTTATTTCCCTTCCTCCTTGTAATGCTTCTCTCCCTGCAAAACACTTCAAGAGATTTTACTTTGATCTGAGAAAACACTTGAGAAGGCTGCAGTCCTAGTCCTGGGTCTCCACTCACCCCTCTCATTAACCCTCCAGCTGATAGCTTTGCTGGCTGCTCTGTTGTCTGCACAGCAATCCTAAAGCCTTTGGTAGTGCCTCAGCTTCTGGGTCAGCTAATCCAGAAGTGATTGATGGGTAGATTTTTGGAATAAAGATACAGACATGCTGTTTTGCTCAAACCCTGTGGATTGTTATTGGTTCCATGTCCTTTTAACAGGGTATTAGACCGCTTATGCCACCTGGAAAAAGAAGTGAGATTAGATTACGAACGTGCAATGAACAAGATCAGCTTTGACAAAGTTGTCATTTCCAAACCTCAGACGTTTTCTTATGTTACCCTCCCAGACAAAGATGAAGAGAAAGTGCCAGAGAAAGGTATGGGACGTAGAGAAGTAGTTGGAACTCTGCTGTGGTATAGGATTTGTAATTATAATAGGATTCATACATTGTTACAGAAACTTTCAGATCCACATTGATGATTAGGACTCATAATGGAGCGCAGCAGGAGATGATATGAGATTTTGGAGTATGCCTGCTGGGTTTTAGGGTGTATTTGCATATTCAGGTTACCTCAGTGTAACACATTACCATCTATCAGCTGTAGTTGCAGCAACTCTGCAAGTGCCCCCTTAATTGTCACCAAACACAAGGTGGAGTGATTAGCATAACTACTTTCCACTGTGTTAGGTTTCCATACCACCTTTCATTTACTCTACTCAGTTGTGCCAGAGCTCATGCATGAAAGACGACCCATTTAGTAAAATGACCAGAAAAAAAAAGGGGGGTTGTCCATGCACTTTCCTCCTCTAAAAGTTGGAACATGAGTGACCTCTTATCAGATGAGCTGACTCTCTCATGAGCCGGCTTAGATGAGCCTTGAAGCCTCAGCAAGAAGCCCCTCAGACCCCTCTGTTCTTTATCATGGACGTTTCATGAGCCAAACCCCTAGGAACATCAGGGACCAAGACCTCAGCCTCTAACGAGGAGGCTGCAGAACATTTCAGAGGCGACTCTCCCCTCAAGCCATCTGCTGAAACTGCTTGCACATTAGAACAGAAGGAGAGTCAATCTCACGTTGCAGGCAATAACACGTTCTTTTATCTGATGCCAGGGCTCATCTACATCCCAGACTATCCTTTCAATGAGCAACGAGCACGCTTCAGTTTTGTCTCACTCCTGACCAGGCCAGAAGTCCTCCTTGCCCTTACACAGGTGCAAGATGAATGCAACAAGGCAGTTGCTATGTCTCTGTTCCACTCAACTCTAGCCAAGCAGGTCCGCCTGGAGGAGTTTGAGCAGATACAGACCCAGACCTTCACTCAGGTGAGAAGAAAAAGTTATGGGGATGAGGGTCAGACACATGGAGCGGCCAACACAGGGCTCTCTCTACATGTATCAGACAGTCTCAAAAACTGCTGACTGAAAAACGGATGATCTTTCAAAGTAGATATTGTAGCTGAGGGAAGAATTTGCATCATAAACCATTAAATTTATTGGGAAGTGGAGAGAATTGAATGAAGGAGCCATAGCTTCTTAGTCAGCCATGCTCTTAGTCATCCTTTCAGCAAGTGGCCACATAGCTACACATCCCCTTTTTCTTCTTCCTTCTCCCCACTCAGACTACAGTCCTGGCTAACACCCTCAGATTTCCCTTTTGTTTGTTTGTTTGTTTCTTATTTCCCCATTCCTTTTAGCTGCAAGGCACAAGAGCTTCAATTTTTTCCAAAGCACTCATGAGGTTAATGCTTTCCTCCACTCTAAACAACTGTTCTTTATGCATCTAATTAGACAACTCAGCTTCTAAATGCCAAAGAACAAATTAGGAAGAAAATTGTAATTCTGTGGTAACTTCCACCAGCAGATTTTCATGTCATCTAAATGACACTGGATATGGCCCCACAGAGTACCTATATGACCTACCCAGAGCTGTGCAGTAAATCAGTGGCCAGGGTATATGCTGGTCCTTCCCAGTCCCACGCTGTTTCACCAAGGTAGTGCTGTCATCTGCTCCGTGGCTGAGGTTTTAGTGTTGCACACAAATAGCAGCTGCCTGTGGAACAAAAGTGACACTTGGTGGTGTTATTTTAATGAATTAAAACACCGCAGGCTGTTGCTGTCCTTCACTACTTCTCCTCACTTGTTGAGAAAAGACAAAATTCTGCTTTTCACTTGCTCATCATACTGTCTCCAGAACTTCTTCTGAGGACCCCTGACAGAGGCAGCTTCTGAGATGCTGTTCTATAGAGGAGAAAACAGAAACGAACTGTGATAAAAAGAAATAATAGAGCTTACCTGCTTTTCAGTATCCGCTTGCTCTGTGGTACTTTTGTCACTGGGAGATGTATGGCCAGACTCAGGGGCCGTGTGTGTGTGCATGGACTTGAGGGCTATTGTTTAGCTGCCACCACTCTGAGAATATCTCCCTTTTTCACAGCAGAGAGAGGTCCAGCATGCCCAGCTGGCAGCTAACCCTGGCCTGCCGTTTTTCCACCAGCTCTTGGAGGGTTACACAGCTCGCTTTGTTTCTTTGCCCTAGGTTCAGATGTTTCTCAAGGACACTTGGATCAATACTCTAAAGATTGTAATAAAAAGCTGCCTGAGAGATATAGGCAAAGGCTGGTACAACCTGGAGCAGAGCAACAGTTATATCTACGAGATGTCCAAGCTGCATAAGCTGATGAACCGCATCAAATTCAACCTACAGGACTCTGTGCGCTCTCTGGTTCAGAATTCGCTGGTCAGCTTCACCCACCTTTTACTGGATGCTTGCCACAGTGTCCTGAATTGCTCAGAGGATATGGAATGGGGGGATGATCTCATCAATAGTCTATACAAGTAAGGAGGGGAAAGAAAAGGTCAAAGAGTGAAAAGAACAGAGAAGTGAAGCGCCTTTTTCTTTCTAATTACCATCTTTGCAAGTAAGCTTTGCACTGATGGGGACTTGAGGTTGGGCTGTTCCCCCATCACCACCCCCTGACCCTGCCCTTCCTCCCTTGTGGCTGGGAGAATTAGGTGGAACTGGCTACTCTGTTAGGACAGATTTCAAGTTGCTGTCTTAGTGGTATAAGTTAGCCAACAGAAGCAAGATCTGCCTCTTTGATATGATGTTCTTAAGATGGGCAAATGAATGCTTCCAACACTCTGGAGGAAGCATGCAGTTATGGGCTAGCTTCTTTTTGGAGCCCAGAATGAAGAATACCAGGAGATTTTATGACTAGTTAATTCCATTCTTGAATTAAGACTCAGGAGTAGAATCTGTCCTGGGATCTCTAAAATGTACCAAATTCAGGTTGTCAACATGCCTGGAATTTTTTCTCCCCTTTGAAAATTACTGAACTTCATGGTATTAAAAAGGAAGGTTTAGAAAGTAAAAACATGAAGAAAAAAAAATAGTCTGCCGCTTACCTGTGGCCTAGACCAGAGGCTCTGAAATTAGTAAAAGTCTTGACATACTGACTTAGCTGATTCTGAATCATCCTGAATCATGGTGATATTCAAGAGTGGAAGAGGTCACTTAACTTCTGCAGGGCATGTTTTAGAAGTATATTGGTGGTGTTGCATCCCAATTTGAAGAGCTTCTGTAGTTTCTCTGTAAGCCAGCTCTGGTTCTTATCAGAGGTTTATGACTTCTGAGGGTCCTGATATGTCATCATTGCCATTCCTTTCTCCCTAAATAGAAAACAGGTTTCAAAGTCTTCACTGGTAACTTCAGATTCACTGTGCCATGTCTTCATCTGAATGGGATGATCCTCCTCTACTATGCTTTCCTCTCCTTTCCAGTAGGCACTTAAGTGTTAAGACCATAGCAATATTGTCAGGTGCTATTTTCTTAAGAAGCTTCTCTGTTGTTCCTCATCTCTTTCCACTGCAGACCTCGAAAGAATCCACTCTTTGTAGTAGACCTGGTGCTAGACAGCAATGGTGTTCACTTCAGCACCCCTGTGGAGAACTTTGAGAAATCCCTCATTTCTCTATTCAATAAGGGAATCCTGGCGACCCACACTATCCCACAGCTGGAGAAGGTGAGTTACTCTGGATAAACAATGATGCAGGAGATGTCTCACCTTGGTGTGACTCTGTGGAGAACAGCTGAAGTTTCTTCCCAAGTGGACAAGCATTGTTAACTTTGCTCGTCCTATAAGATCTTTTCTCTTGTACTCTTACAGTACGTATTGGAGAACATACTTATCACGGGCACACCCTTACTGGAATCAGTGGATCTGAACGAACCAGCAGTGGAGAAACTACGCAAAACTATACAATTTGCCATGGAAAAGGCACTGATCCCCCTCCGAGCCTATGCCAAGAAATATGAGAAATTCTTGGAACTCAATAACAATGACATCCAGTTCTTTACAAAGTAAGTGGCATCCCATAGAGACAAGAGTATGTGGCATCCAACAAGAATATGGGATCTGTTCTGAGCCCTTGTGCATATGTGACATTCCTCAGATGTATCCGAGAAGAGGCAGCCATGGGAGACAGCCTCTGGCTGTGGGCAGCAGCCTTTGCTTTTAATAGAAATTGGTGGTGGCAGCGAGAATCTCTTGCTGACAGCACTCATACCCATGCCATATTTGTAAGCTTAACTGGAGATTTTACTGTCCATAAAAATGACTCATCCCTATTGAATGACTCAAGTCATTCCCTTCCCTTTCTCCCTGTAACATTCCTCGGGTACTTACCTGTCCTGTGTCTTCTTCTACACGTGTCTTCTGTCACTGTTGGGTTTGTCCAGTCCTCTACATGGGTACAGCTGCAGTCATAGGCAACCTGGCTTCTGCTTGGATATGGTAACAGCAGCAGTGAAGAGGGAACTGCAGAGGCTTCAGTGCAGGCTGGTAACCCAGGATGGACTGGTCTCTGCACACATGATGCACTTGACACTGAAACCTGTATTATATCTTTGCTACTATAGCTCCCCATGCTGTGTTGAAGCTAACTCCTCTACTATGATATAAACACTCTTCATTTCCTATGTAATCATTTATCTTTGGTTGTAAAATCTAGCAGATATTGGCAGCAGTTCAATGTGTTTGCAAAAAGCTTTATACATTGGAACAGATGTGTGTTTCTGATCACAGTAAACAGACTCACATGTTAATTTTATCTCTTGGTCTTTTGAATGGTCATGTGGGGCCATCCTATGAATAATTTAGATGTTAAAATAATCTTCAGATCACTTTGGTGTTTTTATCTACAGGGACTACGAAGAGCAATGTCCATCTGCCCAGGAGATAAAGAAGATAGTAATCATACATTTGTCTGAAAAAGAGAACGTGGATAACACCTTACCTAGCTCCATTGTCATTGGTCCCTTCCACATCATCACAGAAGGTGTTAAGCAAAATCTGTCCAAAAAATACAAAGCACTTGCCACTTCCATATTGGACATTCTGGCTAAAAACCTCCATTTGCAAGTGGAGAGTGTAAGTAGCCTGGTTCAGTAGTCTGTCTCGGTGTCTTGCCTTCTGCTTTTTTTGTGAAATGACCAGAAGACATTTTGGGGATTGACAAAAGACAGTTGAAGGTACAGTAGTGAGGAATTTTATAGATTACATTGGAGCGTTAAGAGAGAGGAAATATGCAAAATCAACCAAATAAAGTATTAAGCACATTTAATAAATGATGTCCCTGAAAGCTGCCTCTCTTGAGATAAGAGACTTTAAGACTTCACCATCTCATAAAATATGTTGTAGATTCAAAAGATCTGTCTAGTAGACAACTGGAAGCTCCTTCTGATTCCTCTCATGATACCTGCAATAGACAATTCTCTGGCAGATGCAATTGTTTATAACTAACTCAGTTGTTTTCATCATTTCAAGTCCTGCGTTTCTCATTCCATCTGAACTCATATGAAATGGATGGAGAAAGATTGAGGGGGAAAACAAAAAAGCAGCAGCTCTGGGTACTCATCCATTTAGACCATCTTTGTTGTGGGACATGTGTGGATAATACCTGATTTTCCCTTAGTTAGTCCCTTAGAGATTAATTACTTGATTTTAAAAGGTGTTGGTTGACTTTTGGCTGGCTTAGACAGGGGTCATGAACTCAGCATCATGAAAACTTTTGCTGTGACTTGATGACGGAATGTCAGTCCTCATCTGGATAAGGCTCATTAGCCGCATGGTGAAGCTACATGCCTGCAATGGTGTCCGTTTGTCATCCTGCAGATCTGTGAGGCATACAAAGCCACCAGCTGGAAAATGCATGAGAAGCCGAACAGCATCGAGGAGCTGGCTGAGCTGCGAGAGTGGATGAAGGGAGTCCCCGAGCAGCTGAGTGCGCAGGAGGTAGGGCACTGTCCTGAGGGACAAGGGACACCAAGGAAGGTGGAGTGTAAACTTGACAGTGTAATGTACAGAATCTCAGAAACACAACTCCTCTTGTATGTCTATGTACACTAAGCCATAAGATTCCTAGCTATCAGATTTAAAAATGCAAGCCACAAACACTAATATCTACATAAAACAGAGTAACAGTTAAAAATGTTGCCTGACAATGTGACAGTGTGATCATGCATACAGCAAGGGGTTGGAACTCCGCTCCCTCTGCTCATATAGCAGAGAAGCAGCCTAAAGCACATTAAGCGCGTGACTAACACCCTTCAAAGGCATCTCATGAAAATGAGGTATACTGCAGAGAGTTGTAATCAGGACAGTCTGAAGGTGTCTATTTTATATCCCTTTCTGTCACCCTGTGCAGGAACTGATCAAGGAAGTCATGGCAGATTACGAGGTCATGGAGGAATTCCTTTACAACCTTACCCAACCAGATTTCACTGCAAAGTGAGCACAAGGCATTTCTCCCACTACCAAAATGGGACACTTTTCAGCAATTACCACTCTTAACACTTCAGGGGCTGATATGTCTGTCTATCAAGGGCTCCAGCAGAACTTTAAAGTGCCTCTCAGGCTAGATGAACACTGAACTCCTAAAATGAAGTTTATAGAGAAGCATGCATTCATGCTGTCTTCTGGCCTGGGGCAAGACAAACTGGTAGCTATTAACCTCTTTAACATACCAAAGCTTTTCCCTTTTTTTTTTTTTTTTTTTTTTTTTTCTTCTCTCCTCTCAGATTGATGATCTGCAAGGTCTGTAAGTGCAAGTTTAGTCGGGGTCTGAGCTTTCACAGCCACATCTGAAGTAGGAACACTCCCAGGGTTCACTGAGGACTAGGAAGAAATGTAATGGTTCATTGTCACTGCATTTTTTTCTCCTCAGTTATTCTTGCCTACGTTATTCAGATTGTGGCTTGGCTATGCCACCATTGCAAAGTCAACTCAAAACTCACACCTTTTGAGCTTCAAAAGTCAGCTCATCCCTGGAAGCTGCTCTCACATGACACGGATGCAGTGTGCTCCTGAAACTGGAAATATGGGATGCAGTGTGCCAAGAAAACTCAGCAACTGCAGAAAATCAGCTCAGGTCCAAGGCAACTTAGCACAGCTGTAGCAGTGTTCCCACTACATGCAGAATTGGTAGATTGGCTCATCCCCATGTGCTGGGAAGGTTATGGCTGCACAGAAATGCTGCAAAGCAGCAGCAATGCTGCAAGCATTATTAAAATTATTAAATTATTAAATGCTGCAAGTTTTATTGCAGCTGGCATTGCACACAAGCTAAAAAGTCCAAACAGAGCCATAGGTGGGCCATAGCTGAGCAAGGACCAGGAAACCATTGCAGTCCCCAGTACCTTCTAGGGATGCCTCAGGACTTGCCTTTCTCGGAGATATCCTGGCCACTCACTGCCCTGCTTAACAGGGGACTAGCTTTTTTCAGTAATCCTGTAAAGCCAGAGACCAGGACTCTGACCCCATTTTGTTCTGTTTCTTGTGAATGCATTCAAAGACAGACAGTCCCCCTGGGTGCCTACCATTATTTTGCTGTCTCCTAGCTTTTCAGCAACATCCTGGTTTTCTTCCTTTTTAAAAGGCCTTCTGCCTCTCCTGAGCCTTCTCTAAGTGAATAGCCAAGTCACAAAGACAGCATATCAGCAAGAAAAGCTGGGGAAAAAAGTATGCTTTGTTGAAAACACATATGTTTCTGTTGGTGTCAAGCTTCCTTGGTGGTGGGGGCTGGTTTTCTCATTCTGTTATTTTCAGCATTTCAAGCATATGCCCCAAAAGCTTCTTTTTTTTTTTTTTTTTCCTAATTTTCTTTTCTTTTTCTTTTACATCATGTGAGTGCAGGTGGGCTGCAAGTTACTGGCCCCTGAAAATAATTATGCAAACCAAGGCCATTCAGCTCCAGCACCTGGAAGAAGAAGAGAAATTTCGCAAGATCCAGCTCATGGATCAAAACAACTTTCAAGAGAGGCTAGAGGCGATGCAGGTATTAAGCCATTGAGAATAGACTGTCCAAGAAGCAGGTGTGGAAGCTCTTGTGGTCAGCCAGGTGGGAAACCTTGAAATGAGATTTTAGTGCTTTTAGGCCAGTACAGTATTAGACAAAAAAAAAAAAAAAAAAAAAAAAAAAAAAAAAAAAAAAAAGTCCCTCTACTTTTTATTGGAAATTGGGTTTTTGATTACGAGCTTCATCTTTGTTTGAAAGTCAACATTTCATAGAAAATATTGATTTTTCATAGGAAAGATATTCACCACAATGTAACAGCATTCTCAGTCTGAAAGCAGCAGTCTGGGTGCCACATGCACCTCCTTTTATTTCTCTTGTGTACTCAGTTCCCCACCAAACATTACCACAGTGTGCTGCCCTTGAAGGAGAAAAGGCAGCCCTCGGTCAGGGAACACACTCTGTGGAAAAGATCCTGAATTTATAGCAGAATTCTGTAGCTGAGATACCTCTGCTTTTCACCAAAACACTTGGCAAGTTATTTTTCAACAGAAACTTTTACCTCTAGAAAACATACCACCTTGGAAAGACTGTAATCTCAGAAGTACCATCCCCAAATGATAACACCCCAACATTGTACTGTTAATGATAAAACACAAAGTGATTAGAGAAACTCAGGATATGCTATTGTTAAGTAATTTTTGGAAGTAAACAATTACCTGGTAGAGCTATGATTTTTACTTCACAGGTTCTATAATAGCTGCTATTATAGCTCAGTAGCAAGAAATTTGGACAGATTTATTCACCTCTTTGGTGGATGACAACTGATCACAAAGACAAAAAAAGCAGTGAGCCCTTAACAGTTGCATTTTCAACTCCCTGACCTGTGGTTATTGCCTCTCCTCACCTCTTCCATTGTGATCTAAACAGAAATAGATAAAGCAAGGTGAAAATATGAGCTTAAATATCTTACCTCTGAGCATAGTGTAAAGCATACCAAAAAGCTGAGACTTCCCAAGGCTGCTCTGAACTTCAGAGCTGCATCTCATGTCTGCCTTTTCTCTTCCAGCTGAGCGTGGGTGGGTTTTCCATCCAGGTGGACGTTAGCCGAGCTCATGAGTTGGCTAATGAGGCAAGGCGGATCAGAAAGCAGCAGAAGGAGCTTCAGAATTTAGCTATTCTCTACAACAACAGGGAAAGGATCTTTGGGATGCCAGTTACTAATGTAAGTGTCAAATCCTGTCTCCTACTGTGTCTGCTACAGGAATGTAGTTTACATTGGGCCTTTTAGGTGTTATGTAGCACAAATAATGAGTCGTGATTCCCCAAGGGGAAAAAATAATTCCAAATAGCATAATATATTTGAAATAAAGACATTTTTTTCTCTTTTCCACCCTCTTTTGGTTGATCTAACAGTGACTAGAGATGCTTAGCAGTCCCTTAGGGTGACCGTGCTGCTCAGTCACTCACCTGCTCTGCAGAAGAGCTGCTGCCACAGGAGTGTAAAAAGCTCTTCATGGACCTGATAGGGTTACTTCCCTGAGAGACATCAGAGGTACATATCAAATCTGAGTGATGCTAACGAACAGGAGTTGCAGAGGAAGATCTTAAAATGGCAAATAACATACATCAATAACCTACATCATTAAGATCATCATAAGATCATCATTAAGATACATCAATTTCTGTAAGGCTCCTACTGCAGTTACAGAGACATGAACAGCTATGATTGCACAGTTGCTGGCTGGGCTCAGATCAGAGCACATTCCTCTAAAGAAATACTTTCGAGTTGAAAACACTCATTTTTCCTGACCTGAAGATGTAGCACCCAGCTCTGCTAGTTACTGCCTGGGCATCTACACTGAGGTCCTAGGCCTGCATGAGAAGAGAAACTGATGCTTTCTCTGGAAAGCACATGTGTTTGCTTGCTTGAGATTCACAAAAGAATTATTTCCCTTTTCTGTCTTTTTGACATGAAAACTGTCATCCAGAGTAGTATACACTTGTTGTTCATACTATCTTTTTCTGTCTTCCCAAAGTACAGTAGGTTGTCCAGGATGGTGAAGGAATTCCAGCCATACTATGATCTCTGGACTACAGTTTCAGACTGGATGCGCTGGTATGACAGCTGGATGAACGATCCTCTCACGGAAATTGATGCTGAACAGCTAGAAAAGAACGTCAATGAATCTTTTAAGACGATGCACAGATGTGTGAGGCAGTTCAAGGATTCGCCAGGTAGCTAGGCTGTCTGGGGAAAGGAAGCTGATGCACACCAGCATACTGATGTGAGCAATGTCACAGAAAGCTCAGATCAAGGATTGTTAGGCTGTCATATTGTTGAGCTGTGTGTATTAGAGCCAGCTAAAAGAAACACTAGTAAAGTTATTTTCCCCTGAGAATATTTTTAAGTGCCTGCTCAAGTTGGGGAACAAATGAACTTGAATCTAGGTCTTCCATGTGCAGTTCTCTTGGCCATTTTTATCCTCACCATTGACCACTAAATTTAATGAAAAGTCAGAAAGGATCTTTTTTTGTTAGGAGCAAAATGAAATTCCAAAGTCTGGAAATGATGTGAGGATGCAATAATTGGTTTCCTTTCTGCCCTAGTGTTAAGTTTAGGTGTTCGCATCCAGCCCTTCTTTTAATCATGGCTCCTAAAACTGGAAGTAAGACTTCAGTCATAGCTTAGCTTCCTCTTCCATGATTCTCAAAGACGCATTGGTCATTCTTGAGAGCTAATTCTAAAATCTCCTGCCAGATGGTTTAGATTGAAATATGTTTTGCAGTGGGAGATTCATCATTTTTCACTTGAACTCTCTCTTAAACAATGCCATGAATCAGGCCCAATGGAGGAGGTGATGAGTGGATACGTGAGTAAGTATGAATCATTATGGTAAACAGAAACACTAAGAATACCTGCTTATATTCATTGCAATATCCTGCAGCACCTGGTACAATATGTGTGTTGGTCTTGAGGCTGTCTGTCCTTTCTTGCCACCCTGCAGGAGGTGTGAAGTGGTGGTAGCTCCACGGAGAGCACGCAATGTGGCTGCGCAGGGAGCCTTTGAGAAGCATGTGCCATAGCCAGAAAGGAAACAAGTTCCCATATTTGTTGCCTGCCCTTTGCTCTCAAAAGCACAAGCTAACAAAGAACATGATATGAATGGTGTAGACGTGTGGGCTTCCATGACATCTTAGAGTGCAAATCTTACATTCTCTGAGCCCTTTCTTTATGACTTTGACTTTTTATGAAGCAAGAGTAACCTTGGCTCTAGTGAGAGAACCTTTGTGTCCCCATTACTTCAAGCTTGCATTTCCCAGTGCACTCTGTCCTGCAAGTTACCTCTGTATCTTGTGTCTACAGGCACGTCGGTGTTCAGATGACTTCTTTCAGGAAGTCCCTTAAGGCAACTTCCTTATTTGCTGTTGTTCCTGATGTTCTTCTGTTTCTTTCCCTGAAAGCCTGCCGGGATATGGCAGTGGAGCTCCGGGGCAAGATTGAGGACTTCAAACCGTACATTCCCCTAATTCAAGGGCTGCACAATCCTGGCATGAGGAACCGGCACTGGGAGATGCTCTCAGAAGATATTAACATCAACATCAAGCCGCACGCCGGGCTGACGTTTTCTCACTGCTTGGACATGAAACTGCTGGACCACATTGAGAGCATTGCCAAAGTAGCTGAGATAGCCAGCAAGGAGTACGCCATCGAGAGTGTGAGGAATGAGGGGCTTTCGTGTCTGTCTTCATTTCTTAAAGGTGTTTCTGTTGGACTTCTGTTGCACAGGCAGTACCTGCTTGGGGTAGTGTTTACATTTTCCCAGAACATTATACACATTCTGCAGCACAAGTGAGAAAATCGCTGCCCAAGGAGATGGGAGCAGTGAGCACGCAATTACATTCACACATTATAAGAAGTTATTTCTCCTGACATGGAAAGTACAGATGTAACAGCCCTGAACGGTCATTATGCTGACCCGCTGACTGGTTCCTACACCTCAGGTTGGGATTAGTAACTGCTAAATTAAACTAATTGGATGGTCTGCATTCTCCCATTCGAAACCTATTTCAGGGAGATTAGCTGTGACTGGAAATGGAGGTGTCAAATCCTTTAACACAGTAAATGCATGCAGGGATGCAGGGAGGACTCACTGGCTCCAGAGATTCATAGGTTAGATAGTCTTTCAGCTTCAGGTCACCAGTTCTGATGTGACCTAAGGTGGTCTTGATTGAAAGTCATTACCATCTGACAGCTTTTGTTCTCCAAAATCTCAGGCAAGTTCCCAGTGGATAGCAGCCTCCTTCACAAAGCTGTTATTACCATAATCATTAACAGGCACTCTGCTGGCAGCCTCTGTGCTTCCAGTAGCATAAATGGGCCTGGAGATGAAACTGCCCTTTTTTGCCCTCAAGGTGCTCCTTTCAGGGCAGGGCTGAGGTGTCTGGGTTCCTGGGCAGCACAGGGGAAACGTGCTTTTCCTGAATGTGTCGTGCATTAAGTATACGGCTGCAGTTTCCAGTAGAATCCAAGATTAAAAATCCGTCATTTGTAGAGGAGAGGCAATAAGAGACGTGGAAGCCGGAATAAACATTGCGCAGTTTGTATCTGAGAATTAAACTGCTGTCCCTCTGTTCCAGGCACTTGACAAGATGGAGAATGAATGGAGCACCATTTTTTTTACTGTGATGCCTTATAAAGAAACAGATACCTTTATTCTGAAGAACCCTGATGAGGCTTCTCAGCTGCTGGACGATCACATTGTCATGACTCAGAGCATGTCTTTCTCGCCATACAAGAAACCTTTTGAGGACAGGATGAACACATGGGAAAGCATACTGAAGATGACACAGGTATTGGTCTGCCACCCAGTCTTGGGTGGTAAAGGCAGCATCTGAGCTGTGCTTGAACACAGACACTGTGCTTCTAAGGAGCTGGGTTCACCCTAGAGGACATTGGTCTTCAGAGAGGAAAAGGACCCGCCAAAGCACTCTGGTTCCAGAAAAAGGGATAAGCTCAAAGTTTTATTCTGCAAATGGTGGTGAGGAAATTCCAGCCCTATTGCTTCCAATAACAACACTTTCTTTGAGTTCACTAGGGCCAGGACTTGCCCATTGCTATAGGTAGTCGTATTGGCATCTCTAATGTCATTGCACCGCCTGGACCATACACACACACCCTACACTAACCACATCAAACAGCAGGTTCAGTCCATTCCACACTAAACATTCACATCTCAGGGCAGGAAAACAAGTAAAAGAGGGCTGTTTAGAACAGCTCTGGCAGACTGTGCTGTCACTTCTATATCAAACCAGAGGCTGAAGGCTCAGCATCCAGCAGGACTAGGAAAGAAGGTCCCTTACAAGTACCTGGCTGGAGAACTTTATGTAAATGCCTGTTTATATGGCAGCATTGTTCTCTGATATTTTTAATGACACTATTCTGTTTATTAATATTTATTATTTGGGATTTCCTGGGGCCATAGGCTGTCACACTGCTGGCCTTGGATACAGAAATGCTGCTGCAAGCCTTAAGGCAGCAGGTGATATGGGGAATCCAGTTGTTTACTCTGTGGTTTGGACTGGGATGTTTCCTGCTTTTCTTGACTGCATTTATTCCTGTCACTGCAGGCCCACAGTTCCCTGTCTGGGAAGTGGCTTGCTGATGGAGCAGCAAATACAGCTGTCTGCACTACCAGAGAACCCTTCCCCTTGCTACGCCAAGGGACAGTTTGTGATCAAGGAACAGTGTTTGTGACTAAGGCTGCTTTTGCTCTGCCCGTGTGAAAGGAAGGCAACCATTTCATCTACTTTGCAATGCTGGGCAGGTTCCCTATACCCTCAAACCTTCTGTGTCTGAAAACAGAAGAGGATTCTCTTCCAACCCAATTCGTGCTCATTTGAATGCCAGTTATATCAGGAAGGAGAAAGGACAAGGCAAAATTGCAGAGTTTGTGGCATTCTGTCTCCCCTTCCCTCTCTTTTCACAAAATAAGATCTTGGCAGCATATAGGGCAGTTTTCTGTAAAATACAGAAGCATTGAATTGTCACAGCAATTTGATCCAGCACCAATGTTCCTAGGATCTTTAGTACTGGCTTACATATAGATCTAAACTGCACCCCTTAAACAAGTGGGTGTTGATTCTGATGCTTACTGACAGTAGCTACAAAGAAGATGTTTATGTTATTTCATTGTTAAACATTTCGGAAGGAAATTACAGCTCCTGGCTAGAGCATGACAGTTTTTAACACATTTTTCTACACAGATTGACTAGTAGATTCAAGCACTGGTGCCCTGACCTGCTCCTCCATTTCCCACTAGGATGTCCTAGAGGAATGGCTGAACTGCCAGCGCTCCTGGCTGTACCTGGAGCCCATCTTTAGCTCAGAAGACATCAACAGACAACTCCCAGTGGAAAGCTCACGTTACCAGACAATGGATAGAATCTGGAGGAACATCATGAAAAATGCTAAGGAAAACCCCGAGGTGTGTGCCTTGATGAAAGCCAGTCCATTTAGCTCAAAGTCCTCAGTACTGGCAAAAGGGCTGCCCTTAAGCCATTTTTTTTGTAATGGAAGGGGCACAGACACACTGTATGAACCACGAGATCTTACCCAGGGTGGTGTGCTAGGTTTCTTCTCTTGGAAGACAGCCTTGCATTCTAGTGTTCAATTCTCAGGCATCTGCTGCAATACCATGCACCAGCCCTGTCCTTCTGCACTGAGTACACAGACCTGCCCCAGAGACTCCCTCCAGCACACGAAGCCCTTTACTCCTGCCTCTCACTTCCACTCCCATAATCAGGCATGCTCTGACCTTGATCTATAAGACCCCTGGCAATTCCTCCTTTAGATTGACTCTCTAAAGTTACTTAGAGACATGGTTTAGATCTTCTGCTGCCCTCGCCTTGCTTCTATGGTCCTAGTACCACTGCTCCACACACTTCTGTTTTCCTGTCTTTAATTCCCAGGACTTCATCAACACTTGTATCTTGTATTGCAAATTTTGGTATTTAGAGGAACCCAAAAATGTGTTTGTCACGTCCCTAAGTGCTGTTTCCCCTCCTTGCCCACAAAACTCACACCTCTCCAGTTCCCTGTGAAAATACTTCTGTAAATGAGTCATTTAGATCTTATCAGTAACATCACTGGGCAACCCAGTTATCCCCACTGCCTCATCTCTCATAGGCTCAAAATACTGATGCTGCTTCTTCTCCTCACTCTGTTTATAGGTGATTTCTTTGTGTCCTGATCCTAAGCTACTAGAGAACTTGCGGAAATGTAACGAACTACTAGAACTTGTGCAGAAAGGTCTGAGTGAATATTTGGAGACCAAGAGAAGTGCTTTCCCCAGGTAACCCCAGATTTCAGTGCGTTGGATCACACTTCTTGGTTCAGAAAAATATTAAGGGCTCACTCCAGTTAGCTCTGCCAAGACAGAACATGGGGGAAAAAAAATCTAAGCTTGGGATATGAGACTTCAAACACCAGCGAGACTGTGCCTTTCAATGCTGCCCTGTGAGGTGGAGAAAGCAAGCAGGCACAAATGTCCCAGGTTATGGCTAGTCTGGTTACATCAGACTAACCTGTCTGTGCCTTTTGGTTCTGATTTGCTTAGAAATGAAGAATAAAATGGAAACCTCAGGAGACTGTCTCTTATTCCTGTAGGAATACACGCCATTCACTCAAACTAATTTAAACCCACTTTGCATGGAAATAACTGACTTCTGCAGGTGAAGGAGAAGTCTTCCTCTGTCTCTGCAAAGGTTTGATAGCTTAATAGTAACTGGACTATGACTGCTACTCTCTTGCACCAAGACACCAGTGAATAGTCAAAACCACGGTCTCTAACAATAGATTTGTTACTTATTTTGCCAAGACTCATTCCCCGGAGCTACAGTAGAGAGAGCCCCCGCCTCACCCTTCACTCTTTGCTTCCAGGTTCTACTTCCTTTCAGATGATGAGTTGCTGGAAATACTGTCTCAGACAAAAGATCCTACTGCTGTACAGCCTCACCTCCGTAAATGCTTTGAGAACATTGCACAGGTAGGCAAAACAAGCGCCTTCGTGGCTCGAGCCACCACTAGAAAGCAGCAAGTGACATGGGAACTTGGAGGTGGTCCCAGATCTGGAGGAGTGTTTACATTCTACTGCGCAGAAATACACCTTCTGAAAACCTATAATTATATGTAGGCATTGCAAGATGCAGGCTCAGCCACTATAAGACATGAACAACTTGATTCTTTCAGACAGCTTCGTCATTTCTATGTGGAATAAAGGAGTTGAGCTAATTTTGCCCTTTACTAAACAGCGTCAGGAAAGAATGAGAGTAGCTAAGATTCCCAATCTGCAAAGCAGTGCAACATATCTTCAGTATACTCTGTGGAAGGGTAGCAAAGCCCTACAGTCACTGGCTGCCATGTGGTGGGATTTATGCAACACTGTTGTGAAATGTCTAAAGTTAGATATCTGCCTGTGACTGGGCATGTTCATTTACTTGTGGACAAAATAGGCATTTTTCAGAAGGCAATATACTAGATTTCTCTTAGATGCCCATCTTAGGATGAGAGGATGCTCCCTCTGGAAATGCCTATGCCTCCCACTGGTTACCCACGGAGGCCAGCAGAAATAGCTCAGATTTAGCTGTTTACTTCCAGACACTTTGTCTGTGTGGAATCCCACACTTGCTGACAGTCGCAGCAGAGAGTCGGAATGAGCAAGCCTGAACTAAATTTGGTTTCTGCTTTCATCCCTACCTAGGAGCTGGTATTAACCCTGCTGTTTTCCTCCTTATTGTTCCTATAAATGCCAGACTCCAGGATGGGTCACAGCTCAAACCACCACAATATTCAGGCACTGAATCCCATCTCCTAGTCATTAGCTTGGGAAAATAGGAAAGAAATTGAATTGAAAACCTGTTGCAAGGCCACTGGAATAAATAAGGAGACTTTCAGTGATTTGCTGAGGCATAGGAGAAGCTGTTAAAATTTTACCCTTAAGACAAGGCACTTTGACCTCAAGGGAAATGATTCAACAGGAATCAAGAGTTTGAATCCTTGGCAATGATTCAAGACATGCAATGAGGAATGTTCATCCAACCTATAACTTGATTGACTTCACTCAAGTTAAACCACGGAAGTGAAACTTTTGTTTTTGTGTAATCATTCTCCATTTTTCTGGATAGTTAATTTTGCACATCTGAGTTACACTATAATAATTATCCACAGCCAAGCTTGGTGCCAGATTTATAGTAAGCACCTGCCACTATAGAGTTTGACAGAGCTGGAAAGGAAATTTTCCAATCATATCTCCTGCTGTGCATCCTCTCTTAGCTACTGTTCCAGGAGGACCTACAGATCACACACATGTACTCTGCTGAAGGAGAAGAGGTAAAGCTGTCTGTTCCTATCTATCCCACTGAAAATGTGGAGGACTGGCTGCTGGAAATTGAGAGATCCATGAAGGCCAGTGTACGAGACAACATAGAGAGATCAGTTGGTGTGTATCCAGAGGTAAGGGTTTTATCCCAGACTGACTGATGGCTCAGATGCCCTGACTCCAGACTAGCCATAAAGGTCACCAGTGATGGGACAGATGAATTGGTCGTACCCTACCCCTTTTAAAATACAAGCCATTATCCTGTTCTACATGGATCAAGTGAAGAATGCCCAGTTCAGCAAGCAGATAACAGTCCAGCAGGGCCAAAGAATTCAAACCCTGTACACTCACTTGACAACTTTCCCAACATAGAATAGTCCTTTATGAATCCAGTTCTGTTCCTCTCTCCAGGCAGCTTCCTCTTTGTAGAGATCTGCCCCCTTCTGTCTTTTCCTTCATGTCTTAAATACTGTGCTAGGAGCTGGTAAAACCAACCAAGGCTCCATGAAACACTGGTTTCACTCAATGTGCGCAGGGATGCATCTCAGCTCTGCTCTCTGTGCAATATATACTAGTAGAAAATCTAAATTTTGATCTTTGGGGAAGCTAGCAATAGAGAAGAGCTGAAGAAGGAAAGGGCCTCTCAGGTCTTCCTGCTAATGTTTTATGTTCAGTCCAAGATTTTAAACTAGGAGAGCGGGGACAAACCAGAGGAAAGGAAAACCTTATTTTGGCTCTCACATATTCCAAGTCTTTATCTGCTGGTGGCCATTTGTAGCTGGTTACTAACCTGTAGATGGCAAAGCAGAAGGAAGGTAGATGCTCTACGCAGTGTCCAGAGAGCCTGTATCTAGAGGAGATATCTTCGTGGCAACAGAAGAGAAAATGGAAATCTTCAGTGCTTGTCATGGAACAAGGGCACAGTTCATTCTGCAACAAATTGGATATGTGTTAGTGATGCATCTCAGAACAGGGAGATTTAGAAAAATATATATTTATTTATTTTTAAAGACACCACGTACGACATGGGTTTTGCAATGGCCTGGCCAGGTGACTATTGCTGGCTGTCAAATTTTCTGGACAAAGGAGGTGTCTGAAGCTCTGGAAGCTGGAGATTTGGCCAGCAGACTTTTCCCACAGCTGGCTACTCAGGTAAGAAAGTGAATGCAAGGGTAAGATTTTGCCACACTGAGACTTGCTGTCAGTCATGAGACCTGAGATCACTTAAAAATACAGGCAGGACAATACTGTAAGACAAAGAGTAATGTGTGTGCCATCAGGGCTTCCAGTAGTTATACCCTTGTCTTCTTAACCTAAATCCCTACAGATACAGTATCTGAAATTTGCTCCCAAAAACCTAGTAAAATCCAAGTATGCCAGAATGTGATGGTGTTCTCCTAGAGATAAAATCCTGCATTGCACAGATGAAAAACAAGTAATAAGTTTTTATCAGCTTTATCAATTGTATATTTGTCATCATGACTCTTATACTATCAGCCCTGTACATTATATCATTATCTGAAATCAGGAAGAAAATGAAAGATAACTTCTCCAGCGTTATCTGGACACAGCCTATGATCTGGCCTTAGCATACATACCTTGAGGTGTTTTGCACCATGTTAATGCTGCCTGGGTTTCTGAGATATGGCTTGCTCCAGACAACGTTTTTTTTCTCACTCAGCTGGGCGGTCTGGTTGCCCTGGTCCGTGGAAAACTGTCTAAGATGCAGCGAGCAGTGTTATCAGCTCTCATTGTGATTGAGGTCCACGCCAAGGATGTTGTAGCAAAGCTGATTGAGGAGAACGTGACAGGCGTGAATGATTTTGAGTGGATCTCCCAGCTCAGGTACAGCTATTGAACCTCAGCTGGCCCCACGGGCCAGTCTTCCTTCTTCTTAGCCATCAGTCGTGTCTGGGACACAAGGAAACAAGTGTTTGCCTAGTCTGTATGTGGTATTCCTTAGGCTCCTCTAACACTCTGATGAGGAGCATAGTCAGAATCTCCCGAGGATGCCAGTTCTAAGGCATCAGGGACAGACCCCATCTTGGTAGCATCTGCTTTGGTGTGTGAAATAGAGATTTAAGTCCTGCCAGTGTTTTAAATACTGCAACATAAAAGAGCATGCTTCCGCCTGAGAAAGTTTATAATACTTGGTATAACACCAGATTTTAGGTGCTGTGAGAATTCCTGATCATCCCATCATGTTACATTATCCTTCTCTAAAGTGTCAAATCCCATGATGTCCAGTTATCCAAATCTGTGGCTTATCAGCAACAGGCTGCAGTATTTTGAGCTACTGTATTGTCCACTAGCCAGTGTTTATGTTTCTGATGTTATGTTCATTCACCATTAGGTACTACTGGACAAGGGGGGACCTGTACATCAGGGCCGTCAATGCTGAGTTTATCTATGGCTATGAGTATCTGGGAAACAGTGGCCGTCTGGTTATTACACCCCTCACTGACAGGTAAGGAGATTTTTTTCTGAATAATAAACACTATATACATATATATGTGTGTGTGTGTGTGTATTTTTACCTCTGGATGCACAAGTCTCTTGTTAGGGATTAAGCTAAGGGTGTGACCACGTCAGTCTTTCTGCTGTGCGTAAATAGAAACTGTAATAGGAAAAAGGAATAGGAAAGGAATAGCCAAAATGAGGTTAAAGCAGCACACTGGCATAGGTTCTACAACATCCCTAGTCATTAGTACCCTGACTGATTGCTTTTACTTTTCTAATTCTTATTGTAGTGCTCCAACTTGTACAAAATGCCCCCTGATAGCTTAGGAACACTTCTACAAAACAGTATACACGAACATCTAATACTCCAAAATATGCATCAGCAGTAACGGTTACGCCCTTTTAACAGTCCTTCTGGAGAGTGAATTTGCAGCCAGTGGCAGAAGGATTTGTCCATGCAGGCCCCCATGAATACTAATCAAGGCCACATAACTAATTCTTTTGAAGAGCCCTGCGTAGATAGGCAGTTCTTGTGAGTAGTAGGATGGATTCCTACCTGTCATGTTGTCTCCAGCTAGACAGATCACAGCTCTTTTTCTGAAAGTAGTAGCAGAAATGGTTCTTGATGTCTCATCCTTTCTTTGTTTTAGGTGTTACCTGACGCTTACAGGAGCTCTGCACCTGAAATTTGGAGGAGCACCTGCAGGACCAGCAGGAACGGGCAAAACAGAAACAACAAAAGACCTGGGGAAAGCCATGGCCATCCAAACTGTAGTGTTCAACTGCTCCGACCAACTCGACTTTATGGCAATGGGAAAGTTCTTCAAGGGATTGGCCAGGTACAATGAAATGCTGAGTATCACTACCAAGGAGCAGACAGAACACAGGCATGCTTGCCACTAGGAATTGGTGGGTATTTTTCATAGCAGCCCAATAAAAAGAAACCAGGCTATGTAAGAGGGGTTACTGTATTCCAGAATGAGCAAAGCTACAAAATGCCTGTCTAGAGGAAAGGACAGGGCACTGCTGAGCCAGTAAAAGAGAAAAAGTCTTATTCATTAAAGACCTTTTCATTTAAAGCAAAATTGAAATGCTTTGTACCATCCACTGTTAGACAGGTCTACAAACGTTTTCAGCCCTGGCTTTTGCTTTAATATCTCACGCAGTAGACTGAGAATCAGTCCAGAAGCTGCTTAATCTTAAGAAAGAGAATGAAATAGAGAGAAAGCTGAATGTATCAAAAATTTAGTAGCCAAGAGACACTGCTTTAAGCCCCGAGGAATCCTCTCAGAGAAGCTTCATACTTCTCTACATATCAGAGCTGTCCAATTAGTCCATTGCATGCTGGTAAATCTGAATTAGTTACTCCAGCAAATGCTGATACTATTCTCAGGTGTTTTCTTTATGAGTGATTTCCACTTCATGCTTAAGCCATACCTTGTGGGAAGATTATCTTCCTCATATATACACTTGTTTTCCAAGCTTTGGAAAAGTAGACTTGAGAGATGCCTAAATTACATCATAATTGTTCAGGTACAAAACAGGAATGCAGCATGACACTTATTTCAGGTCTTGATCTCCAATAAGCAGGTTGTGTGTCAGACTGTAGGGTCAGATGTAGCCGTGATCATGACATGCATCTTTTTCTTCCTCACATGACCTGGAATGCATAGTAGCTATTTGGTGTTCCTGACTTCCCTCATTTTTCCTTCCTTGGCCAGCTCTGGAGCATGGGCTTGCTTTGATGAGTTCAACCGCATTGATATTGAGGTGCTGTCTGTGGTGGCCCAGCAGATCACAACAATCCAGAAGGCACAGCAGCAGCGGGTGAGTAACATATATAGATGCAAAGCCAAAAATAAAAATAAAAATAATTTTCAGCTATTCAACTCTTCCTCTTCGCATGCATCTTCACTGAGGACACACACATACTTGAGCTTGGATGGGCATGGGCAATGCCCTAGCTGCAGTAGCCTCATAGCAGCCTGTTACATACTCTGCATCCTGGATGATTTTAGAACCTCACCTTAGTCCTTGCTGCCACCATTGCTCACATTCTCAAAGGTTAAGGTACATCCCAACTTGAGTTGCAGCAGCAGCAGACTTTGTGCTCTGCAGACTTTGCTATGGGAGAACTTACTGATGCAGGTACAGAGCTGGTTCAATCTGGAGTTGCATCCAGTGTTCTGCGCTGACTTGCTCAGCAACAGGTTTGCCTAAATAAGTTTTCCAAGCTTCTGTGTATTCACAAAACCCAACGTGTGCACAAAAATCCATGCTCATGCAGTCGTAGAATAAGGTTACTTGTTGGCTTTGCTTGGAGACTCAGCTGTCAGCAAGTAGTCAGCCTCTGTTCTGCACTTCTGGAGACTCAGAGGGTTTAAGATCTGAAGCTCTTTGGCTTTGGCTTGGAATTAGAAATTTGCTGTCTGTGAATTCCTCTGCATTGCTTTATCCCCCATCTGAAATTACCACCTACACAGCTTTAAAAAGGATTTAGGTTTGTCTTTTGCCTCGTCTGCCACAAATTAAATCAGGCCCTAACTCTCCTGCAGAATAAATAGAAAGATATCTGTCTGTTTACAGCCAGAGGGATGGAAGTATGTCTGAGCACCAAACAATTTTGTATCCTATCAGTAAATCTATGAGCCCAGTTTCTTAAAGAGGGAAAAGTACTGCTGGTAATGCTGAGTTCCTACAGTTGAACTTGCAGGACTACAACAGTGGGCAGCTGTGTCTACACTTGCTGATTTTACTACTCAAATCCTTCGTCCTTCCTGTGGAAGATCATGCTCCCAGCTTTTAATTCCCATATCTGGGAATTTTGTCCTTTGGAGATGTCTATATTTTTCATTTTCTAGGTGACTCGCTTCATGTTTGAAGGCACAGAGATACCACTAGTCCCATCCTGCGCAGTCTTCATCACGATGAACCCAGGGTATGCTGGACGCACTGAACTACCTGATAACCTGAAGGTAAGGATGACAAACTGCACAGGTAGAAGGGTGCTGGATGATACCTAGACATCTGTGTTTCTGTGGTAACAGTTAGGAGATGATGCTCTTAGAAGGTGTCCAGGATCATTCTGAAGTTTGAGTAACATCCATAAGCCAGGGCTGCTCCTCAGCTCTCAGTCTGCAAGAGTACTACGCTGGGAGGTGTCAGGCACATTCATGCTGTGTCCAGCACACAGTCTGGAATAAACACTCAACCTTTTCAGCTTTCTGGGGAAAAAAAAAGTGAGAAACATTGTCTTCCGTCTCTATTGGAACTGTATGTTCCAGGCTCTCTTCCGTCCCGTGGCTATGATGGTGCCAGACTACTCCATGATTGCTGAGATCTCACTGTACTCCTTTGGGTTTAATGAAGCCAAGGTCCTTGCAAAGAAGATCACCACCACATTCAAACTATCATCAGAGCAACTTAGCACCCAGGTAGGTGCCTTGAAATCCATGAATGTCTGTGTTAAATAAGAGGACTCCTCAGCCCAGGCACAGAGTACCTGTGTAGTTCTCTACTATCTACCGACTATCCAACTGCTTAATTCCAATTTCCCCTTCTATGCCTGGACTTGCCCTTATCTAGTAGTCCTAAATAAAACTGCAGTAGGACAACACAGGCAAGCAATCCTGCTGACTTTTCCTTCCATCGTGGAGGATTTTTCATCATCCAGGTATTCTTGTTTTCCTTACCTGCTCTCTCTACAACTGAAGACTAGTTGTTGGAAGGATCCTGTAAACAGAATGATTGTTCTGAAGACATAATCCTTTTCTTTTTTTACCTGCTAATCAAATGCATAGTTTCATGAAATGGTTTCCTCTGTGCCTGTTTCAGGACCACTATGACTTTGGGATGAGAGCTGTGAAGACTGTCATCTCAGCAGCTGGCAACCTCAAAAGGGAGAATCCTACCATGGATGAGGTGAATGTGCTTGTACTTCACACCACCATAAACCCACGTAGTCTTGTCTGTAGACACATTAGAGAGGCAGGATCTTTACAGTTATGAATTCTTAACTTTTGCAGGAGCTGATCTGCCTGCGGGCTATCAGGGATGCAAACGTACCTAAATTCCTGCAGGATGACCTGAAGCTCTTCAATGGTATCGTCTCAGATTTATTTCCCAAAATCAAAGAAGAGCCTATTGATTATGGTATCCTGGAAGAAGCCATTCGTAAATCCTGCATCAAACAGAATCTGAAGGATGTTGATGGTGAGAGGAAAGGCTCTGCAGTGCAGGGCTCTGTGCCTGGGCTTTCAGTTCAGCACTCTGCACTAGGAAAGGGACAGAGGCTCCTAGACCCACTTGTCACCATCTCCCTCTACAGGTTTTGTGACTAAATGCATCCAGCTGTATGAAACCACTGTGGTCCGACATGGCCTCATGTTAGTGGGGCCAACGGGCTCTGGGAAGACAAAGGTAGGATGAGACACGATGCTGGCCTCAGCAAACTAGCACCTACTTAGTAATGTGAAGGGTTAAGCTTCAAGGAGACACTCACACTCTAACATTTCCAGATTCTCTCCGACAGAAGCCAGCAACCAAGATGTTTTCTGTACTGATTTTAAATATTGATTTATAGCCATGGGGAAATATATTAGTAGCTTGCTCTTTGGAGCTGGGAGATTAGGCTAAGGCTTATTAGCACTGCTATAAACTTCTAAAGCTGAGGCAAACTTCAAGCTTCAACATCTTCCCCCAGTGTCACGTGATGTCTCTAGATGCCTCAGGCCTCTTGTACTAGTTTCCTCCCCATGCTTCTAGAATCTTCTATTTCTGTAAATACAGATGGCATTTTCTTATTATGGTCTAGTCCTTCACCATGTCTCCTTCCTCATTGCCCTTTGAATGCAGTTGCTGTGAGGGCATGTACCTTTGTCATTTTGGAGCCACAGCATTTAGTTCTCTTGCTCTCCTGCATTTGCAGAGTTACAAAGTCCTGGCAGAGGCAATGACTTCTCTGAAAGGTCAGCCTGCAGCAAGTGGTGGGAATTATGAAGCAGTCAACTACTTTATACTGAACCCTAAGTCCATCACGATGGGCCAGCTTTATGGAGAGTTTGACTTGCTAACACATGAATGGTAAAGTACAAAACCTGCTTTCCTTCCTTCTGGAAGCTCTTCTCTGGTCTTGGGAGTCTTCTCTTGAAGGCTGAGAATTCCTTAGAGTAATGGTAAAAAAACAGAAGTGATCAAGTCCTTATTCTTCACCAGCCTGTAACAGCCAGTCGCTGTGATGTAAGCTGACGTCTTTTCTTGTGTGCTCAGCTCTCAGCACATTCCCAGACAGTTACTGCAGTGCTAGCCACAATAAGAAATATTTCAATTGCTTCAGAGCAGATGCCCCTGCTCCAGCTTAAAAACACTTGACATGTTTCTGAAGAAAAGCAAGCTCTACATTGCACATTTGCACTGTGGTGAATAAACATGCTGGTGGCTTTGAATAATGAGAGACAGCTTCCAGGCATGGATGGACATCAGGTATTTCCTTTCCATCCTCAGGGATCCCGCTTGTCTTCATGCTTGAAAGTAAGGGCCAATGGCTTCTTTGCCCTTTTGGCCACCAGGTTATCCACATACTAAGGGGTAAGAACCAGTATGACTCTCCATTTGGCCCTGTTGTTCACCGTTTGCTCAGGGACAAAGCTAAGGGGCATGTTCCATTAAAACAGTGGGGGAAAAGTAAAATTGAAACCAGGTACCTCTAAAAACAGTGCAAGCAAATAAATATTTCTGATGTTTAGTCCAGGAGCTATCCAGACCTGGGTTCTAGTGCATCCTTACTGAAGGACATTTTATATGATATGTCAGTTAAACTTGACAACTTATTTATAATGCTACTCTTCCCAAGGGCACATGCAGGCACATCCAGGTAACGAAAACTACAACATCCACCTAAAATTCAGTTACGGCCATAAATCCATCTGTTTTCATAGAATCACAGAATGCCTAAGGTTGGAAGGGACCTCTAGAGGTCATCTAGTCCAACCCCCCTGCACATGCA
>JAWLRI010000087.1:779854-820262 GCA_034781795.1 Crypturellus tataupa
ATGCTTCAGTTTGTGGCCATTTCCTCTGGTTCTGTCAGTGACCACCAGTGAAAAGAGGCCAGCCCCATCCTCCTCACCGCCTCCCTTGAGGTACTTATAAACACTTTAATCAGCTGAGCTTTAGGACAAACTGTTTTTCCTTGATCTCAGTAACAATACCCTGAGCATCACTAGCACTATATAAATAACAAATAATTATTTAATAATGGAAGTGGAGTTTAGGACCTGAACTGAAACTGCACTCCAGGTTTCCATGTAGATATTAAATTCTTAGTGTCACCAGCCATCACTCCTCGTCTGCTCTCCTTTTCACCAGCTCCAGCACTACCTGTGTTCAAAGCCGCTGAGGATGGAAAACTTAGTTATAAGGAGGGTAGATTTAGGCTCTTTAACCTTGAATTGTATGTCCTGACATATAGCCATGCAGCTGAAGCAACTAGTTAACAGAGAACCTGTCCTGAGTTTCCCTTTATACTTAGTGGAGAAATGAGGTACCTCCAGAGAGCTGGCAGCACCTTGTCTGTCTTCCCTGAGGACAGTTAAAGGGAAACTTGACATCTTAAAGTTAAATGGCACAAAGCCCGCATCCTAATGCCCAAAGAGATTGCCCCAATCAGATGGAGACACACAGTAAAAGAAAGAACAGGATAGACCTTTATGCAGCTGTTAACAAGTGAGGCACAGTTATACTTGGGCTCATGATCCAGGGCAAGACTCTGAATCCATTACCTTATGTAGAAGCGTTGACACCAATTTTAGGAAAAAAATACACGAAAAAGAGAGAGAATGGGCCAAGCGCTGTCTCTCTCCCACCTTTCAGGACAGATGGGATCCTTTCCTCACTCATCCGACGTGGAGCTGCAGCCACGGACACCAACAAGAAGTGGTATATGTTTGATGGACCAGTCGATGCCGTGTGGATTGAGAACATGAACACGGTGCTGGATGACAATAAGAAGCTGTGTCTCAGCTCAGGAGAAATCATCAAGCTTACCGAGGTATCTCATTGCTCTTCTCTTTTGCTGCCTGTTGTCTCTGTTTTCTTTGTCGCTGCTGCTGGAGCAGACTTGCCTTTTGCTTTCCACTTGAGCTACATGACTAACTTGTATGGAAATCTGTGTTTCAGTAGGAGTCCTGTCCCGGCCAGACTTCTGCTGTGGTGACAAACACAAAAATTGTGCTGAAAGATCCTTGCTTTTCCTCTTTTGGAATTCCCAGAGCATGACCATGATGTTTGAAGTCCAGGACTTGGCTGTCGCTTCCCCGGCCACAGTTTCACGCTGTGGGATGGTTTACCTGGAGCCCAGCATCTTGGGGCTGGAGCCCTTCACCGAGTGTTGGCTGAAGAAAATCCCAGGCATCATGAAGCCCTTCTCAGAGCAATTGGCCTCACTCTTCAGGAGATTCCTTAAGGTAAACTAACATGCCCTTCCATGACCTGGAGCTCTTCAACTCTGCTGTTGATTGGCCTGTACTTCAAGACAGGGATTTAAATGCCATTATAGGAGCACTTCAGACTGCTGTATACAAACTGCTCTGTGAAATTCCTGGGTTTTAATGGATATTATTCACTGATACTAATAGATTTGACTCAGTTTTATTGGCCATTATAGGTTTTTGTTTGTTTGCTTTATTTTTAAATCATCCTCTAGCCAAAATCACCCCTGGATCAGTTCCATTTCTTACAGTGGTATTACTTCTGGGAGAAATTCATAACAAGTCTTGCTATTCCCACACTGCTCCTGAGCCACGATTTTAATGAATAATGCAGAGCTGAGGATAGCTCTGAGAGGAGCAAACCATTTAACAGCACTGCTGGTGCAAGCTGTGGGTCACTTCTAGAGCCAAAAGGTGGACCCAAAGCTCTGATATAGTTAAAATTCAACCAGGATATCTAACTTACCTCTGTCCAGTAAAACAGCAGTGCTTGGAACAGAGCAGGAGATGACAGCATTCTCAGCAGTATGTTACTCTTAAACATAACCTGCAGGAAAGAGAGAAGA
Organism: Crypturellus tataupa; assembly: GCA_034781795.1. Lineage (NCBI taxonomy): Eukaryota > Metazoa > Chordata > Aves > Tinamiformes > Tinamidae > Crypturellus > Crypturellus tataupa. The sequence continues at coordinate 781,858 of JAWLRI010000087.1, forward strand.
AAACAGAACTCTAGGGGACAAACTCAAATGTGTTTGACAGTGACACCGAGCTGTTCCCACCTTTCCTTACAGGGGGCTATCACCTTTGTCCGAAACTCCGTGAAGGAGATAATTGCCTCAACAGACGGTAACCTCACGAGGAGCCTCCTTATGCTGTTGGAGTGTTTGTTTCAGCCTTTCATCGCCATCGAGGTAGGATTTTGCTCCTACTGCCTGTGTGTGCCTCTCACTCTTTTGGGCACTAATTTGTGCAGAGGATAAGTCACTGGGGAGCAAGGAAACATCAAAGTGCAGCACATATACATGGCAGAAGGCAGTACAGCATCCTGCAGAGTGCAGGTAAACCTGAAGGCCATGCACAATCAGGTGGTGAAGGAGAGCTAGAATAACACACAGGCTAAGTACACAAGCAAGAATTAGGCTTTGGTCCACTGAGAGAACAAACAGGTAAGCTCCAGGCCAACCAGGCTAGATGTAGGAGGTTCACATATTTATAGCAGAGGGAATTGGGAAGTGAGTGGAAAGCAGAGATCAGAGCTAAGCAGCAATACAACTCAGATTGCAGGTACTTCGAAAATTAACATTGAAGGAAGATGGGCAATTTTACAATTAAAATCGCCCCAAACTAAATTACTCCACTCCCAAGGAGGTTCTCAAGCACATCAGTGGAATACAGCAAATTTTAATCCACAGATTATAATAAAAAGACCTGAAAAAGGTCTACAAAATTTCTACATGTAACCTGATAGAAGAACACTCACCTTAAAGAAGAGTCTGTATTTTATGCACCTTAAACAAGCTTCACAACTTCTGCTGTTCTTGGCTCCTCAGGGAATTAGGAGTATTCCCCAGGAGAAGGCAGCACGTATCGGAGAGCTGATTGAACCCTGGTTTATATTCGCCTTGATCTGGAGCGTGGGTGCTACAGGAGATTCCCAAAGCCGTGTGGCCTTCAGCTTGTGGCTGAGGAAGAAGATGGCAAAGGAAAAGGTAAAGGAAAAGCAGATCCTTTCTCATTATAGAGGAACTGCTAATGAGGAGCAGGAGTCAGAGCTCCTTGAATCCTGCAAGTTTTACAAAGGCTTCCTCCTGGAATCTAGTACACAATGATCGAGCTTCAAGAGACAATCTGAGTTAGAGCCCCTGGGAGAAATGCATGAGCAACCTGGACTGGGCAAAATGCTGTTACTAAAGTGCCCTTCCCTGCAGCAGCCCAGATCCTGGCGCGAGTTCAGCAGTGTGGCCCCTCCATTCACCACAGCTTTATTCCCACAGATACAGTTACTTTTCCCAGAAGAAGGGCTGGTATATGACTATAAACTGGACGATGCTGGGCTCAGTAGTGCTGAAGATGATCTAGATGATGAGGTCGTTAAAGAGGTAAAATACTTCACCTGTCAACTCCAAACTGGGAAATTCAAGACAGGGAGGAGGGACAGGAAACACCAAGACTTTCTAGCATTTGGGATCTGGCAAGACCTTCTCATCAAAAAGAAATAAGAAAGGCCTATATGAACCATGTGAGAATGTTTAAAGTGAAATCAAACCTTTCACTAAAGGAAGAGGACAGTTTCTTGCCCTCCATGTGACTCTGAATGCAATCGCAAAGATAGCACCAAACATGGTTCACCTAAATCCTCTTTGGTCCTCTGCAGGCTCTCGCAGGATAGGTCAGGTTAAGGCAGAATTCCACTTACAAACATCACAAATGCTGCTTGTCATCATTTGAACTAAGCTTTCAGAAGGAAAAGTGTATTATTTCTGAAGGAATAGTCTCTAACTCTTAGGTTACTGCCTTCTTACATGAAAATGAGTGAGGAATTGTGGAATAACCATAAAGACACAGATAGCAAGACTAGACTGAGTGACCAGGCTCTGAATTCCTGGTCAAAATCTAAGCTTCTACACAAGAAGCTTCAACAGGGGAAAAACACATCAGAAATGCCACTTCCTTGTTCCCACGGTGGCAGATGCAGCTGCAATCTCTAAATACACCCCTGTCTTCCAGGTGCGCTGGGAGAAGTGGCTGGACTCTAATGCACAGTTCACCCTCGTTCCTGATACCAACTTCTGTGACATTATTATCCCCACAATGAATACAGTGCGGATGGCCCATCTCCTGGAGCTGTTGCTCACCAACCGTAAGCCAGTACGCACTCAGCCTTGTCTTTGCCTTTGGGTTCTACTTCATTCTCTTTGACAAGAACATCTTTTCCTCTCCCATTGTGTTCAAACTAGACAGTTACCTGATTTCCTTAGATTCTCTCTCACTTTCATGAGTTTGTTGTGTTTTCCATTTAGTTTCTCAGGCACCAGGCTGGTGCCCCAAAGCAATAACAACTCTTAGTAGCTCCACATGCAGCATTTCCCTCTCTATCAGGATGATAGACTGTCACCATTCCTCTTTACCTGCTTTCTGCAGTTCCACTTCTGTGGTTGGATTTCTTCCACGTTAAGAGATCTGCAACCTCAAGCAGGGACCCTTGCTGAAGGAGGGAACCTTCTGCCTTCTCCCAGCCTTTGAAAACCCACATGAGCAGGAGTCTGCACTGCTGCCAGCAAGTGTCAGAGAGCTGGAAAATATAAACCACCCACCTGTAGTGACACTGCACTGCTGATTGTATTTCCAGGTTCTTTGTGTTGGTCCCACTGGCACAGGAAAGACTCTCACTATTGCAGACAAACTTCTGAAGAACTTGCCTCTTAAATACATCTCCCACTTCCTGATGTTTTCTGCTCGCACTTCTGCCAACCAAACTCAAGATCTCATCGACAGCAAACTGGATAAGAGGCAAGTTTCCTTTCTGTGTTTGCACCGCTGAGCTCAGTGTTTGCACTATCAGCTTCACCATTTATTCTCAACCCAAGACCTGAAGGGGCCCCTAGCAAGTACAACTCCGGATAACAGAAATAGGGGAAACACCAAACCTGATCTGGGACAAAATTTGGCCCATAGGATTATAGAGATGTCAGTGCCTGAAATATTGCAATACATGTTTTCTATGCAAAGACTTAAAGGAAAGACTACAAAGAGTTATAAAGGAGTCTAGAGAGGAAGTTAAATGTGGAATACTTGAAACTACTGTCCCAGAAAGTCTTTAGAAGAGAGAGGAGAAAGGAAAAAAAAAAAAAATCACACTTTGTTTTGAGTTACAAGTACCTTTACAATGGGAGGTGTCCTGGATCCTTTTGTCCTTCTCACAGGCGAAAAGGTGTGTTTGGGCCTCCCCTCGGGCGCTACTTCATATTTTTTATTGATGACTTGAACATGCCTGCACTGGAGACATATGGTGCTCAGCCACCCATTGAGCTGCTGAGGCAGTGGATGGACCACCAGGGCTGGTATGATCGCAAGCAGATAGGTACGACCAAGAACCTTACCCAGGGCTTGTCCTGTTGATAGATGCAAACCTATTGAGGAGATCCTCAGGAAGCATTTTGAGCTTCACCTCAGCATTTACTCCTGATTTTGCTCTCCTTAGGTACTTTTAAGCAGCTGGTAGATATTAATTTTGTCTGTGCCATGGGGCCTCCTGGTGGGGGAAGGAATCCTGTCACTCCACGCCTTACCCGCCACTTCAGCTACCTCTCTTTCACGGAGATGGAGGACAGCAGCAAGAAGACCATCTTCTCCACTATCCTTGGCAGTTGGATGGGTAAGTTCTGCAGACAAATGCTGCCTTCTTCTCACATTGCAAGTTAACCTGGAGGTGGAAAGGGGAAGAATTCATCTGACAATCTGATCAAAATGTTGGAAACTGGAGCTGGCATTAATTGAAAGCTGCTTGAAAGTGCTTTTGAGAGACTGAGTCTTAGTAAACAGAGACCATCTGCTGTTTAGTCTTAGGGTGAAACTCTACTTGTGCAAATCAGCAAACTTCAAAGTAAATTAAGATGTGCCAGTTTCAGTCCTCACAAAATTTGGCACTATCTGTTTCATAAGGTGTCCCACAACAGAGGCTTTTCAAAGAGAATTTTGATGGGCTAGATGTCCTCCACCTCTGCAAGTTTAGCAATAATTTATATTTTCTCTCTTGATTTTCTAGATGGGCTCCTAGGAGAAAGGAGTTACAGAGATCCAGTGCGTAAGTAAGAGCAGAAAGATGCAGGAGAGAGACTGTGAATAGAACAAGGCTGGTAAAAACAAACCAGCACAGTTTACCTGCGCTTTCAGTAGGCAGACACTTGCCCAGACAACAGAGCCTTCTGCAGAAATGGAGCCTTCTGTTGCTCTCCATCTGCTGCAGCCTGTGGACAGCTGAGCAGGAAGGATTTGAGCATGGTGCTGCAGCCACCCAGGAAAAAAATAGGGTTCACTTAGAGTGAAATGAGTTTTCTTATATTTGACAGGGTGGGAATTTAGGATCACCTTTGCAAATTACCCTCCTCTGCAAATCTGCCAGCAGGAAGGAGTGAGAACAGTGGCTATGAGGAAGGCAAAGCAGAGCTTTCCAAGTGCTCGTATGGGGGTTCTTTGCAATGCTAAGAAATATCAGTACCTGACTATGAGCTCCAGAGCTTACCAAAATGTCTAGCTGCAACTTAAAAGTAAATCAAATAATTCAGGAACTAAAAAAGATCGTGAAATGCTCGGGTGTCTCAGGACTCTACTTTCCCAAAGACATTTGTAATGAAATCCATTGGGAGTTAAAGCAGCATTTGGTGTTCCAAAACTGGCAGTTGTGTGTAAATCCTACTCCACTCACCATCACATGGGAAATCATTCCTCAGGTACTTTGTGTCTGTTAGGCTCAAGGAGTTGCCAGGGTGTTTAACTAAGAGAGTGCTCACACCTTCTAGCTTAGAAGTAGCTGAGACCCCACTGAACGTGGGAGAAGAAAACCCACCCAGAGCACTTAAGGTGGGCACTGATCCCTCTTTGGCCACTGATCTCCTCTCTCCCTAGGGTGTGTAGAACTTTAGCACTGTGTGCAAGGCATCCTTCCCTCCCCAGATCTGGTTCCCCTTGTGTTCATCCAAGCTGGGCTCAGCCTCCAGCCAGCCTTGGTCAAACTCTTGAGCTGTAATGAGCAGTGATTTGATCAGGGTCCCACACAGACTCTGTGTAAGAAAACATAAGAAAATCGTGTTTCTGGCAAAGTCCTAGCAACACTTTTGTCACTCACACCTGGCCATGCTGCTAGGATCTTAATGTCCCAGAGATGCCACCTTGACATCCTCTCCACTTTCCTCTGTCCCTGCAGCGGGAGCAGTTGCTGTCAAGGACTTGAACGAGCCTTTGGTTGATGCCACTATCTGCGTGTACACAACTATCACATCCACGCTGCTGCCTACGCCGGCAAAGTCTCATTACACCTTCAACCTAAGAGACCTCTCCAAAGTGTTCCAGGGCATGCTCATGGCTGAGCCCAGCAAGATTGAGGTCAGTCCTCTCATCAGGCATTCCCCCCAAGTGAAAACTAGAAATGCTGCAGCCCATGCTCATCAACTGGGTCAGCTGCTTCAGCAATTCCTTAGATACTTGCATTTAGATATTGTTCAGTGAGTGCTGTGTCCTCCCTTTTTGGAGGACTCTTCTAATAACATTAGGATAAGCTGTTGAGGGAGTGGGCATGGGGAGTCAGTGCTAAGTAGCCCTGGCATTCATTCTGTAGGGCTGTATGAGGACAGACTGGGGGACCATGGGGCAGAGGTATTACCTTATTAGCAGGTTATGCTAGTGGAGGGCTTCTACCCTCTCTGCTCTCCTGAGGACTTCAGCCTAGCTAGAAGGTGGTGACTCACCACAGGGAGTACTAGGGGATTTGGCTTGCTACGCTTTAATAACAGGATCTTTCCTAAAATTCAAAAGCTTGTGAAAGCCATAGAAATCACAGTAAAGGAGAGATGAGGACAAGCAATATGAAAAGTAAATCTATCAAAGAAAGCTCAGGATGCAGACAAATTGAGCAAGTATTAATGAAGCAGTAATGAGCTCTCTACAAAGCAGCTGCTATGGCAAGGTTTGCTTTTGTGAAAGGAAGGGAATACAGCTTCCTCCCCCCAGTTCCTTCTCCCCTCCAGCTGCGTTCCAGCAGGAGAAACCAGCCTCATGCTGGGCAGGGACCAGCCCTCCCGCTGGAGAGGCCCTTGGCACTTCTCTAATGGGGGGATTCTGCTGGTTTTTCCTATCAGGACAAGCTGCAGCTGCTGAGGCTCTGGTACCACGAGAGCTGTCGGGTTTTCTGCGATCGCCTGGTCAGTGACGAGGACCGCACCTGGTTTGACAACTTGATGAAGCACATGATGGAGGAGTTAGGCACCACTTTTGAGGAGGTCATCCCCTCCCAGCCAGTTCTGTTTGGCGACTTCATGGTGCAAGGTGCTGAAACCAAACTGTATGAAGTCATTGAGAGCCAGGAAAAGGTAGGAGGACCCTGGAGACCTCTACCATTTTGTAATTTAGGTTCACATTTTACAAGTCTTCTGCAAAGAAAAAAAAATACACACACATGGTTAACTGTAGGACTGCTAGAACAGTCCAGAATAACAAACCTTAGCAGGGCCCTCCTCTCCTCTGAGCTTTCACCTCAAGTATGGACAGGGGCAGCATTTGGAGGAGGTGGAGGTGGAACAAGCTGTCTCTGCATTGCCATCATGGGGACGGGCTGCTGCACCAGTTCTCAAGTGAGCCACTCCCTGGACAGAAAAATAAAATTTGCTAGAAAGAAAAGGCACATTAGCCCCAAATAATACTACATTTGCCATTAAAGCCTTCACAATTGACCTTTGCAAGTTAATTAATGTTACTGCCAGATTCCCTGTTGGGGAAGATATGGGGAATGCTTTGGTAGTGCTAATTAAGCAAAGGCAGCCAGTAGTGCATTTTGCACTCGTTATCAGAAACAGAGGATAATGCTGTCATTTTTCTCTTGTGATATCTGCGTGACAAGAGCTGCTATTTAACTCTTTAACTCTTTTGTGAGGTAGGTGGGACCAAAGTGGGCACTACAGTCAGGCTTAGAGGGGGTCACACAAGCTGCTGATGCCCACCAGCCTCTGGCTCTTCTCACCTAGGCTCCCAGGGAGATTCCTGAGGGGTTAGAACTAGACCTCAGATGATTTGGGGCTTCATCTCTTGCTGTAGACCGAGGGCACTGCTGAAGAGAGCCCTAGAAGGGACTGAAGACACTTCATACCACTGTTATGTGCTTCCCCTCTGCCCATCTACAGCCAGAGGAGTTCCCTTCCAATACCCGAGCTTTCCACCCAGTATCCTGACCACAGGATGCAACAGGCAGCTCTAGCCCAAAGCATCCCACTCAAAGGGAGGCTCCAACCTGGCACCAGTTTTATTTTGAACTATTCCTTGCTGCTTTTCCAGAAAAACTGTACTCTTTGGAACGGCAACCCTTAGTCACTTGCCTGAGTTGGTTTAGGTCACCATTCAGTAGCTGCCACCACAAGCCAAGGTCAGCCCAGTCCATGGCAGCCCAAGGGCAATTCCTGTAGAAACACAGAGCAAACAGAAATGGCAGCTCTGAGGGAACAGCCTCTCCTCTTCCCAAAGCCTGGCCATGCTTACACCCCTCTAGGAGCCAACCCCTCCATCACAATTGCTTTTACCTGGTGGTATCAGCTGTCTCTTCTTGCCCACAGCTGAAGGCTGTGATCGAGGAGTACCTGGAGGAGTACAACCAAATCAACACCACGGAGATGAAGCTGGTGCTCTTCATGGACGCCATGAAGCACATCTGCCGCCTCAGCCGCATCCTGCGGCAGGCCCTGGGCAACGCGCTGCTCCTGGGTGTCGGGGGCAGCGGCAGACAGTCTCTTACCAGGCTGGCCTCTCACATGTGAGTAAGGTGCTCCCACACACATAACGTGGAACACCTCCACGACATTGACACTAGAGGAATGGCTCCTCCTGTCTTTCCTTGGATTGTTTACTCATTTTTCTGCTTGACACTTCGTGTTTAAAACTCAGAAGCCAAGGGTTGGCTGACGTACATCTGTGCTAGAAAATGGGAGCCTCTAGCTTGCTAGTGTTGCTCCTGCAGGTGTGCAGCAAATGCAGCACAATCTGAGTCAAATCACTCGGCAGAGCAGTGGGAGAGACACAGGCTCCTTCTTGGCAGCTGGGCAGCAGGAAGGTGATGACAGATGGTGATGACAGGCGTTACCAGTGACAAGTGATCGAGTGACCCTGACAGCCAGGCAAGCTTCCCAGAGCTCCCAAGAGCCAAGGGGTCCTGAAAGGGATATCTGAGCATCCAGGGGCCAGAGCAAGCAAGTTTTTCAGGTTCTGAATACAGGAAATAATCCTAGAAAAATAAAACTAGACTTCCCAGGCACATCTGCATGGAAGAACAGCATCACAAAAAGATTGACAGAGAGCTGATGCCCTGCACTGTGAAGCACTGTTCAAGGATGTGTGCTTGGGTCCAGGAAGCTGGGAAATCACTGTAGCTTCTCACAGGTTCTGGCTAGTTCACATATCTCTGCTCGGTGTGAGCTGGAGCTTCTACCACCCTCATTCTGTTACAGCCCGGCCTTCCTTTTGGTTAGCTCTGAGTAAAACACTTGGAGTTGGTGACTGAGTGTGCACAAGGACATCTGTGCACTCAGTGTAGGAAAACAACTTCCTCTTCTCCCACTGTATTCACAACATATACTCGTGATTGCTGTGAGAGGTGTTTGGCGCAGGATGTTATTCCAGAATTCTCTTTCCTTTAGGGCTGAGTATGAGTGTTTCCAGATTGAACTGTCCAAAAATTATGGCACAACAGAGTGGCGAGATGATGTGAAGAAAATCATGATGAAGGCAGGCCTTCAAAGCCTACCGATGACGTTTCTGTTCGCAGACACACAGGTACAGCAGTGCTAGCACCGCACAGGGCTGGAGAGGAGTCAGAACCACATTTCTAAGCCCAGGAAAACCCTTAAAGAGGATTGAAGTGCTTGATATGAATCCAACAACTTTTATGTCTCCAGGGGCCCCAACCTCACCATTTTATAACAACCCTCAGAAAAAAAAAAAAAAAAGATGGGACATTTCTTGCTAGGAGGACTGCAAAGCTGTGTGTGAGTGGGCTGGTTCTGGAGCTCCAAAAATCCTCCCTTGCAGCGTGGGTTCCCTCTATACAGTCAGTGGGATCAAAGATTTTAAGCCCACATGCCTGGAGCTAAACACTACACTGACCATCGACACTAAGGAGGACTGTTTTTTCCCTTTCCTTTCAAAGACACCTGTAGATTTAGCTATAGTTTGCTAAAAACTTAGCCAAATTCTGGAGTTCAGTTATGTTCCTTATAGGATGGTATACTGTCTTCATTATCATAGGAACCAAGTCCCTTCTGGCAGTGCCTTAAGCAATGAGATTAACATCTGTCAAGCACTGTTTGTTCACTCATCCTTTTTTTGTGTAGTAAAGAACATATATGTGGGGGGCAGGGAAAAGGAGGGGACCTTTACTTGAGTAGATGGATGACACGTATTTCGGATGTGCATAGGTAGTAGGAGGAAGCTCATACTTTGATACTGCCATAAAATTACCATTTTTATGAGCTTTCTCCTAATAACAAAGAATTTTGCTGTGTCAGAACTAAAAAAACTCAGAGCATCTAGTGCCTAGAGTGTGACCACAGAGTCATCTCAGAGTAAAGGGCAAGGCCTTGAGCTCAGTCTCCTTAGTGGGAGGCGGTGAAGGAGCAGAAGGAAGGTTTGATCCTAGCCCTACCACCTCTGCCCTCCACCAAGCATAGCTGTCCAGCTGCAAACTCTGTCACTGTGTGTGTCACACAAGCCCAGTGATCACCCAGAGGATTCCTTGTCACAGAGACTGAGGACTATATTTATCCCTAAGTGATTTATAGGGCATCTGGAATGCTGATTCTTTTACAGCTTAGGAAACGTGGCTTTTTTCCCCCCTTACTTAGATTAAAAGCGAGTCCTTCCTCGAGGATATCAACAGCATGCTCAACTCAGGTGATATTCCCAACATTTATAACCTTGATGACCAAGAGCAAATCATGACAGCGATGAAGCCTGTCATTCGGGATCTGGGCCTGCAGCCCACCAAGGCCAACCTGATGGCTGCCTACACAGGACGGGTGCGCAGCAACATCCACATGGTCCTGTGCATGAGGTACCTCCTGCTGAGATGGCCTCGTCGTATCTGTGTTCTTTATCCCCGTGTTGTGCACTGCCTTGCGCCACTCCTTTAGTTGGTACTTCTGAACCCCTCACTTTGGGATACGGTTTGTGTACAGCCTTCCACAAGGAACGGTTACATTTGTTCTTCCTTGCCGATTTTAAAATGAAATTTGAGAAGTTTAATATGATTATCGGGAATCCAGTGCTTCCAGAATATATTCAGGATGTCTCAGGCGTAAACTGTGACCTGCACCTTGGGAGGGTGAAGCCTTACCAGTACTCTTATTTCCTCTTTCCCACCTTTCCTCTTTCCCACCATTCTTCCCTTATATACTCCCTTTCTTCTTACTCTGTAAGAGTTCAAGATGCTTCTAGGGAAGAAAAGATATTTTGACATTGCATCAGTAGCTTGTAACATCTCTTTTCTGCTTTTGTCATCACATAGCCCTATTGGTGAAGTTTTCCGAGCACGCTTGAGACAGTTCCCCTCTCTAGTGAACTGCTGTACCATTGACTGGTTTAATGAGTGGCCTGCAGAAGCTCTGCAATGTGTTGCCTCCTCCTTCTTAAATGAGATCCCAGATCTTGGTGCCAGTGAAGAAGTCATGGATGGGATGGTAAGTACCACGCTCAACAAGTAAAGCACAGATATCTATAGGCAGATGATGCAGGCACCTGCAGAAAAGGCCCTACCTTGTAAAGGAAGTGTTTCAGGACAAGTTCATTCAAATTCCTATTGTCCTGGAGTGGCCACATCATTTTTTCACCCTCTGTCCTTATGGCCTTCCAGCACAGCTGGGTGGTTTACCCTCTTATTTGAAGCCCACATGCATGGGCAAGCTCCCTGCAATCATATACTTAGGCTCCTTGTAATCCTGCTCCCTGTCCTCTCTTAGGACACCACATTGGCTCACCTAACACCTGAGCTGTGCTGAATAAGTTGGTTTGTCTTCCCTTTCTCCTTGTAGATTCAGATGTGCATAGAAATCCATCAGAGTGTGGCAAAAAAGTGCCAGGTGTACCTGGCAGAGCTGGCCAGGCACAATTATGTCACTCCCAAAAGCTACCTAGAGTTCCTCAGCCTCTTCAGTTCCCTGATTGGACAGAAGAAACAGAAACTGAAGACAGCCATGAACAGGATGAAAAGTGGCCTGGACAAGGTTAGTACCTGACAGCTAAGAGAGCTTTGGGCTCCTCTTTTCTCTTCTACAGCCACAGAGATGCCAGGGCTTAAGACCAACCCAAGCTGTAACATGGTTTTGCTGGCTGTAATAAGGGCCATAAGATCATAGGATTTACTACAAGCTTTAACACTATTTGTGCAGCAGACCAGTGTCTGCAGAAGCTGCACTCATGATGTACAGGCACCATTAGACACTGCTGTCTGCATGCACACCCTAACAAAACTCTCTCTCTCAAATCCAGCCTGTTGATTACAAAAGCAGCAAGACCTGCATTAACCAGCCTGCCCGTGGCAGGGAGCACCCAGCAGGGCAGCAAGGCCTTTGCTGAGGCTTTCTGTGACTGCTACTCACACTCTTACTCTGCTCTGCTCCCCCAGCTCCTGCAGACAGCAGAGGATGTGGCGAAGATGCAGGAAGAGCTGGAGTCTGCCCGCCCTCTCCTGGCAGAAGCGGCTAAGGACACACTGGCAACCATGGAACAACTGCAGGTACCACTGCTGGACACTTGTCCAGTCCACATGCTCACACAGGACAGGGATTTTGGACTGTGCAGTCAAGAACAAACCTCTCGAGCACCGAGCAATGTCACACCGGGTTGCATCATAGCAGCACTTCTGCCAGATGGTGGGGGAACCACTGTAGTGACCCCAAGTCAGCACAGCACACATCTGTAGCTGGCAACACTGCCAGGGAGATTTGCCTTCTGCTGGGGACCCCGCTCTGATGTTTGTTGGAGTTGAGCAAGATATTTGTTCTACAAGCACAGAACTCTCCCTATGCTGGCTCTCACCTCCTCCCCGCTTTCCCACATTTCTCACCGCCTGTCTCCCACTATAGGGTGGCCAGATTGAGGCAGAGCAGAAGCACTAGCAGCTCCACGAACAAAGGCGAAAGAGTTTATAATCTCTCATCTTCCTATATAGCTCACTGGGGGTGGCCTGATCCACTCAAATATTTGGTTCTCTTCCATATTCCCTTACACCTTTCAACTGGGGCGGGGGGGTGGTAGAAACCACAGAACTTGTCTTAAAACTGTCACTTCTGCCTACCCACAAAACCCTCAACAAGTTTTGCTGCTCCTCCGTCTCCCTATGTATTTGCTGTCACATCTACCCTCCACTACCGGGGGAGATGAGTAGAGCAGCTAATTTCTACAGAGCTAACAACCCCCAAGGGCAGCCAAAACTGGAGACTGTGGATCATCTTCACAGGCCAACAAGTCTCCTGCAAGGAGGGGATCCCCTGCAGCAGCTAAGCTCCAACATGTGCCTGTCCCTCTAGCAGGGGAAGGCACGCAACCTGCCAGGGAAACTGGGATTCTTACCTAAGGATGCGGAGACAGGCCAAATAGGTCTTCTGGCTCCAGCTGTATTTCTGAGACTCTCTGTGGTGTTGCAGGCAGATGCAGCTGTAGCTGAAGAGACGCGAAACGCTGTGCAGGCTGAGGAAGCAAGAGCCAAAGCCAAAGCCCAGACAGCCCAAGCCATTGCAGATGATGCTCAGAAGGACCTGGCGGAAGCACTTCCAGCCCTGGATGCTGCTCTTGCTAGCCTGAGGAACCTCAACAAAAATGATGTTACAGAGGTAACTGGGTTGGGGGTGCATGGAGGGGAACTGAGCCTAGTTGAGGGAAGCCTCTGCAGTGCTGCAAGGCTGCCCAGGAAGCTTTGCAGGAAGCTTGTTGCAGCTGACTTTGGTTGGCCACCCTTGGCAACAGTTCCCTTTTGAGAGCTTTTAGCATCCCCAGCCTTTTCAGGTGACACTGTGGCTGCCCACACACTCACCTTCACTCTTAAGAGCAAACCATACTGAGGGCTAGAGGGACGGCGGTTGCTGCTGAGCGTTCCTGCTTGTCCTTCCCGAATCATACCAGAGGGAGGGATTCAACAAGCGCTTACCCCATGGGTCCTGCCTGTCCATATCACTGAGCCAGGCTATGGTCCTTTTGGCCCCTTAGCCTTTCCTGTTCCACATAGGATGCTCGTGGTCTGTCACTCCCACCTCACTCCCTCTGCTACCACATTTTCACCAAGGTGGGAAGCCGTGCATGAGATGCCCATCAATAAGAAGTCCTCAGCATGGTGAGCAGCCAGCAGCAGCTCCAGGGGCTCAGGGAAGGCTGCCAGGGACAGGGATTGCTGTTCCTGTCAGCAATCAGAGCAGAGACTCAGAGATGCCTGTGGAAGGCTTGGGAGAAGAGGCAGAATTTTCCCAGCAAAACAGTAGTCAGAGCTTTCTCCCGCTCACATTCAACCTATGATTGCCCCCTTTTTTCCTCCCTTAAATTAGTGAATGTAACCAAAAGTTAAGTATCAGCAAAATGCAAGATCAACAGCTTCCTCGTGTCCCCAAACTCTCCAGCTGGATGTGACAGCTGTGTTCCCTGATGGTCAGAAGAAACCACTTCATGTCCACAGGACCCCATGCCCTACCTCTGGTCTCAACCTGCCCTTGGCCAGCTCTGAGGAACAAGCACCTTAGCAGCTATTGCCAGCAGGGCACTGAGCACCAAGCCAACCCACTGTGTCTCTGCTTGGGTTTTGAAGGTACGAGCAATGCAGCGGCCTCCAGTTGGTGTGAAGATGGTCATTGAAGCTGTCTGCATCATGAAAGAAATCAAGCCCAAACGGGTGCCAGGAGAAAAGCTGGGCACCAAGGTGGATGATTACTGGGAGCCAGGCAAGGCTCTTCTCCAGGACCCGGGGAAATTCCTGGAGAGCCTATTTAAGTACAACAAGGTAAGCAGTGGCAGAGGGGTGTTTCTGCCAGCAATACTTCTCTGGCGAGGCGACCCAGGTGCCAAAGCCCTCCCTTCTGTCCCCTCCTCTTTCCCCTCAGTGCAGCATGGCACAAACTCTGACACATGATACAAGAAGGGACTTACCTGATGCTACAGCAGTGCCCCCCAAGCCTCAGCACGCGGCAGTTTGATTCCTCTTGCTCCAATGCGATGCTCCACTTCCTTGCCAGGGCTTGAGAGACTATAGCTGCAGAAGGAGTCATCCCTTATAGCTGTGTTTGCAGAAAACCCAGCTGGATTTTGTTATGCCCCAAAAGTCACCTTTCCAGGGCTTTGTTTTCTGCAACCCCTCAGCTATCTAACAGAAATGAAAAGCAGGGATTATTTCTTCACCCCTGAGGCTTCTACTGAGCCCCCAATGCCCCGAATCCTTTGAGATCTTCCTCAGCCAAATCTCTAGCACCCTCTTCTGTTTTCTTTCTGTGATTCCATGATTCTTTTCCCTCCCACCGCTCCTCACAGGACAACATTGCAGAGTCTGTGATCAGAGCCATCCAGCCCTACATTGACAGCGTGGAGTTCCAGCCATCTGCCATTGCCAAGGTCTCCAAAGCGTGCACCTCCATCTGCCAGTGGGTGCGTGCCATGTACAAGTACCACTTTGTGGCCAAGGCCGTGGAGCCCAAGCGGGTAAGAGGCCACTTCACCAGGTCACACTGGGTATTAGGGAGGGCAGAACTAGCAGCTCCCCTGAGCTGACATCACTAGCTGTGTGATGGAGCCCTAGCCTGTTCAAATCAAGGCTCAACCCAGCAATTCGCTAAGCCCAAAAGTACATTAGGGTATGAAAATGGGAGAAATTAATCTAGAACATGCTAGGCAGAGGTGATGCTCTGTTCTTAAGACCGAGTTTTGGCTCAACAAAAACTGTTCTTACAGAGCTTAATCCTCTCTAAGCCTAGTGATTTCTCTACTATTTGGGGCAAGCAGAGGAACCTTTCCTCCTTTTACCCAATAGGCCACATCCCAAGCTCACGCAAGTTAGCACAAGCTGCTGGATTTGCAGAGCTATGCCCTTCCCATCCCTATCTTTATTCCTAGGCTTGCAGAATACCCCTGGAGTTAAGCAGGTCACCTAAAGCCAAAAAGTGAAGCAGGCCAAATCTGGAATCCTGTCCTCTACTCCATGCAGCAGAGCAAGCTCATGGCCTTTAATTAGCCAGTTGCTATCAGACACAACAGGAGGATTTGTAAAGTTAATTTAGACACTTTTGCAGGTCAAGTCACACCATGTTAGCATAACTGCTGTGGGGCCCCTCCACAGCAACACAGTGTTTTCCAAGTCCAGCAGCAAAACCAGTGGAAACTAGAGCAGTACGGAGCTGGCCTGGTGCCTTCTTCCACCCAGCTGGGAAATGCCAGTGGCCTTGCTGTGCTTTAGGGCTTCAAGCACTGTCAGAAGGCCAGCAGAAAAGCCTACCATATCTCCAGGATGTGCAAGGGATGTCTGCAGTTTTGATAGCCTTTGCCACGCGAGGAAGGATCTCAGTTCCAGCTAGTGCTTTCATAGGAAGTGATAGTTGCTCTGCAAAGCAGCTCCTGCCACAGGAGCTGCCGTTTTGCCTGGCCACATGCCTGACACATCCACCATTCCCTTGTGCCTCTCCTCAGCAAGCCTTCCGGGAAGCAGAAGCGGACCTGCGCCTCACCCAGCAGGTCCTTGAGGAAGCCAAGGACCGCCTGAGGGAGGTTGAAGACGGCATCGCGATGCTGCAGGCCAAGTACAACAGCTGCGTGGCCAAGAAGGAAGAGCTGGAGATGAAGTGCGAGCAGTGCGAGCAGAGGCTGGGCTATGCTGACAAGGTAGGGGACAGAGCTGGCTTCTGCTTGCTTACACAAAACACCCCGGATACGTGAAGAGCTGCTGCCCTCTTGCAGCACAGATCCTTAGGCCAGCCACAGGGCAGGAGCACTCCTAGGACACAGTGCTCCAAGCTGAGCGGCAGGGACAGAGCTCAGGGCATGGCAGGGGCTACTTTGGGACCTCTGGTCACTCGTTGCGTTACCAGCCTGTAGCTCCTGTGTCTGTGGCTTATCCACAGCTCATTAACGGCCTGGCTGACGAGAAGGTGCGCTGGCAGGACACCGTGCAGAGCCTGGATTACATGCTCAACAACATCGCCGGTGACGTGCTGGTCGCAGCTGGCTTCGTGGCCTACCTGGGCCCTTTCACAGTAAGTGGGCAGAGCTCCTCCCCGAGGGGTTCAGTCGGCCGCGGGCCTCTCACTGTCACAGGATTAGCTGGAGAAACTCCAGTGGAAAGACTGGAGGAAGCAGGTCAGATTCTGCCCTGCTTTGGGCTCAGTGGCCACCACAGCTGCCGGCCCTTCCCAGCTCCTCTGGGTCCTGGGGTAGCCAGGTTACTCTGCTACCAGTACCTCCACATGCCACCACCTGCTGGAAGCAAAATCAGAGCTATAACAGCTCAGCCTCTGCAAAACAGGGCACGTATGCGGCAAAAGGATGAAAGGTCCCTCCAGGATCTCTCTCTCCATTGTGCCAGAGGCTGCACCCGGCCATGTTTGAACACAAACAGGGAAGGTTTAGACCATTGCAGCAGACTAGGTGCAACTAAAAGAGTGACTGTGAAGGTGCTTCTCATGGCAGGGCAACTACCGCACAGCACTGTGCAAAGAGTGGTTGAGGCAGCTGTCAGAGAACAACGTTCCCCACACCAAGGACCCCAACTTGATCAGCACCCTTGGAGATCCCATGGAAATCCGTTCTTGGCAGGTAAGCGGCTGGAGAAGGGGACAGCACTTGGGGCAGAGGCCAAAACACTCAGATCACGAGTCACCAGGAAGGGCTGTACCAGAGGACAGAGCCCCAGACCAAATAGCTCGAAAACAACTAGGTGCCTCACACCTCAGAGCTGGAACCGCTGCCAGGCTTTGGGGCTCCTTGTGCATCAAGGGGTCGCTTTCAGAGCCCAGCACCATCCAGGGTAGCAATGGCCCTGAGAGATATCACACACCTTATCCATAAGCTGCAATTTGGGGTTCAGCTGCTGCAAGCAATATCTTTACCTCCATTCTCTACTCATCCAGGAGCCCCACACTGTGACCACGCAAGGGCCAAGACAGCAGGGGCTTCCCAAGAGAAGCCTCATTGTGTAGTAGTAGTTACCACCCTAGCTGAACAAACATAGCCCAGGAGGCTGAAACTGGGGCCAGGGTAATTCTGACACTCACAGCAAAGGGAGGCCATATCAGCCAGTTCCTGAACCACAGGGAGAAAGCTGCACAGGACCATCAAGCCGTGCTAACATCTGATACACAGCTTTTTTTGTTTGGCTTACCCAGATTGCAGGCTTGCCCAACGACAGCCTGTCTGTGGAGAATGGGGTAATAACGGAGTTCTCCCAGCGCTGGACTCACTATATCGATCCCCAGGGACAAGCAAACAAATGGATCAAGAACCTGGTAAGAGCCACAAAGAGGAAACACAGGTGTGCTGAGTTGGGGGAAGGAGCTTTCTGCTAGAAGCCTCACAGATCAAGGCCTTGCAGCAGCAGAGTTTTGTCTGCCGAGCTGGGGGACTTCCCACCGTCCCAGCAATGCCTCTCCAGCACTGGACAAGGCTCCACGAGCTCTGCACTCATGCTGGCTGGATTCTCCTGAGCAGGGGAATCCGCACACAGCAAGAGGGGGCCCTCTGCAAGCAAGTGGAGAATCAGAATCCAGCTCTGGCTCTCTGCTAGCATTCTGGAGAGCTTCACACCCTTCACCAGACCACCACCTGGCACCTCTCAGAAAAGCTTTTAGGGTGTCTAGGACAGAGGGTGTTCGGGGTGGTATTACCTGACTACAAGCTCAGTACTAGCTGCCAGGGTCCTGGAGCCACAGAGCACAATTTCTGCTCTGTTTCAGAGAGGCAGACAAGAGAAGCCCTTACTGCCCTTTTGAAGGGTCAGAAGGAAGGTCTGGCAACTGCTTCCTGAGGTCTTATCCCACACACCTGCTCTCACTTTGCAGGCAGAGGAGCTCCAAGTTCTCAGAGCAGTGGGACTGCACAGGGCTGTTTCCACAAGGCTCTGCTGTCTGAAGAAGGGTTTTGCCATTCCCTTCCCCTGTATCTGCTGTTTTGTTCTGCTTGTTCGACAAGCAGTAGCCTACATGTCCCAGGCAGCATCACATCAATAAATGTGTTACAGACCTGGCCCCATATTTTCTTTCAGGAGAAGGAGAACAACCTGGAGGTGGCCAAGCAGAGCGACCGGGACTTCCTCAGCACTCTGGAGAACTCCATTAGCTTTGGGAAGCCCTTCCTGCTGGAGAATGTTGGCGAGGAGCTAGACCCAGCCCTTGAGCCTGTCCTCTTGAAACAGGTCCTGTTTCTCACCGTGGCAAGGAGCGGGCAAGCAGAGCGTGGTGGCCCCGCTGAAAAGGGGTAACTGGGCATAGAGGAAGATGCTTGTACCCTCAGACCAGAGTTGTGGCTTTGCTGATCGCTCTAGGCAGGCAATATTGGCTGCTTTGTGCTCCCCTGCCTCGGCCAGAGCTCCTGTGTATTGGTAGCCTCCCTCTGCCTTCAGTGTCCTCACAGCAGGTCTGTGCCTGGCAGGCAGGGCCAGGGCATGTGGCTGCTCCATTCAGGTTCAGACCTTCAGGTCTACTGGGGGGGTTTGAACACCTCTGTGTCTCTTTCCACCTTCTTCTTCTCCTGACAGAGTCCAGGAGATAGTGGGATGCTTTCTCTTGCAATGCAAGAGGGAGACATCCCATCCCACCTGACTTGATCCCTTTCCGGTACAGACCTACAAGCATCAAGGCAACACAGTGCTGAAGCTGGGGGACACAGTGGTCCCCTACCAAGAGGATTTCAGGATGTACATCACCACCAAACTGCCCAACCCTCACTACACCCCGGAGGTCTGCACAAAGGTCACCCTCATCAACTTCACCCTCTCGCCCAGGTACCTGCTAGCGCTGGTAGCTGCTCACCCTGGTGAGCCTCATTCCCCACAGCCCGTGAGGTTTGGCCTTCTCCCCAAGTCCTGACCTGCTCACGAAGGGGAAAGAGAACCACAGAGAAGGGCACAGCGCATGTAGCCAGGACAGCGCTGCTGGCTGTGCTCGCTTGTGCCCCACGTTTCTCATACCTTTCTCCTTGTCTGAGCACTTCAGGCTACATCAGTCCCCTTCTCCTTGTTCCAGCCAGCACATGCAGCAGGTTGAATTGTGCGTGCAGAGTTGCTGCCCTGCCCCTCCTGTGTTGTTACCCCAGGAGCAGGGCGTAGCTCCTCTTCTAGATCCCCACTGCCTTTTTCCTGGGCCTCTCTCTCAACCTGGTGCTGCTGTGGCTCAGTTGCAGCATGTCCCACGTGTTGGGAAGCACAGACCTCCTTAGCAACGCTCATCATGTCATCAGGCAAGCAGCTGTCCTAGGCCAGCCAAAGGACCATTGCCCCAGGACCCCATCTCCAACAATGTCAAACAGGCAACAAGGAAGAGTATAAGAATAAACCACCCCATAGCAACACCCTTCTCAATCCTACCTGCCTTCTGCAGATTGCAGTTCTGGGAGAGAGCCCGACTATGTTTATATTTGTACATCTAGGAAGTTATTCCTTTCTTGTGAAATTGTAGTTTTGGACGTGAACCCCAGTCTGCAGCAGGCAGTTTCCCAACCTCCCTGCGTGCATCAAGAACCACTTCATTGCTCTGTCCCTGCCTGTGCTGGTGAGCACTACACATATATGACTGCCTTATGACTGTCATCCCTGGCTCTCCTTGCAGTGGCTTGGAAGACCAGCTGTTGGGTCAAGTGGTAGCTGAGGAGCGGCCTGATTTAGAAGAGGCCAGAAACCAGCTGGTTGTCAGCAATGCCAAGATGCGCCAAGAGCTGAAGGCTATAGAAGACCAGATCCTCTACCGGCTCAGCACTTCGGAGGGTAACCCTGTAGATGACCTGGAGCTCATCAACGTGCTGGAGGCATCCAAGCTCAAGGCAGGGGAGATCGAGGTCAGTCAGAGGTGCCCTCCCCTGCAGCCGTGTGTTCACTGCCTGCCCTGCACTAACTGTGAGGTTTCTGCTGTTCCCCAGGCCAAGGTAAAGATCGCAGAGCAGACAGAGAAGGACATTGACATCACGCGTATGGAGTATGTGCCCGTCGCTGTCCGCACCCAGATTCTCTACTTCTGCGTCTCAGACCTGGCCAACGTGGACCCAATGTACCAGTACTCACTTGAGTGGTTCCTCAACATCTTCTTAACAGGGATTGCCAACTCCGAAAGAGCAGGTACCTTCTGGGAGCCTAGGGCAATCCCCTTCCCTGCGCATGCCTAGCCCATCAGGAGCAGAAGCTGGAGTTCCTGCAGAGTCAAGACACTTCCAGCTTCCACTGGAGTTCGTGGCCCAGGGCTGCTCCTAGTAGTGTCATACTCGTCACTTTGCAGTGTCTCAGAAATGCAGTGATTACACATAACATGCCAGAAAACACCCGGTGCATCCCCATAATACTCTCAAAGCCTTGTCCTTTCATGGGGGTTTCTTTGCCAAGTCGAAAATTGAGAC
Source organism: Crypturellus tataupa (assembly GCA_034781795.1). Classification (NCBI taxonomy): domain Eukaryota; kingdom Metazoa; phylum Chordata; class Aves; order Tinamiformes; family Tinamidae; genus Crypturellus; species Crypturellus tataupa. The sequence continues at coordinate 802,454 of JAWLRI010000087.1, forward strand.
TGAGTAGACACTTGACCAGGCACAGACAGCTACTGTGGAGAGCACCCTCCACAGCACCCTGAACACCTCCACCCTTGTCTGGTTGTTTTCAGACACCCTGACAGAGCGGATCACAAACATCAACAACTATGTCACCTTCAGCCTCTACAGCAACGTGTGCCGCAGTCTCTTTGAGAAGCACAAGCTCATGTTTGCCTTTCTGGTGTGCGTCCGAATTATGATGAACGAAGGGCAGATCAACATGGTGAGTGAGTTGTCTTGGTCCTCTAGTAGGATCCCAGCCAGGGCAACTGAAGTCCAGCCCTGGTAACGCACAGAAAAGACTTGCTGAACTCAGCCACCCCTCCAGGGCTGGCTTGAAGGCCCCCGCCGTAGCTCCCTCGCACATATTGCACAATATTTTGTCACCCATGAGCAAGTGCTCTCAACAAGGGGTGGACTTTCCTACTATCTACCTACTTGACCTGCAGCCATCTGTTTGACCTGAGACCTTTCCTACTTGACCTGAGGCCACAGGTAGCACCGTAATCAAGGGGTAGCAAGAAGGGATCTGCAAACCTCCTCTTGCCTGTGTCCTGGCAGAGTAGGTCTCTTCCTTCAAAGCTCCTCAGAGACACAAGTTTGAGCCTTACTGTGGCCTCAGGTCAATGTCCTGGGGGTGGGGACAGGACCACATTTCTCCTTAAAATACCTGTGCAAATAGTATGCAAACGTGTGGCCGTTCTGCTTACTCAGACCTCAAGCTTTTCCCTGGGCCTCTCACCACAGAAGAAATCTGATGGCGGCTGAATGGTCACGTTGGCCTCAGCAGTTCACACACTCCCCGACCCTAGCACGTGGCAGGAGAGTCAACCTGAAAGCTGCCATAGGGCTTTACTGCAGAGCGACACAATCGTACAGGCCACACAGGCAGGCTCTCCCCCATACTCATGTCCTCTCTCCTTCCCAGGATGAGTGGCACTACCTGCTGTCAGGGGGGGCCATAAAGACAATGCGGGAGAACCCAGCTCCCGAGTGGCTGTACGAGCGTGCGTGGGGAGACATCCTGGCCTTGAGCAACCTGCAGAATTTCTCCAGCTTCGCAGACGATTTTGGGGAAAACCTGGCAGAGTTCAGGGCCATTTTTGACAGCCCCATACCTCACAGGTGAGTCCGCTCTGCCCTTCCCACACAGCAGTCTGCACTAACTGGGCACCTGGAATTGCTGCTTGCCTCAGCCCAGCATCACTCGGCACTTTCCCAGTGGAAGCAGCTGTCTGGAAGGGCCACATCCCCTCTTAAACTTCTGTCTGCAGACAGCTCAGGTGGTCCCTGGGGAACTGCAGGATCTGCCATGTCCCCACAAAACACGCACGATTGCTTTGCAGAGAGCCCCTACCTGGGAAGTGGGACACTGAGCTTGATGCCTTCCAGAAGCTGCTGGTTCTGCGATGTCTGCGGGGAGACAAGGTCACCGATGCCATGCAGGACTTCGTGGCGCTGAACCTGGATCAGCGCTTTATCGAGCCGCAGGTGACTGTCCAAAACGAGGTGGTGGCAGCGCTAGGAGGGGAGCAGGAGGTCCTGAGCCTGGGGACATCATCTCCCAGTGCAGTGAGGATGCCAGTGCAACACTTTGGCCAGAGCGGAGGGTGGCACCACACTGCACTCGTCTGAGGAAACACGGGGAGAGGTGAAATGATGCATCCAGAGCCTTTCTTGCATTGCAGACCACTGACCTCTCGGTGGTGTTCAAGGAGTCCGCTGCCACCACCCCACTCGTATTTGTGCTGTCCCCTGGCACCGACCCAGCTGCCGACCTCTACAAGTTTGCTGAGGAAATGGAGTTCTCCAAGAAGCTCTCTGCCATTTCCCTGGGCCAAGGCCAGGTAGGCTGCTGGTGCAGCTGGGTTAGTACTATCGTGCTGGCACTCTCACAGATCCCACCTAATTCCAGGGAGGCAAAACACCCCTGCAACGCAGTGAGAGCCCTCCTGCACCAAGGCCCTTCCTCACCAGCCTTTTGCCAGCTGAAGGCATTGATTCAGCAGGAAGGGCTGCAACAATTCCCCTTCCCATGTCCCCCAACCTCCTAAATTCATCCTTAATTCTTCCATTCCCTCCATCTTCCCACTCCACGACCCCCAGACCTTGTGAACTGTGCAAGGCCCATTGCTGAGCTATACACAGACAGTGAGGATCCAACTGGCCCTAAGGGATAGGGCCCGGGTCTGACTGGTGCTGTGGACTCCAGGCTATGGCTTTGGAGACTGATACCTTCACTTAGCAGCTCTCTCCCAACCTAGCTTAGGCTCTCTGATCTTTTCTTGTCCCACTACAGGGCCCCCGTGCTGAAGCCATGATGTCCAGAGCCATGGAGCAGGGCAAATGGGTCTTCTTCCAGAACTGCCACCTGGCCCCTAGCTGGATGCCTTTGCTGGAGAGACTCATCGAGGGCATTAACCCAGAAAAGGTGACATGCCACAGCTGGGGACACGGGGAGAACTAACCCGATGCTCTTACATCCCTCCCAAGGGGTAGATGTGCAGCTGGAGTGGCTGAAGCTTGCCAAAGTTTCCAGCCTTCAGGATATGGGTCTCACACACAGTCTAGGGAAAAGCCTGTAGGGATGGGTGACAGAGGTGTGGTGGGAGCTGCTTTACGAGGCTGTGGGTGCTCTCTGAAGAGGATGAGCAGGAAGGCACCTGCCTTGCTCCATCCCATCCAGAGGTTCACAGCAAAACTGGAGGGTTGGTTCAGGGGCAGCTGCAGCGGCCGTGTCCAACCCTCTCTGCCTTTGGTTCTGCAGGTGCACCAGGATTTTCGCCTCTGGCTCACAAGTCTTCCCAGCAACTGCTTCCCTGTGTCCATCCTCCAGAACAGCTCCAAGATGACCATCGAGCCCCCCCGCGGGGTCAAGGCCAACCTGCTCAAGTCCTACATTAGCTTCAGCGACGACTTCTTGAATTCTTGTCCCAAGGTGAGACCCATCTCCTCTTTGGGCTCCTGCTCCAACATATGCTTTCCAAGTACGCTCTGTGCAAGGACTTTGCCCTCCACTAGAGCTCTCACATGCTGGAGAAGGGCTGGTGGTATTTCTCCTCAGCCCCTCTCCCCAGGGGCTGGCTGCAGCCAGTTAGAAGCAGCACTCCCCACTTTGAGAAATAAAGCAACAATATTGCAGAGACCTGGAGTTTCCACCTCACCAGGTGCCTCCACCTCATTGGCACTGCTGAAATGGCAGGTGGCACATCCTGTTTTCTGCCTTCTGCCAGGTCCTGTGGGTACTTACACCATGCAATGTCATGTCCTCCCAAGCTGAGCACTTCTTCTCCCTTCTCCCAGGTCACAGAGTTTAAATCCCTGTTGCTGTCACTTTGCCTTTTCCACGGAAACATGTTGGAGAGAAGAAAGTTCGGGCCACTGGGGTTCAACATCCCTTACGAGTTCACAGATGGAGACCTCCGCATCTGCATCAGCCAGCTCAAGATGTTCCTGAGCGAGTACACGGACATCCCATACAAGGTGAACACACGGGCTGGCCCCTACCATGCGGGGAGGGGGATGTGCCCATAGGAGATGTGTCCCGTGTCTTCTCGCAGGTCCTCAAGTACACTGCAGGGGAGATCAACTACGGCGGCCGTGTCACCGACGACTGGGACAGGCGCTGCATCATGAACATCCTGGAAGATTTCTACAAGCCTGAGGTCCTCGTGCCTGACTTTGCCTATTCCGAATCAGGCATCTACAAGCAGATCAGCACCTCTTATGACCTGAATGTAAGTACTGTGAGTGAGTAAAACTAGCAAACAAGCAGAAACCCACATCTTCGTGAATCCAGGCACCAGCACAAGTGGTGTCTTCTCCTCCCTGATGCCCACAGGGTTCTAGTTCCCAGGAGGATTCCAGGTTGGTAAAAACCTGGAAATCCTAAACCACTTTCATCCACCTGCATCTGTTTTGAATAGCTGAAGGAAAATGCAGTTGTTCTTACAGGAAGGTAGTAACTCCTACCAGACTCACCCAGCTGAAAGTGTGTATGTAACATCAGCTGTAACATCAAATTAGCTGTTATATCAGATACCTTTAGATTTAAGCCTCCGATGAGCTTTCCTGGAGCCACTGCAGGAAGCTGCTAAGCTGTCCATTCCTGCAGAACATTCCCTCTATCACGAGGGCAGTTTTACTCCCCAGCCAAACCTCACACAGCCATGGCCTCCAAGCCTCTCAGAGAGGCTGCTGCTGCCTTGGCCTCCCCAGCAGCCCCAGTCCTTCTGCCATCAGTCAGTGTCTCTGGACTCACAAAAGGTGCCCCTGAGCAAGTCGTGAATTTAACATTATTGGTTGTGATGGGCAACATGGAACTGTTTGAGTCAAACTAATCTTGACCAGACAGGCAAGGAGCATCTTCTAACTGAGGCTGCAGGTCTGCAGTTGGCTGGGATGAGTATCACAGAGCCCTGGTTTGATTTCTTTCACACGAATCAGAAGGGCACTACAATTTCCCCGCCGTGCTCTTGCCCTCCCAAACTTGCTGTCTGCCTCTCCTCTATGCACTCCTCTCCAGGGCTACCTCCAGTACATCAAGAGCCTGCCCCTCAACGACATCCCTGAGATCTTCGGGCTACACGACAATGCCAACATCACCTTTGCCCAGAATGAGACTTTTGCTCTGTTGGGGGCCATTATCCAGCTGCAGCCCAAGACATCCACATCTGGGGGCCACAGCAGGGAAGAGGTGAGTACCAAAGGTCCTTAAGCTGTGCTGCAGCTGCCAGTCTAGTTCACACCTCCCTTTCTTCCTCCATCCCCTCTTCCTCCTCCTGCTGTCTCCCTCCTGGCTGATCCCTGGCTCAGGCCCCTTCCCTAATGTCCTCAGGGTCTCATGAATGAGCAGACATGCTGCCCCATCCAGCCAAGTTCCCCACACTCTAGCTCATTTTCCTCCACCACCTAGAGGTTTTTTTTCCCAAGCAGAACCAAAGGCTTTGGAGTGCTGGCCATGGATGGGTTGGCCACTGCCAAACCCATCCAGCCTGAGCAAGCCCAGGGTTTGCTGCACCCTCGCCAGCCCTGCACGGGCAATGCCAACCTCCCCTGCCCATGGGGCAATGGCACCAACACCACCATGCACTGGTGTCCCCTTCCCCGCAGCCTGGGTTGGGAGGTGCTCACCTGTTGCCATTTGCCTTCCAGCTCGTGGAGGAGACCTCCAAGGACATCCTGGCCAAGCTGCCTCCCCCCATCAACCTGCAGGAGGTGATCCGCAAGTACCCGGTGCTCTACGAGGAGTCCATGAACACCGTGCTGGTGCAGGAGGTGATCAGGTAACCCCGGCAGCGCCCAGGACCTAATCCTCACCTTGGAAGGGGAGAGTCCTCCAGGAGAGACAGGGATGCACAGGTCCCTGCTACCACCTTCCCTTGGGAAGCCTTCCTGCCAAGCATGGCCTTCAGCAGGCACTGTGCTGGGAGCTGCAACAATGGCTTTGTCATCCCAGCCAGATCCCTCTTCCAGGGCTCTGCGGGCAAATACAAGAGCCTCATCCAAGAGGAAAGGAGCTGGGGGCTCTCAGGGAAGCGCTTCAATCACTGCACAGGGATCAGGGCAGGAGTCTGGGCAGGGCTCAGCCAGGGTGTTAGATCTCTGCACCAGGTTCCTCAGGTCCCTCTTCAGAGCATCAGCTGTTTCTCCCCAGGTACAACAGGCTTCTGGAGGCGATTGCCGAGACACTGCGGGATCTGCTGAAGGCTCTCAAGGGCCTGGTGGTGATGTCCTCTCAGCTGGAGCTGATGGCCAACAGTCTGTACAACAACAGTGTCCCCAAACTGTGGGACTCCAAGGTACGCTCCCCGCAACCTCAGCCACTTTCCTGTTCCCCTACTGCGCACCCGGACAGCCGTCAGGGGCACGAGGTTGGGGACATTCCTGTGTGTCTTCAGTGTGGCTATCCCACAGGCCTACCCATCACTGAAGCCTTTGGCGTCCTGGGTCAGCGACCTGCTGCAGCGGATTGAGTTCCTGCAGAAGTGGATCAGTCATGGGATCCCTCCGGTGTTCTGGATCAGTGGGTTCTTCTTCCCCCAGGCCTTCCTCACTGGGACACTCCAGAACTTTGCCAGGAAGTCAGTCATCTCTATTGACACCATCTCATTTAGCTTTGAGGTCAGTGAGTTATCCCGAGTCATTGCATTTTTGCTGCCTGTTCAGCACCTGCTGCTAGAAAGCAAAACGTGCAGGATGCCAAATCTAGCCGTGTCCTACCTGGGAGGTGAAGCTCCCCAACTGCATGGGGTCTGGTTCCCCTCAGAGCCAGGACAGGGCCCCTTTGGCAGCACTAAGCCAAGAACAGGGTAAGAGGGTGCAAGGGATGCAAAGGGCTGGAGCCCAGAGGCAGGGCTGCGATGGCAGCCTTGGTGTCATTGTCCTACCAGGTCCTGAAGGAGTCGGTCAGCGAGCTCACCTGCCGTCCCCAAGAGGGCTGCTACATCCATGGCTTGTTCCTCGAAGGGGCCCGCTGGGACCCCTGCACATTCCAGCTGGCCGAGTCACGGCCCAAGGAGCTTTACACCGACATGGCCGTCATCTGGCTCATTCCTGTCCCCAACCGCAAGCCGCCGGCCACCGGCGTCTACCTGTGTCCCATCTACAAGACGCTCACTCGTGCAGGTAGGTGCCCCAAGGGCGGCTTGCAGGAGGCACAGGAGCCTGGGGTGGCAGCCAGACTGCTCCCGCAACCTGTCCCAGGGAGCACTTGTGCTCCCAGCATATCCCACTGGGGAGAGGTGCCGCTGGCTGAGGAGATCTGGGAAAACCAGGGTGTCACTCTTGGAGGAGCCCAGAGCAGCCAGGCAGCCTTGCTACCCCGCAGCGCCTCGGGCCAGGCTGCCCCTAGGACCTTGAGCTCAGCCCTTGCACCACCCAAGCCTGCTCTCCCTCCTCTGCTCTGCTTGTCACCCAACGCTAGGATGGGAACGGGGACGTCACACGGGACAGCACGCCTGGGGCTCCCCACTCTGCCCGGGGCCGATGCCAGGACCGCTTTACTGCTCCCTCTCCTCACTCTCCCTCTCCCCGTTCCAGGAACGCTGTCGACAACAGGCCATTCCACCAACTACGTGATCGCCGTGGAGATCCCTACGGACAAGCCCCAGCGGCACTGGATCAAGCGCGGCACGGCCCTGATCTGCGCCCTGGATTTCTAGATGGGACATCCTGTTCCCCCAGCCCAGACAGCGCTCCCCTGTCCTGCGTTACCAATAAAACGCCTCAACTCCACCAGCGTCACATCCATCTCTTGTATTTCCCCATGATTATGCCAAGTTTTTACCACAATAGAAGTCGCCAACGTGCCAGGAACACAGCGGGGCTCTGTGCTCCACCACCTGCTGCCCAGAGCAGCACCCATACCTCTCCCTTCCCTCGCACGCGTCTCCCTTGGTGGCTGTTACATGACAGCTTTATTCGTTCGACAGATCCACTATATACAGCACTTGGTATTAGACACAGCAAGAGACAAGAATTTTCTTCCCCTCAACAAATACCAAGAAAGACAGTTTCATTCCACAGTCAAGACCTGTACAAACCTGCCCCTTTGGCAAACTCTGTCGTCCCCCTGGCTCTTCTCCCGGCCACAGCACTCCTTCCGCTGCATCTTGGGACAGCATCTGAGCGGCACCAACCTCAGGCTTCCCAGCTCCGCCAGGGTGTCAGGAGAGGGAGGAGGAGGCCGGATGCAGAGGTGCTAGCGGGAGGTTGTAGGCCAGGCGAGCGCGTTGCTGTGTGAAACGGGCTGCTGCCCGCACCGGGGAGCTCTGCAGCTCAGGCGGCTTCGGAGCCTCCCCTCGGCTCATGCCTGCGGTCCCCATCGCTCACCCTGCCTCGTGCTCCACTGCAACCGCTGTCACCTCTGTCTGTGCTGAAAGGCTCTGCCAGTGGCACTAACCTGGTCCAGCTTCCTCCCCAGAGGCAGGTCCAGCTGCCCCAAAGAGCCCTGTGACCACATGGCTGCCTTGCAGGCCTGGAGACGCGGGCGGCAGCCCACCTTGGTCTGCTCGTTCTTTGCCGGGTTTCTCTGGGCTCATAATAACCTCAGAGCTGGTCCCTAGGAGGGCAGCCACACACCAGTGCCACCACTGAGGGGCAGCTCCAAGGTCCCGCAGCTGCCCGCTCTCGGCACCCTGGAGGTGGGTGGATGCAGGAGCCACCTCAGCAACAAGAGCCCAGCATGCCACAACCAGAAGATAAACTTGGTAAAGGGAAGGAGAGGATTTGAAAACAGCCTTGAACATCCTGGGGAGGTGCAGAGCTGAAGGCCTGGGCACAGAAGGGCACAAGGCACAGCCCCGTGTCACCGTGATTCCCACCAGGCCACGTTCCTCCCATCCTGCCGGGGCCACTGGAATGTGGCCCCCACGTCCGCACACAGCCGTGGCACAGCCAGCTGGGCACTCAGAGCCGCCTTTACTGCGGCTACAGGGGCTCCCCTTAGGACAAGGCGCTTTTGCCTTTCACAACTTGGGCTCAGAGGAAAACCCCGTTTCCGTTTGCCCCTAGGCTCCACCTTTACGTAATACTAAGGGTGCAAGCAGTGAGGATCCAGCCAAGGGCTTCTCACAGGGGATCCCCTCTTCCTTGGGCAACAGGTAACACAAATCCAAGCGTCACTGCCCAAAGCCACGGGGCCCAGCTGCTTCTCACAGTCTCGACTCCGAGGCTACTGGCGCTTGGCTTTGTACGGCCGGGAGCGTTTCCGGCGGTCCGGCTTCCTCTGCTTGTGGAGGCGTCCGATGCTGACTCCCTGGCGCCTGCGGACGGAGATGTTCTGCTCTACGAGGCTTGCCAGCATGCCTGTGGGGACAAGGCAGCAATACGTGGCAGGGAGCGTGCTGAAGGCACCGGCCATGCGCAGAAAATGGGGTGCTCTGTACTGATACTGATGCCCACGCAGGAGCACGGCCTCCCTCTCCTACCCAAAACCCATCACCGAGCTCTTTCTAGGATAGTAAAACAAGGACGGTAAAACAAGGAGGGTGCTGCTCCCCAGAACAAGCCCAAAGAACAGCTCATACCCTGGGCCCGGTAGAAGGAAGCCCATGGGGAAGCTCCCCATACTCCCAGCGCTGCTCCCCAGGTCCATAGCAGCTGGCCTCAAACCAAGTCCCCGTCCCATGCTCACCTTCCTGGGCCAGCATGGAGATGAAGGTACAAATGAACTCATCGTAGTTGTGGGTCCTCCTCTGGTCATCAATCTACAAACAGAGAAAGGAGGACAGTTCAAGACCACCAGCTGTGTCACAGGGCAGAGAACACAACTCATTCCACAGGCCAGGGAGAGCGAAGCAGAAAGGGACACAGCTCCCAGCCACAGCAGTGTGGCTGAGGTCAGAGTACAAGCAGACATGAAGAGGGACTGTCTCCACAAGATGGGCAACAGCGGGAATCCTGACAGACATCCAGGGTGAGATTCCCACTCTCCCTCCCGGCCAAGGCTTGACCGCAGCCAGCTGTGGTGCCGCACCATCCTCCATGAGATGATGCTGCTTCAATTACCTTGAATTTCTTCCTCTTCTCCACCTCCTCCTTTAGGCAGGCCTCGTAGTTGGCGATCTCTGCCTCCACACACTTCAGCAGCGCCAGCAGCTCCTGCCAGGACCAAGTAAAGTGAACATGAGCAGCCGGCGCCCTGCCAGGCGAAGGGAGCAGCCGGCCGCCACATGGCCCTGGAGCCAGCAGGGATGAGCTGGCGGGTTTGCCTCTCCGTGCTGGGAAAGGGATGATTCATCAGAACAAAAGGCACTGGGCAGGGAAACAAACAGCACTTCATTATGGGGAGTTTCCGAGCTGGAGGATAATCAATTGGGCAGCTAGCATCCCAGCCCCAGGGGAGCCTCTTCTGCCTGGGCCCAGCCCAGCACCACGCAGCTGCTTCTTGAGAACATGGAAAAGTGATTGTGTGCGTGTCAGGAACGCCCAAGGGGCTGGTTCTTCTGCTTGGGTTAAAAAAAACAGGACAGAAAAGAAAACCCTTGCAGACTTCCCTTAAGTTAAGCAGAAGGCATGTTCCCAGGCAGCCCTCAGGAGGCTGCAAAGTGCCTGTGTAGTCCAAGCCTGCTCCTGGCTGGAGACAGGCAGCAAGGCTGGGTTCTGGAGGAGATCCAGATGGGCTCTCCCTGGCCAGGGCCCCACTAGGCTCAGGCCCAGGAGCGAACAGGACCATCCACAGGAGGACGCGAGGCACAAAACCTGCACTGGCCTGTGCCTCGAGGCACGGCTGCTGCGAGAGCCCCTCAGGTCAGCGGGCACATGCGGTTCGGTCACTGCCAGCGCTGCTGCGGCTCTGGGCGAGCACAGGGAGCTCCATGTTCCCAGGGCTGTCACAGCACAAAACTCACCTTGGGAGAATACTTTTCCCCCCCAGGGTGATCACTGGTCCTGCCAAGTCCCACCTTCTCTTTGCTGTCACTGGCCTCACTGCCCTCCTTCTCTTCCAGCTTGATAGCGACCTGGGTCTCTTCACCGGGTTTGATGGAAGAGGGGGAACCTTTTCCCCCATCTGCGCACAGTGGAAGGGAGCGTTAGGAGCCACCACCAAGACCTTGCCCTCACTGCCCGAGTCCAAAGATGCATTCCCCTCCTGCATCCCACCTACCTGCAACAGTGAGCGGGCAGAACACGCCGTCCTCGGTGAGGTGCAGCAGGCCCGTGCTGATGATGGGCCCCAGGTCCCGGACGGCGCGGTTGTAGCGCATGCAGTCCACGCGCAGCAGCCCGTCCTCCTCGCCGAAGAGCACCTTGGAGATGTGTGAGGTGACGGGGCTGGACGGGCGCGTGGGGTTGGCCGAGCGGATGGGCGAGCGCAGCGGGGAATTGAAGGCGCTGCCGATCTCTGAGGCCGTGTCTGTGCTCTCGTTGCTGGGGGTGGGAGAAGGCTGGGAATGGGTGACGACGGCCACGGCAGCACCCCCGCTGCTTGTCTTGATGGACAGGGGAATGGAAAGGTCCTTTTGAGATTCCTTCAGCTTCTCAGTCAGAACATTGATGGTGTTGGGCTGCAGGACTGAGAGCTGGCCGTCCGCAGATGCCGCCGCGTGCTCTTGCTTTACCTGCCCCTTCCTCTTGTACCTGCCCAGAAACAGAGATGAATAAAGCAAGGTCTGAAACACTTCCATCTGCTTGGCTGCAGGCATCCCTGCAGCTCAGCGAGGCTTGAAAATGTTTAGAGGGCTTCCTACAGTGTGCTGTGTTTCCCGTTTCGTTCAGAAGCAGCAGCCTCACTGCTATCCCTAAACACCATCACTGTGACCCAATCTGGCCATCAGCATGAGAGAGCTAAGGCTCAGTTTGGAGGAAGGAAGCCCACCAGGTCCTGTGCCCACCAAGAGGGGTGCACTGAGTATCCTTGGCCACCAGCACCCTCAAACACAGCTCAAACAGCCCCTGACTCCAACACAATACAGCAGTTTATCCACTACTGGGAGGCCTTCCCTGGGGACAACCCACCAGCCCTGCTAGACACAGCTCTACTTATATTACCTGATGGCCGAGTTGGTGTTACGAACTTCCTCCTCATCATCATCGTCGTAGTCATCCTCATCATCCGAGTACTGCTGGTGCTGTCGGACTGGGACCCGACTACGACCCACTCCGGCTGCAAGGTCTTCCTCTTCCTGCAAAACCCCACTGGTGAGAGCCTGTTGGCCGCAGGGCAGGGCGACCACCTCGGACACCTTGGGAGGAGCATCCCAGCAGTGTCCTCAGCCCTCCCGCATTAGGCGGTGCCACGTCAGTGGGCACAGAGGGAGCCAGGCTCTGCCCTTCTCCCTTTCCCTCGCCCTATGCGCCCTGGCTCAGACCCCCAATCCTCCCACAGCTTCTGGCTCAGGTTCCAGCTAATCTCTCCTGCCAGGTTAGCTTTCTCACCATCCAGCCCCAGTGACACGAGGAGAAACTCACTGCAAGGCAGGGGAGGAGGCAAGAGTGGCCATCAGCAACACCCCGCTGGCAGTGGGGGACTGGAAGCAGGCAGCTCAGCTGCAGTCGGGCACACCACTGCCGGGTGCCCCTGCCTACCTGCATAGGGGATTTGGCGTAATTGTGGTTATCCAGGAAGGCCGGCAGCCTCTGTACGATGGGGTTGGGGTTTGCTGGAGGTGCCCCGTTCATACTGCTTATGGATGGCTTTGCCACTGGTTTGGATTTGCTGGGGGGACTCTGTGTGGCTGCAGTGTGACCCTGGCCGGCGGGCTCGTCGCTGCTGTCTGCAATGCAAGCACAGGGCAGCCTTTCACCACCAGCAGGGCCACCCTTTATTTGATGTCCCCTATCATTCAGACCCTTCCCACCCCAGAGAACAGAGGGGCTCTTATGTTCCACCAGACCCAGGGCATCACACTCCTTTTCTGTTGCACCTCCTGCTGCCTCATAAGCATTAAGCCCTCCCTTTCTCAAGCTCTGCATCCCTCCCACACTCCTGCCAGGCACAGGGGCATTTAAGGCACCTGGTCAGGTCCGCCCCAGGACACTGGGTTAAGACAGGCTTAGAGGGGAAAAAAAAATCCTGAAGCCAACCACAACTGTGTCAAGCTCCACGTCAGCCAGCAACTGCTCCCAGCCAGCTGTGCCAGGGTAGCTGGCAACCCTGCAGGAGTGAAGGCTTTTACCTGGATGGGTGCTCTCTGGAGCTGCCGTCTTGCTGTTGGCTGGCTTGGACTCTTCAGGAGGCTGAGACTCCTGGGACTTCTGAGTCTGGATCAGTTCAGGCTGAGTTACTCGGATAAGCTTGAAGGCAAAAGACAGGCAGAAACTGGGAGCTGGAGCAGGGAAACCCATGCCACACACTGCTGTTTGGGGTACTGCAGAAGGAGAATGGGCAAGGCTATGCCAGGCTCCAGGTCCCTACCAGCTCTCAGCAGACTACCTGACACTATCAGACACTATCAGGAGCAGGAGCAGATAACCTCCCGGGTGAATGTGACAGGCCAGAGAGCAAGCTAGTTCAGCTCCCTGCAGGGCTAACAGTGTGGGAATGGGATCAAAGGCAAAGAGAGGCGAGGTCTCCCCATCCCAGAGGACATCTCCCAAAGCAGCAAGTCTGCCTGGGTCAAAACAAATCCCGACAGTACAAGGAGATGCTCTGAGAGCAGAGTCTATTCGTGCTTGAGGCACGGTGCTGCGAGCCCGCGCTATCCCACCTGTTGCAGCGCCTCGAGCACAGTCTGGCGGTTCATCTTCAGGATGTGCAGCTTGGACTCGTACTTCATCCTCCGGTCAGGCACCACTGCCATCAGGTTGAAGCGGATGTCGTGGTAGGGCTCCCTGCAGGGAGGTGCAGCAGGCATTAGCCATGGGATGCGTCTCTCCCCAGCAAGGGCACCAACAGGCGGCTGGCCACAGCACATCCCTGTAAGCAGCTTCCAAGCAGCACCTCCTCTGCCCCTGTGTTCAACTCCAACACATAGCAGGTGTTTCCCTCACAAAAGAAATCAACATCATATCTGCTCAAGCACCAGAGCAAGGACTTTTCAGCTCCAATTGCAAAGATACCTGCACTAGCGTTGAAGCCTGAAAACACCAACTGAATAGTAGGACTGTATGACAGGCCAGAATGACAGCTTGGCATCATGGAAATGAATAATCTAGGGCGATTGAAACATATCTTTTCTGGAAAGGAGTGCATCTGTGTCCCTCCCAAGCAACATTCTCCATCCCCATTTCCATCATTCTGTACACAGTGACCGAGTAGAAATGCTTCAGGGGACATGGGGACGAGCTAGTGCACGCAGCACGGCCCAGCAGCTTACCCTGCAGTGGCCAGGCCGATCCGTTCCATGATTACTCTCCTGGCTTTGTCTGTCCATTCCTCATCATCAGCCCAAGGCCCTATGGTAAAAAGGCAGAGCTGGAATTAGCAAAGCTCCTCAGACCCACAGAGCAGCAAGGAGTAGAGCTCCTGCCATCCCCACTGTATTCTCATGGCTCCCTTGTATACCAGGGCATGGACAGGATGCCATAGTTGGGAGCACATTATCCCCACTAGTGAGATCCACGTGGGTGCATCTTGGTCCCAAGAGAAATCCAAGAAATCCGAATGTATTTGGCAGACATTTTACCAAAAGTCCTAATACACAGAGGCAAAGTCCTTTCACAGATAAACAAGTGTTTGAAGGCAGAACTAAACAGTCAAGATGTAGGAGGACAGAGTAATCAGAGCAGTCCTGCTGGGATCTGTTTTGGGGACTTTGCCTCAACATACAAAGGTTATCTGGCACAGGAAAAGGGCAAGAAGGAGGAAACTTCTGCTTGCGACACCAAGTTATTCTGGAGAGGAAAAACAAAAGCCAATTCTGGAGACCTATGGAAGGACCTTGTGACCCCTGAACAGGAAAACAACAAGGCTGGAAAGATCAATGTAATGGATTTAGAAACAAACAAGTTTTCTACATAATCCTCAATGAAAGGTTCCAAGCGAGCTATCAAAACTTAACACAAACCTAGGAGTCACTGGAGTGAGTCTCCAAAAACATCCGCTAACACTAAGGGCAATGAAGACATCGGCACACTTGGAACTGGGGGAAGGAGAGAAAAGACAAACTAGAATGTCTTGTGCTGATGGGCAGGGTCACACAGTCCTTAGTCTCTTACCGTGGTCAATGGGATAAACCTTGAGCCCGTCCAGCTCAAACAGACGTCCCTTGATGGGGACATAGCTGACAAAATGAAATGCCTCCATGGTTCGCACAGCGCTGATCCCATTCTGCTTCTCGGGCAGGTGCCGTGGCTCTGGTCTGCGAGGGCAAGAGAGCCAAGAGGTGAGTACAGAGCCTCCTCCAGCACAGAGAAGCTGCAGGAGACACCTCCACTCACCTGGCATGGCTGTTATGGGCCTTGGCCAGCTCCGGGGCATTCCCAATGGCATAACCTTTGCTCTGCAGCAGACAAAGAGCAAGGGGAGGAGAACAAACAACAAAATACTTCAGCTGAGCAGCTCCCTGCTGCCTCATCCACACACAAGGCTTTACAAGCAACTTTCATGCACACCTTGCACCCTACTGAGCTACAGGTAACAACCCAGGATGGAAAGGGCACACAACAACTGCTAAAGAGAAGGGAGTGATTAGCACGAAAGAAGCAAACAGAAAAGGTATATCTGAAGGCAGGAGAGACATCTGATCACAACATTAGAGAATGTATCTGGACTTGGGAAAAGTGTGAGAGAAAACTGAAAGTTGGGCCCAGCACAAGGGGACAGAGGCCCTAAGTGAGGCAAGGTGAGGAGAGCAGAGTGACTGATAGGACAGATCACGCCATGAGGGGAGCAGGAGGCACAAGCCCGAGCACACTCTCCTGCACCTCCACCCTACCTCAGGGCTGAATCCTTTGGTGAAATCCTTCATGCGGCTCAGCGTGGGGCCCAGGTCAACATTGTTGCAGTTCAGGAGGACACTCAGGAGGGCATGGGTGGCACAGGAATTGGGAATGAGCTGGAGGTTAACAAAAAAACATCTTAACAGGAACAAGCCTTTCAGGAGACCCCCACAGCTAACAATAATCAATTGCACAGTAATGATGCAAGAGAGAGCAGTGACTTATCCTACTCCTCAGCTCTCAAAGGAGAGGACACAAAGAGAGGGGCAACAGGGACAAGGCCAGACTGCTCAGCACACTGGCTGCCTCTCTGCAGAGTTCTAGGATATATGAGGGACTTCCTAGTCCTGTTCACATCACAACACGGCCCACAGAGACCCGCTAGCCCCACGAGACTCAGCAGTGCCAGGGTGCCCTGGAGAACTGCCTGCCTTTGCAGCCTGGCTTACGGAGGCACAGGAGGAAAGCAGTGCCCCCACCTGCGCTGGCTGTGTCCCCCCTCCCAGGGGGATGTGTCACACCACATCTCCTGCTCACTGGTTCCCAAGGCCAGACTGGCAGCTCTTCCTTTCTTCACCAAAGGATGTGACAAGAAAGCAGAAGAGCTCTTGCCATCAGCTCTGCCTCCCTGAAGTGTTGCAAGAGGTACCCTCCTTTCTTCCCTAGCCTCCGACCTACCTGGTGAGCAAAGAACATGTTATTAACGATGTCATCGTCAATCACCGATGTCTCATCCACCAAGGTAGAGACCTTCCGGCGGGATCTGCGCTCTTCAATCCACTTGAACAGGAAGATGAATCCATACACAGGCCTGCAGGGAGAAGGCACCAACTGAACCACTCTGGAGACATGTGTGACCACCATGCAAGGTCCTTCTCTTCACATAATTTTGTCCCAGGGCCAACCTGCCACCTGAGCTTGCAGTGCCAGCACAAGCAAGCCCTTACCAAAGCAAGAGCAGGAGATCCTCCGTCTGCCTCAACCTTATAAAGCACTCTGGTTTAGAGCTAGCAGCACTGACCTTGGGACCAACAGGTTCACAGGGACATGGAAAATGAGTCCCCAAACCCACAGACAGATTTTGCTTAGTAAAAAACAAAAACAAACAAACAAACAAAAAAAACCCACAAACTTTGAAACTGGCTACTTACCCTTGGCATTTACTCTGCAGATCATAGATCTCTTCAACCTGCACCCCCTTGACCCCTGCAAATAAAGGGTAGAATGTGCTGTAGAACCCCTAATAGAAAGGGCTAGAGATAAAGCCAAGCATGAAAGCAACTTCTCAAGAAGGTTTCTCACACTCACCAAAATCTTCAACCAATAATGTGAAGAGACCTGGAAGGGAACAAAAAGCAGAGATCATTTCTGACTGCCGAGCAGGTGAGAAACCTGCTGCACTGCAGGCACTGGGGCTCATTAAACACTTGAGACAATGTAAAGCAAAACCTCTCCCTGCATCCTTGTCCTCAGAGCTCAGCTCTCGCTTCAGCCTTGCGACATGCCAAGAGCAAAGTTCCCAAGTGACACTCTTCTAACTGGAGGAAAACCAGCTGAATAGACCACAATGTTTTTAAAAGAAAGACTTTCATGTTTTTGTTAGTAAAGACAGCAGGAGAGCCAGCTGGGAACAACAGGGCCCCAAAAGGCTCACGTTCATCTTCGCCCCTCCTAGGGTGGCAAACTCCAACCTGTCTTCACTGATTACAACATTCCCATTACGGAAGGACAGGGGAGAAGAGGTCAAGGGATTATTGGAGACAGCCAACCGAGGCAGAGCTGCAATGTCCTGGCAAACGTGGCTGGCCCGTGTTCAGGCAGTTGAGTTAGGAAGCTCAAGACTGGAATACTAAATCTGTTCCTTGTGCTTCCTTAAAAGGCTGTTGAAATATTGGCAGGAGGTCCATGGAATATCAATAAGAAGGATTCAACTCTGAGAAACCTTCCTACAAGCCAAGGATTTAAAGAACCTGATGTAAATGGTCTAGCCAAGAAGGGAAGAGAGTAGGGATGGGGCTTCCACATCAAAGCTGAAATGTCTAAAATGGGTAGAAAACTTCCAAGAAGAAAAGCTCCCACTAATTTAGCAGAAAAGGCCACAGTAACATTCAAGAGCTTGAGGATGAAAGTGATTTCAGGCTGCAGCAATCGCACTCTGGGGACAAACCTTCCTCCACCTGCTAGCTCAAAAAGTGCTTCTTAGCAGCATGCAGCTGCAATGTCACCTTCACATCTGGGATGGCAGACCCAAGCCTCAAGGCTCCAGATGCTCTTTAGAGTCACAGTTCATAGAATCACAGGATGCCTAAGGTTGGAAGGGACCTCTAGAGGTCATCTAGTCCAACCCCCCTGCACATGCAAGGCCACCTAGGGCACGCAGCACAGGACTGCATCCAAGCGGGTCTTGAAGATCTCCAGAGAAGGAGACTCCACAACCTCTCTGAGCAGCCTGTTCCAGTGCTCT
>JAWLRI010000087.1:830118-844875 GCA_034781795.1 Crypturellus tataupa
TGGACGCGCTGCGCTCCATCCCCACGCAGATGGTAGCTTATTGATTTATTGAGTTATTGATTTATTGATTGATTTGTTGGGGCAGCGCCGGGCAGGCCGCGCCGCTAGCAGGGCCCGGCCTCCCTAGGGCTCCTCAGAGAAAGGGGAAGCCCTCGCGGACGGCCCCGTAGCGGCACGAGAAGCCACGGGAAAGGGCTGCGACAAAGCGCGTATAAAGCTGCTACGATCCGGGTGTTCAAAAAGGGGAGAATAAATGACTGGGGTACCCACGCGTGAGGGTTTTTGACCCGCGCATGTCTTTCCGCAGGACTACAAGGGCCAAAAGCTGGCAGAACAGATTTTCCAAGGAATCATTCTCGTCTCTGCAGTAAGTATGCTAAAACTGTGGGTAATAACCATGAAATAATGCTCGTTTTAGTCCTAGGAGATTTTAGGGATAGTTTGGATAGTTACCTGGATCAGTTAAAGCTTTAGGCAAATTTGGGGCGGGGGGGAAATGGAATATGGGCTTTGCTGCTTCCTGTGTTTTAATTTCATTTTTAGCCTGCAGTGCTGAAAACATTAGGAAGATGCATGAAATCTGGCCTTTAAAAAAAACGGATTTTCTTCTCAACTCTTTACCCTCTCCCACTCCAGCTAGCTTAACCATAGCACACCATGATATGTAGCTTTTTAGGGTATGTTTAATGATTTTTTTTTCTTTTTTTTTGTAAGGTTATTGGTTTCATCTATGGCTACATCACTGAGCAGTTTGGATGGACGGTCTATATAGTTATGGCTGGTTTTGCTTTATCATGTCTGGTAAGTTTGTTTTTAAAAGTCACAAGGCATGCGCGCTATTTAACCTGAAATGCTAATTCAGTTAAGGAGCTACTAGCCTAGGCAACCGTCTGCACGTAATTCAGCTTGTTAATACATTAATAATGTTCACTTCAAGTCAGGCTGAGGGCATTGATACAGGACAGTGGTGCTTTCCGGGGTGTAGTGACTGCACAAAATACTTCCCTGTAGTCTTGATTTACTGTTTCAACTTCAATCCCTTTCTCCAAGCTAACGCTCCCGCCATGGCCCATGTACCGCCGCAACCCTCTGAAGTGGCTGCCCGTCCAGGATTTGGGAACAGAAGACAAGAAGCCAGGTGACAGAAAACCAAAAAGGCATGCTAAAAGCTAAAGAAAGTTCCTTTTTTTCCATGATGTTACAGTGTACCATTTAGCTTTATTAAATTTTTAATACCTTTCAACTGGGAGATACTTTTTGGCATAATGTGTATTTTTTGGTTGTTTTTGCCTTGCTGATTTATAAGGATGCCAAGATCTGCAGAGAGCAGGAAGGCTCTGTAACCTTGGCTGGTGTTCCAATGAAGTCACGGGGAAAGTAGTGGGAGGGTGATAAAAGGCTACGTGAGGTTATATGTCACCCCACTATTTTACTGAAAGAGGAACACTGGCCTAGAAGGTGTTAAATCACATGTCATTGAGCTGTTGTCATAGCCTAAAACATTATTTTAATACAAGTTTAACTGTCTATAATAACTTGTTTGAAGTATCAGGAGTACAGGTGGTCACAAGTCTTGTAAAACTCCCCCTTTTCCCCCTGTGCCCCAAATCCCTGGTTTTGAAAAATGTTAACAAATAAACTCATGGGTGCAGAGAAAAAAAACATCATGGCTTTGCATAATACAGTAGCTGTCGCTCCTGACGGTGTTTAAGTTGAGTAGTTAGTGTCTCAGAGGCAGCACTTTTGACCCCTGCCTGTTACTTTAGGCTCCTCACATAGGGGCTGGAAGTTAGATATGAGCTAAATCTCTCTCTCTTTTTTTAAGGAATGGAAAGAAAGAGACAGGCTGTGGTTTAAAAATTTATTTTACAAATTTGTTTCCCTAAATGGCTTAATTATGCTTTCAGAAGAGCACTTATGCTTTCTCACAACAGATGTTACATGTCAAAACTTAGGCATGTGTGGTAACACCATCTAATAAAGGTGCAGGGCCAGGGAAGAGCTAAGACGAACTTACCCGAGGGAACAGTCCTGCTTGGAGCTACTTTGATGCCTAAAAGGCATCAGTAGTTATAAGGAGAAGGGATGTGATCCAGCCAGGATGAAGGGAACCAGGGTTGCTCCTTTCAACCCTACCCAGGCTTGTTACTAAGTGCTTCTCCCCCTCTTTGTCATCACCTCAGCAATAAAGCACAAAAGTTACCACCAAAGTCACTGTCTTTTAGTGTTTTCACAGTGTTTTTTCAGCAACCTCCTTTAGTGTTTTCAATGAACAGTTTACACAGTCTGCAGGGGCTTTTGGTGTGCAAAAACCTGCAATTCTTTCCTGGTCATAGTTGATGCAGTAGCTTATACCCTAGCCTGCTATAACCTTGGTATAATTTCTGTTGCTGTATTGATAATATCACCTTACCAAAATGCATTAGCTACAACTAATTTAAACTAAAACATCATTTTTGACACTGCTTTCTCTACAAAACTTTATCCATTCGTCTTCATGTATATAAAATATTCTCTTAATGAAACTTTAGAAGAGTTTAAGAACTAAACATACATTTCCTCTTCTGAGGAAGTGATAGCCTGGTTCACATTTTAACATGGAAAATACGTGTAGCATTTTTTTCCAAGCTGGCTCCCTTTACTCCAACAAAGGAGGTCAATGAACAGACATGCTTCATGTGCTGGTCCAGTCTTATGCTATAAAACGGTGTTCTTCCCTCTAAGGGAAAAGTTTTAACCTGCTCAGAACTTCACATTTTCCTCAAGGAATTTTAAGTGGCGTGCCTTCACACTGTAGCTCGTGTACTTCTCTCCCATATGTTCCCGCAACAGCAGCTATTTAGAATATAAAAAAATACATTAAAATAATAAAAACCAGCAGGAGTTACCAAAATATTAACACAAGAACAGGTAACCACTCATCTGGAAGCATCATGTGAAGTTTGATCACACAGATGTGAGAGGAGATAGATGGAAAAGGTCTTTGTTGTCTCATGGCAAGAGATGCTCCAAATCCACCTGACCATTGTAAATGCAAGTCAAATCTACTGCTTATGCTTTACATATATTATACTTTTATATATATACACACACACATATATGTATAATATGTATATACATACTTTTATATTTGTAACCAATTTTTCAATAAGATGAGCTGCAGTTATTGCTCAGTCACATGTATCAAGAAGA
The DNA here is from genome assembly GCA_034781795.1 of Crypturellus tataupa. Taxonomy (NCBI): domain Eukaryota; kingdom Metazoa; phylum Chordata; class Aves; order Tinamiformes; family Tinamidae; genus Crypturellus; species Crypturellus tataupa. Next base: position 833,311 of record JAWLRI010000087.1, read on the forward strand.
TGCAACTAATGTTAGGACAAAAAATTACAGTGCAAACAGAAATAATTACTAGAAGAAAAAAAACATGATAAAAGTACTCAATTTCCCTGCTTCTTCACAAACTAAGGGACTATGATATAATTCTAAAGTTCCTTTGGTTCCTGAAGAATTGAGAATCTACATTCAGAATCAACTTTTAAAGACTGAAAATGACAATAGATTTAGGCCCTTGTCCTGACAATAATTACATAAACTAAAGCTTTTTGTGAGTCCAGACTTGCACCACTGTATGAACATCTTAAAAAAAAAAAGTGAAAACTTTTTGGGTTTGTAAGAAATTAAACAATTTTAATATACAAGACATTCACCTCTCTCTTCCCTTCATCATCATCTTCCAGGATGCTGTACACTTGCTCAAGAAGTTTCACTCCCAGTCCTTGCACCACATCAGATCTTAGGATTTCAACCACTCTCCTAATCTTTTCAGGACCTGAGAGCAGACCTATTAAATCAAGAGTCACAATAATTACATGCAGTATAATCCACTTTCACAGTCCATGCCTGAAAGAATATGGGATAACATTTTAGGTATCATAAAAGCTTTCATGGAGATGGTTTATATGGAACAACAAATCTATCTGGTTTTGCAAAATGATTTGATTCTCGGTGTTGGGTAAATTAGCTGACGTAAGATCTGCAGGGAGGATGGACTTCTACAGTCCCGTAAACATCCAGTGTGTTTAAATACTGGCTTGTGCCTCAAGTTCTATTTCAGCTTTAACCATCATTCACAAAGCTTCATGGTTACCAAATCAATTGAATGTCTTAAAAATCTTACTTTAAAATAGTTCTCTCAAACTGTTCATTTTGGAGCTTCTAGGTACAAATCACATGGTAAAGGCTATACTGCAAACCAGCTTTCTCTCTACATGAACAACTGCATAGATCACACGCTCCTTTCACTGGTAGGCAAATTGCAACTAGAGCAATTCTGTACTCCAAATAAAAAAGTTGTTTAGAGATTTAGTTACTTCTAGAAGTACTGTTGAGATTTAACAAGAAATGAGAGTCGATTTCCTTCTGTTGTCCACTAGCAGGTTTTCTTTGGTAAGCAGCACCTGGCAACGACTCATTTAAAAGAGGTATCAGAGCAACAAACCTGAGGGAAACTCTTCAAATTTGAATTCCTCTGATTCTTCAGGTGATTTTCCATGCAAAATCAAAGTGTCTCTGTATTTTCTATGAAGTTTAAACTCCGATGCGGAAGGTGAGACTACACAGCATTCAGAATTCTCCTTAGAGTCCATTTTCAGTGTCCACGTCATTAGCTGCACCAAATCATTCATTTCATTCACGCTGCTTTTTCTGGTAGCGGAGAAACAGAAGCAATTCAGTCACCACTCAGGATGCAACTGCCATCTTGCCTTCATAGAACTTGCAGTAAATATGGGGAGTTCCTGCTAAATATTTAGCATTAAATTACCTTTGTTGTGCAGTCTTATCAATAGCAACATTAGCAGTATTTCCTCAGATAAAGGTTCAGTGCCCAAGCATCTAGCAACAACTCCCAACTCTATCTGCTGTCCAATACAGCAGAGAAAACTCCCTGCACTGTATTAAACAAAATCCTTACTTCTCCTTGGAATCACCATCAGATTTATCCGTGGAGCTTGTGGAGGAGCTTAATTCATCATCAGACAGGCAATGTGTTCCTCTTTTTTTCTAAGTGAAGAGAGAATAAATTACTCCCAAGAGCTAGGAATTTTGTTTGTTACCTGTATGCCATAAATTACTCTTCTTACACAAACAAATATTTTTCATCACATATACTTTACTTGATAGACTTAACTTGATAATGTTTCAAAGTTAAAGCCTGGTTTTAAATACAGCTAATATACACCACAACATGAACATACTTTTATGAACTTCTTTTTTAGCTAATATTACTTTTCAGTCATGCAGTTTCGACCAGAAAAAAAAAAAAAATCTTTACCAAATGTCTCCATTAAAAAACATCAAATTGGTTATATTTACCAGTTCTTACCTACTTATATTACAGAATCACTATCCTTAGCCCATCTATCAGTTTTTATACACATATATTTTAAAACCACATTTAAATATTATTTTTCTGATTCAGTAACTTTCCCACATTCCCTAAAATAAACCTTTTCCCTGTGCCCCTGCAGTTCTGTGTCCCGTGCATAGCAGAATATGCCAGAACATCACTAGCTCATGCACATATGATTGGCACATACTAAACTGATGTAACCTCAGTTTATGAGTGCAGATGAGGTTTCTGCATTTAGATTTTATCAGTTGTAAGCATACATGTAGGTAAAACATGCAAAACTCTTTCCATGCAAGTGCTGAGCTGAGGAAAATGCAGCCTATGCTTTGAAAATTCAGACTCAAATTCTTTCACTGTTAATTTTTACATCTATTGTTTATTAATAATGTTTCCTGATGTTGCAGCAATCTTGCCCTGATGTTTGCAAACTTAAAAGGAGTTTTAATATTATCTTCCTGGTCTACTTTTAACAGAAACTATTCATTTTTCACCTAGCATCTATTCCTTAAGTGCATACATTTATGTGCTGCCAATAACAGGATGGCAGCTTAAAATATATTGTAATACATCACTACCAAAGCAAAGCTAAAGGTAGCATGGAGATAGCAGTGACTTAAAACAGACTACTCACTTATAACCAAAATGCGGCTCAGGATAACTAAACTGTGCTTTCCCCCATGACCAAACAAATAAACCCTTCAATTTAGAGAAGCTGCAACAACCATCTCCCCTGTGACATCCCTATAAGCCTTCATCTCCGACGAGTGGAGTGAAAATGGGCAGTTAGCTCATTTTAAACTGATCTAGGTGTACCACAGACCTGTACATTCTAACCCAGGTTTTCTAAAGCAGTATCTGTAGAGAACTGTACATTCTTACTGAGAGGTTCTTCTACATACAGACTTTTTAACACAATTTTCTTCTCAAAATGTGCCTGCATTTAAATATTTCAAAAACATATGTCCCCAGTTTACCTGAGAAATACTGGGATCTGATGAGGCCTGAGCAACTTTAATATGATTTTCCACGTGGGATTTTGCTTCAGCTACTGCACTATTTGATGCTCGTCTTGCTGGAATCACTGAAAGGATGACATTTTCACAATATTTGTAATTTAGCTGCATGTATCTTGAATTAGTTTCATGTTCATGCAAGAAAAAGTCCATCACCTGGCAGAAGACAGGCGGTAGGAATTCTGCTAACAGAAAACACTGACGCTTCTATCTGAAAGGTGCAAATCCTGCGCTTCATGTACATTTCAAATAGAAGTTGTCACCACTAAACACAACCGAATACAACTGAATAAGAAGTAGAAAAATATGGACATGTTAACAGAAATTTTTACTTAACACCAGAACCAGCCCCTTTGTGCAACTTTTTGAGGAAGTTAGTGAAAAAGAAAAGAACAAAGAGGGAGTTAAGACTTTCTTTACAGAGAAGTTGCTAGCCTCCGTACATAGAACATTAACATGTAAACATAAAAATTACCAGCAGGAAACATCTCTTCCTGAGACTGTTTTAGCCTTCTACGCTCTCTTGCTGACAAAGGCCGCTCCTTTAAAATAAGTTAATTTGATGTTAATTAGCAATTGTCACAATCACTTTTGTTACGTATCACCTATGAAACAAAAAAAAACCTTAAGTTGAACATGCAAGAGAGCTACTGGAGTAATCTTCCCCTCAGCTAACGAACGCTCCATGATTTACTAGAAATGGTCTTGGACAACAACACAACCAATGAACACTGCAGAAAAGGCACTCCTGACCGGCCTGTTTCAGCACGGAAGCCTCCCATCCTGCACTGATCGGATACAGGACAAGACTTCCATTAGGTGGAAAGTTGTTCTACATCTTTTCACTTGCTGTGCATGCTTTAAGGGAACAAAGTGTTCAGAAACCACAAGAGATAAAGATATGCTTACACAGCATTCAGTACTAACCTTTGCAATGGCAACCTGACTGTTCTTGGTGCTATTTACAGATTCAGAGACTTCACCACGATGCTCTGCACAGCTCTGTGCTGTCTTTGCATTCACGTCAGAAGGAAAAGGTAAAGGCCGAGGAGCAACAGCTTTGAACTTGAAAGAGAAGTGAGCAGAATTTATTCCTTCTTTCAATAAAAACTGAGGTACTCCCAAAATCTGCAAGTCACATTCTTGCATAGCAAAACTAGATGGAGTTCTAATCCCCATTTCAACACCCCCCTCTCATTTCATGCATATGAAACAAGAATAGTAAAAACATATATATATATTTTAATATACCCCTTTTAAAAAAGGAAAAAAAAACAAACAAACAAAAAAAAGCAATAGCCTTAAAGGAAAGAGGAGAAAAAAAAGAAGTGTTATGTGGTTTAAAGTCAAAGTCAAATTATTATTTTGATTATCTGCACCTTCTCTAGACAGACTTCAGACAACTCCCTTTTCTTCTGCCGTCGCTGCCGTGAGAGTGAGGGTTCGTGGAGAGAGCTATGAGGCTGTAAGTGAGAGGCATTTTTTTCCTGTGGGTCTCCTGGAGTTCCACGACAGACATCATCCTAACAAGGAAAATTATTTTCAAAATGTAGGCATGCCCTTTCCAGATTTAAACATATGCTTTTTACATTATCAACACAGGCCACTTATTTTGGTTGTCATAATGATTATATTAAGATAAATGTAGTCTAAACAGTAAATTCTTGCACGATAGTTAGAAAAAAAAACATCTGCTCTACCAGCCTTTTTAAGCTACCAAACCTTTAAGTACTTACTTGAATTACAACAGGAACAAATGGTTCTAGCAGCTTTTCAGTGGAATCCAAGCTCTGCAATAGATAATGATTACTCATGAGAAAACAATCAAATATTAAGGTACATAAGAAAATCTCATTACAGCAGTATCTGACTTTGCCAGATATGGTAGATAACCATTAAGTGCATCAGCTCTGTGTATTTTAAGAGCTGGCTATTAGCTAAGTCTATTTTAAAGTACACATAAGCATTACCAGATCACTTTGCTTTGGGGTTTTTGATACAGGCTGCAGGAGTTTCAAAGTGTCATCATTATCTGTAGCAGCATCAACATGGTCTGCAGCATCAACAGCAGACTGCTTAGACTCAACATTTTCAGCTTTAAAAGCTTGCTTTGTTTTGTGCTGCAGTCCATCTTCTTTAATTGCTGATCTGCTATACGTTGGTTTAGAATTCTCTGGAACATTTAAATACTTTGCTTTATTATCCTCTGGAATATGCTCACTGCCACATTTCTCAGTTCCATATGTCCTCTTTTCAGATGGCAGGATATCAATATCCACTTTACTAATTGTAGCTAAGGAGTCTCCCAGGCTGTTCATATCATTACTGCTTGGTTTTCTTCCCAACTCAACAGCTGCTTTCTCTGAGGGGCAAAATTTGATGGCTTTATCCTTGATTATACATTCATTCTCATTCTAGAATTAAAAAAAAAAAAAAAAAAAAAAAAAAGAATTCTCTCTCAGATATCATGCACACATAAAAGAATATTCTAAGCATCTAAGGAACATCATTAATGTACCATAGTACATAAACTAATGAAATTATGATCACCCACAGCTTAGTATCTTCTGAAATGTTGCAACCCGTATTTTTAGAGTTGCAGACTGCGTCTGCAGATGGCGTATTCCAGGTATAGGTTCATATATATGTAGTATACCCACTTTTACCCAAGACTACAAAAGAAAAATCATTTTCTTTTGACTCTTTAATAAGGGAGGAACAATTAAGTCCCAGCAGATTTTTAAGATACCATATACATTCAGCATTTCAACAATAAAAGCTTAAACTCACAATAGTGGACTCATACTGCAGAAACTAAAAGGTTTCTATAAGATAGTAAAGATCTGCTTATAAAAGTTTTGTTTTAACCACTGGAAAGAACCTCAGCAATAAACAAATTTTCATTTGCAACCATAATTTGTTTTTCCAGCCAAAGAAAATGACCATTTCGAGTAATTTTTTATTAAAAATGATTACTTCCTGTCATCTATCAGTAGCAAAAAATCAGCTTGGATAGAGGCTTCAGATATTCCATGAGATGCGTGCAAATATTTGCTGTAACCATGGTACATTCCAAAGCTCTGTGTGCTAATCCAACCATGAAGTTACATAAAATACTTCACATTGTGGTCCACCAATAGAGAAAATAAAACAAAAGTGTATTAACATATTTTGGTAAAGAAGCTGCCAATGGTTTTACTGAACCACAGCTGTTTATTTGCTTGCATCTCTACATAAACATACATCCTCTATTAATTGGAGTAGTACAGATTTCTAGGAATCAGATCCATCCTTGGACAAAAGCTCAAGGCATTTTGTATAAAACTGAGCAGCTTTTTAGGAAAAGCAGCAGATGCACTTTGGGGGGGGGAAAAAAGAAATGCATATATATAACACACATTTTTATTACATAATAATAATATTACATATATGAGTATGTATGACTATCTTACCACCTTTTTCTTGGCATGCTCAAAGAAATTATTTTGGTGTGCAACATTCCTGTTATGAGATTCATTCTTAACTGAGACTGCAGAACAAGGATCTCCAAGTTTAGAATCCAGTGTTTTCTTATGAGTTTTGGCTGTTTTCCTGTAAAGGATGTAATAAAAGTTGGTTATTCAGTCTCCAGCGACAAGACCTCAAAATGTTTCTTTCATCAATTAAAAAAAAAAAAAAAAGACAAAACAAAACAAAACCAAAAAAACTTCACTAAGCAGTTTACATAATGCTTATAAGACACTGGGCTTTTTCCAACAGCCTGTACACAACATATTCATCTTCAATGCTGTAAAAGAACCTTAAAAACTCTATTCAGACACTAGCAGCAACACACACACACTCTGCACAGCAGCAACATCAGTGTTATCTAAAAGCAGAAAAATATTCTGCATAGGATCACTGAAATAAAAATATCTTACGCCTTCGTGGCTTCCAGAAACATAAATATTTGCTGCTTGATATATGGCTGTCGTAGGATGCTCTTCACACTAGGTCTTTCCTCAGGCTTTTTACTGAGCATAGTTCGTATTATCTCTACCAACTGTGGGCTGTAATCCTTTGGCATGGGGGGCAGCTGTAAAAGGAAAGGGAAGAGCGATACTATATACTTCTGAATAACAACTGTATCATGCTAGATATTTGCATAAGAAATAATCTTTTTTTCATATGCTGAAAGTTACCCAAATTACTTAACTATCTATCAAACAGAATACAGCAATTGCGAATATTTTGTGTTAGAACTTTTCTTAACTTTTTTTCGTATCAGCAGTTATTGTTCTAAGAATAGACACAAAAGACATAATATGACTTTATGCATAAACGTTTTAACTTTACACTTCAATAAGCTAGCCTTACCCATCAGGAAAATGATATACATAGAAATAGTGACATAATTCTTTGCACAACATTTAGACCAGAAGTAGATGGAGAAATTTGGAAATTCACTAATATGGGCTACACATAAGAATAATTGGAAGCTTGAGCTTTATTCAAAAATGAATAAATTCCTGGGTCTAATATTACCTCATATAATACCCTGAAATAGCAATCTTCACACACGTATGATGAGGCACATCAACAAGCAAAACATCATCAACAAAATAAGATACATTCAAGACTTTCAAAAAGCCATTGTAACCAGCTAAAAAATATATTTTAGGTAAGTTTTTACCTTTCCTTCAATAATTCGATAAACCAAAGAGTTCATGTCTTTAGCGTTAAAGGCGTGTTTCAACGTAGCCATTTCGTAAACACAGCAGCCCAATGCCCAAACATCAGACTGGGGAAAAAAAAAAGAAGAAAGGAAGAAAAAAGGAGAAGAAAAATAGTCTTATTTAACTTTGTATTAATTGCACAGATTTTACCTTAAGACAGTCACCTGCTTTCTGACAAGCCATTAATGACAGTTAGCTAACTCAGACCAAATTTCATTGTAAATGTCTGGCTTTGATCTATTTTAACAGTGATATTTGGAAGACAATAGTTTAAATAATCAAAAAGTTTATTCTGTGAGGAAAAAAATAAGTAGTATATTGGGTCTACCTGGAGAAAGAAAATCTTTCTATTTTTCGTTAGCTCATGCCCACTGTAGATGTCCAAGTCTAGGGTGCACGTGGTCTGCAGCAAGAGCCGAGCCAAGTACACAAAAGCAAGTTTACCTTGGTTTAAACACCCAATGACACTGCTCACTTCTCTTCTGAAAATATTTTTTAATGTTGCTGTTGTTGTGCATTACAGGAAAGCACAGAGCTTCCTGTCTCTTGTATAATACACAAACACAAACTGTTTTTCTTGTTTACACTGGCATGTCTTGGTAAGCACAGGCAGCCTGCTGAACACTTTGGCTCCGATAACTTATCACACGCTACTAATTCTCACCCAGACTCATTTCCATAAATTCAGTTTCTTATGCATCTCTGTTTGCTTGGACTCCAAGGACATCAAAGAGATTTGGAAGCAATAATAACTTAAAAAAAAAAACCCACACAGACACACACAAGGTGATAATGTCCTTCCATGAAATAATAATCAAGTTGCCTAACAAAGCAGAAATAATATTTGTTTCAATAGACTCTACCTTGTAGTTGTAGGGTTTGTTGGAAAAGAGTTCAGGGCTCATGTAGTACGGCGTGCCAATGAGAGTGCTCGCCATGTCGTACTGGTTTTCCAACACTCGGGCTATTCCGAGGTCACCCACTTTGATGATATTAGTTCGTGTTAGAAAAACATTTTGAGTTTTAAGATCTCTGTGCAGAATGTGTTTTTCATGTAAATACTGAAAAAAATGTGCATAAATAGTTAAGCAACATCTAATTGGTTCTTCTCCACTTAGAAGTAAAATACAAGTCGAGGGAAAACACAAACACAATAAAGCCACATATAGCACTACAGAAGACAGGAATGGCACATCACTGATGAAGGGTTAGGGAATAAATGTCAGAATGACTAATACAGACACAGGTACAAAACTGTGTTGAGTGAAATCTTCATGTGTGAGATCTTGATCTCCAGCAAAGTAGCAGAAAAGAGGAATGTAAAGTTAAGGCTCTGCCTTCAACCCACTTCCTACTGGCTCCCATTTGTTGCCCTTCATTTCACAGTCTTTAGCATAAAACTTTGGTGGAAAACACAATGTCTATATATGGGATATATATCTATATACGGGATAGAAGATTAGACTTAAAATAAACAAAAACAAGATACATAAAAGTCTACTGTGGTATCTGACCACAACGGTCATAATCATGATAGTATTTTCTGTCCTTACGTCCTAGTGTTAATATTTACATTTGGTCTTTTTGAATATAACAATTGCTTTTAAAGTTTGATAGGCTCCAAATTATTAAACTCCAACAAACTGAGATAAAATTTAACAGAAATAACGATTTAATAGCCTAAATTAATCACCAAAAAACACCAACAAAATTACAAATCACTTTCTGAAAGATGTTGTGGCTTTTTAAAGCATTTTATAAATTTAACCTTAAATTTCGAATGGGAGAAGCATTTCAGACTAGAGTTGGAAGAATCTTATTTACCTTGAAGTGAAAGTTAGTATGATGGTAACGACCCATGAATACTTTTAATGCACTAACAATCATTGTAATTCTATATTAACCCGGTCAAACTGGAATTTAAATCTATATACTAACTATGGCATTTTTATACGGAGAGAGAGCTATGTCTATACCTTGAAGTAACAAAGTTGTATTTTTATTTTACCTGCAAGGCCATGGCGATCTGAACAAACCATTCCACCACCTGATTCTCAGGCAGCAGTTTGCCCTTCTGCTCTTTAAGTTTATGATACAGATCTCCTCCTTCGCAGAAGCCCATAACAATATACAACAGGCCATCTTCTCCCTGCCAGGACTCCCTATAGGTGACTATATTGGGATGTTTCAACTGGGATAACAGCTGCGCCTCTTGTTCTGCTGCTTTCCTCTCTCGGCTGGAAGCATTTTTAAGGTTTAGCTTTTTGATGACATACTGTAAAAGAAATTACATGAAAACATCAGGAAAGATCCAAGTGAGTATGCAGAAGCCCCAGGAAATTCTGAACTTCTAAAGAAATGGCAGTATTTAATATATGCACACATTATTCTGTATAGAGGCTGGCACTGGTCTACAAAGTATATTTTATGTTTACCATTACTCAGTAAGAAGTTTAACAGATGTGACTAAATTTTCTCTGAATAAAGTTCTTCCTCTTCAAGAAAACAATCTTCCTTCTTGTTTCTGAAAGATTGTTTCAATAACAATAAATAAATATGTAAGAAGACTAAAAAAGCACATAGTCACAGCAGAAAAATGACAACAAGCTTTTAGGATAAAAGTCATCTGGCTGGACTTACTCTATTCTTTATCAACTCTTTTCATTTTATTTTGTTTAAGGACAAGTGGTCTCCAGAAATGAAATTTACGTGCTTTGTGAAAAGAAGATTAAAAAGTACCATTAAAAATTCCATTTCAAGATTTAGTTTACAAATTTCACATTTTCAAATTCAGAATAAAATCTCCAAAAGTGCTAAACTTGGAACTTTTTAGCTCTGTTCACTTTTTTTCTTAATGACTTTGTACAAGTCTAGAAAACTGAAAAACAAAAGAGAATTAAAAAAAAAAAAAAAAAAAAAAAAAAAGATTCCAGGAGAAAAAGGAATGGAACAAATAGAGATGCAATTGCAAGATTGGTTGAAAAAATACCATTCCCCAGAAAATGAAAGCAGCAGTAGTTTAGATTTTTTTAAGTTCTAAAAACCCACACTAAAACTATCAGAAAAATCACACTATGTTTACAGGTTCCTACCCATGCAGGTTTAAACTCACTGAATGAGAACCTAATTCTACAGGGAGGCATAGACTCTTCATGACACCACGAGAGCCAAACGTTCTCTAGCACAACCCTAAAGTTATTTACTTCTGTGTCAATGTAAGTTTAAGGTTGCATATGAAAACTGTTACTTGTGCTGCCCAGTGTATCAGTGTGAATGTGTTCCCACAGAATTCCAATTTTTAATCAAATCAAAGACGGGACAACAATGCTCACGGCACATGTTCATCGTACACAGCAGGAATGCCAAGGGTTCCTCTCATTCCCCCCCTGGTGCAGCTTATGGTGCCTTCTCTGGTGTCGGCTTCTCAAGGAATACCAGAGTCTAAACTTAATTAATATTTAAATTCTACCTGGGAATTTATAGTATCAAAACATATCCACACACACACACAAATATATATATATTTTCTTATTCAGTTTCAGTGTCTGCAGTGACAAGCTAGCGTGCTTTGCTGACAACATTCCCACAGCGCCTCTCCCAGGGCTCTACTGACAGAATTTGTCAGAGATTCTATCATATTTGACAGAAATTATGTGGAAACTGTCCCTTTTTCTTCCATTTTAAACCGCTGGAAACAGCGTTTTCTTAAGTAGAGCCTCCACACAGGCAGCAAGCGCAGGCCTGGCGGGCCCGTGCCCGCAGCGCTACCGCCCTGCTCAGCGGCCGC
>JAWLRI010000087.1:848696-918136 GCA_034781795.1 Crypturellus tataupa
TACACAGAGAGTTTTTTTTTTTTTTTTTTTTTTTGGCAAGAGCAACACAAAACCTGAGAAACCTTGCCCAAATTCATGCATCGCCATGGATTTTTATATGTATCTTAAAGAAAAACAAACAAAATCCTCTGTGCTCCAGCTTCCCACCTGTAAGTCCCACTGCAAAAGGTTACTGCAGTATTAAAAGGTACCCAAGATGTATTGATTGGATATCTCTGTGTATTTTCCCCTCTGGTGGGCTAGGTACACATGAAAATCCAACGTTGCACAAAGTGTAAACCGTGAGGCTCTTAAAGCCAAAAGAGATAAGAACTTTGCCGTTGAACTTACAGGAATTCACTTTGAAACAGCGGTGTTCCCTGACTTACGTAAGCCACTATTTTAACATGAGACTATACATCATGTTTTTGTAGAGCTGTTATTTACATCTGCTATGGGAGCAAATACAGTCTTCCACAGAGGCCTCAAGGAAACAATATTAAGCAGATTTTAGTGTGTGTCAGTAACATTTAAATATAAATGACCCTGTACATTCAAAGTTTTCCCACGTCATTTTTCAGGCTGGCCATAATTATTTTTCAGCTGAATGGAGAAAACTTCTTAAGTGTCATTTAAACAAAATAAAAAATCAGATATGTTTAAAATGTAACTTAGCTTCCAAGGCCACAGTATTTAAGGTGCACTGATATCAAATCACAACCAAAAGATTCACCAGGACTGAGGATGCTAGAAGCAAAATAATTTCACCTGCTCTGAACACCTCACTTGCTCTTCCCTGAAATTTCTGCTAGATCTTCATCTACAACCAGACCCAATTTCTGTACCTTCAAAATTACATGCAATATGTTGCAATGACAGAAGAGTGAATCAGGGTTCAGTTTATTGATGAGTACCTCTTGGAAAATTTCTTTTGACTCACAAGCATAGCTGCTTAGTAATTTATTTTTAGATGTAGCTTTCTTGCCTTAGTCATGAGCTTTTTTCTTTATTCTCTGTTTTTTTCTCTTGCAGAAGCGAAGTGCTGATAATGACTTGGTGAGTAGTCTCCCTTGTAATGAAAGCTTGGTTTTGCTCAGGCTACTGTGAAGGATTCAAATAACTGAGTAGAAGACACTGTGTTTACAGCATGGCACTGTGAGCCCAGTCTGATATTTCTGAGTATGTGTGGCAAAGGAAATAGTGCAGAGTTGCTTGTTTTGGGCACTAGGACAACTAGACAGTTCTTTTCCAAGCTCTGGTATAAATTCCCACACAAATGTCTTTTTAACCTCACAGTATATATTAATAAATAGCAAAATTGTTTGAAGCCACCCCTGCATCTCTAACAGAAATTCATTTTCTGTTGTTTTAGTTATTTCTGAGGAAGGTGTGAAGCCTGATCTCTGAGGCTGCTTCTGCTTGGCACCTGGACTCCACTTCAGCTATGTTTGGAGACCTACTTAATCAACCAGCCTGAGATCAGGCCTAGCGTAACAAAACAAAACAAAAAAAATCGCAAGGTTTTTTCCAATGCTGCTTGGCCACAAGCAGCAAACTTTGCTGCTGCAGTCACCTAGGGAGTCATGTCTGTTGTTACCTCTGCTTTTGTATAGTTTCCAGAAACCTTACTTCTGAACATTCAAAGAAAATAAATGTTGTCCTACCCATTTCCTTGCTTAAGAAAATTGAACCCCTATTGCCAACTATGAGAAAACTGAAAATAACATAAAGCAGAATTTGGAGTCCATGTGGAATTGCTTAGATCCTTTGTAACAAAATGACTGTCTGTTCCAAGAGTCATCTACTCAGCTGGTAACAGCAGTCATTAACAGACCAACTCTCTGTACGTGCTTGTGCTATCTCTCTTTGAGCAGCCACACACAAAAGTCAGTCCAGGAGAGGGAAAACCAATTCTTATAATGACAATGTGTCTCTTTTGTTGGTAACATTTTGTTAAATAAGCTCTAGTTACAATTCATGAAATAGCACCATAGTGAAAATATTACAGGTACCTGAGGAAACACGGCTGTGCTCCAATCTTTATGAACACGGTTCGTTCTTTTATGCATTGGAAAGATAGAATACCCTACAGTGATTTCTTTTCCAAAAAGTCATTATGTCTGAGTGAAAGACATCAGTGTAACAGATCTTTTGTCGTGTTTTCAATCTACAGATTGTCAATGACATAGAAATCCTCAGCATGAAAATTGATAGTAAAATAACTTCCCGATTTGCCCGCAATGTCATCACCAGTGAAGCTATCAATCGTGGAAATGTGCACAAAGAAGTCATCTTTGATGTCGAGCTCCCTAAGACTGCCTTCATTACCAACTTCAGCATGTGTGTAATAGCTACAATACTCCTAGACTAAACTCAAAATCTGAATATAACTGAGAGAAATTGAACTAGGATGTTAATTTTTACTTTGCTATTGATAGATTTCTAAATGTCTCCTGGGCAATTTTTCAGTATTATTATCTAAACATGCAAGATATTTGAGGATATTCAAACATTGGTCCATGTTTAGAAAAAATGACCAGTACATCATTGTCATGCATGTAAGGGAATGGGGGATCTGCTCTAGGGATCCATTCACATTTTCATAAATATTGTTTATTTTGCTCTGATGTTACCAAACTGGAAATGTTCCATCACCTTATCTTGCTGATGGCATTATAGCTTAATTTATCTCTGAAAAAGACAGGAAATAAAGGGCATTCTCTACATTTGTAACTTTAACTAAAATAATATGCAGTTTTGACACAATTATCTCCTCCAGCTTAGACATCTCTATCTCAGCTGGACACACTATGCCTCTTTTATTTTCAGTGGAGAGAAATAGTCATTTTTAGGACATAATCTACTTTAAGCTAGAACTTTTATTTTAGGATGAGTTCAGTCTCACAGGAGAAATATATGTTTAATAGCACCAAGTTTAAGAATAAAATACTCCAATGTAGACAGCTACGTTTGGAAAGATGAATCTCAACTAGAGAGTTATCTTGCTGTTACATGAAACGAGATGACCAAGATGCTAAAATATAGAAATTTGGCAGGTATAAAGACCATCACTATCAGACCAGTTTTGAGCTAATTCATTTTCAAGGTAAGAATTATTTTAGGTTCTCTAAGATACTGACCACAGAGCTCTGCATTTCAGCTGAAGTCAAAGAGAAAGCTGTTTCCTGCTTGATAGAGAGTAATTAAATCCTGGCAATACCAGGTTCCTGAAAGTTCAAATAACTTTTTAGCAAAAGAATTTTAGCAAAACAATTAATAAAAAGAAAACTGTCTATTATGCTTTTCAATGTATCCATGCAAGCCATTCAACTAAACTAGATATTTATTCTACCTCTAGGACAATTGATGGTGTCACTTATCCTGGAAATATAAAGGAAAAAGAAGCTGCAAAAAAGCAATACGAGAAAGCTGTTTCGCAGGGACAGACCGCTGGTCTTGTCAAGTAAGAGTGCTGCCTTGCTCAGCTTCCACACCGTAATCCTACAGCAAGTCAGTAAATTGGTAATATCTTCCTGTGACAGATTTCT
The DNA here is from genome assembly GCA_034781795.1 of Crypturellus tataupa. Taxonomy (NCBI): domain Eukaryota; kingdom Metazoa; phylum Chordata; class Aves; order Tinamiformes; family Tinamidae; genus Crypturellus; species Crypturellus tataupa. The sequence continues at coordinate 852,224 of JAWLRI010000087.1, forward strand.
GGAGTCCATGTTTTATAGTGCACAGGAGCAACTCTTAAGTTATTGTAGGATAAATTATAAAAAAGGGAGATAAAACTTCTGATAACTTGGACTGTATCTGCAGTTTTGGAAAGATTCTTTCTCCAACTGTTAGTGATTTTGTATGACCTGCTCCTGTGATTAAGCACTGGGCAATTTGAATATGTTCTGTGCTGTTTGAGCATAGGTTTAGCAACAGATGGAAAAAAAATCACATCTTTGTTACACTCCTCTGTGAAAGTTGAACCACATGGATTTCCCCAAGCACTTAATATTGTAAAAGAGAGCAGAGATATTGTGGGGTTTTTTTTTGTTTGTTTTCTTTTTTTCATATCTACTTAACTAATACAGGGCTTCAGGAAGAAAGACAGAAAGATTCAGCGTCTCAGTTAACATTGCAGCAGCCAGCAAAGTCATTTTTGAACTCACATATGAGGAATTGCTGAAGCGCCACTTTGGAAAATATGAGATGTTCATCAAAGTAAAACCAAAGCAGCTTGTCAGAATTTTTGAGGTAAATGGCTAATTGTATCAAATCCAGTGCTTCAGCTTAAGAGATGAGAAGATTCTGCACATCTGTGGAAAGTAGAATATCATAACCATTCCCACTGGCTCACAGAGGAGTATAAGACTCACCATATTTCTAATGAACCGTGTGGGGGCTCCACCCTTTTGCTTCATTGCAGTTTTTTATTTATAAGCCTGAGAGGCTGATTCAGCTCCTACATACCCTGGAACCTGAAAAAGCCATTAAGATGCCTTGGGACAGAAGAAGAGTCTAAGAAGAAGAAGAGGCTCTTTTGCAAGTGCCTTCATAGCATAACATGCACCTTTTTCACCCCACCATGAAACTACATTGAGTGCAATTACAGGAATAAGACATCACAATCTAGAATACTGTGATTTTCCATGAGCCAAAACTTGTCTTTGAGTGCTCTTATCTGCCCAGTTAAAACCCATCTGCAGGGCAAAGTATTTCTCCTGTGTGTGTTCAGAAAACAGTAGAATCGTTGCAAGAATGTTAGAATCATTGCAAAACACATCCCGCATAAGAGTTTCTAAAGAATTGTTTAGAACACCTGACAAAAGACATGCTAAAATCAGGTCAAGTTGGACATGGTTCACAGCTAATGGCTGAGTCATAAGCCTGTAGTGTTTATTTGACATTTGAAAAAAATTCCAGTATCTAGTTTTCAAACAAGTTATATTTCTATAAATATTTTTCTGTTTTTAATTTTATTCTATATAGAAAAAAATATGTGCCGTTTGGCTGATGGCATGTTTGATAAAACAGCAGGTTTAGACTTCAGTTTTGAATTACGAAAGTAATTTTCTTTTGCTTTTAAGAGAAATCTCTATTTCACAGCAACAGTTACCAGATGATCCTCCTATAAATGGCTGTCTTGACACTAATCAATAACAATGAATTTTCAATTAATATTTTAGATTGATATCGATATCTTTGAGCCCCAAGGTATCAGTGATCTGGAAGCAGAAGGGACATTCATCACCAATGACCTACAAGATATCCTTAGAAAAACTTCTTCAGGAAAAAAGGTACGAAAAGTAGCAGCATTCATAATTTACTTATTACAGTCATAGTTATGACTTAATGATGGTGCAAAAGTACTGATTTGGCTAATAATAGAAGTGAGAGGGAAAAAGCAAGATAACAACAACACCTAGAAAGTGCAGTAAAGTTTTGTCTATACCCGTGATCTCCAAATTCTAACACAGTGAGCTTATGGCCATCTCTGTTCTGTGCAGAAGCCACACAATTGTGTTAGCATTACCTGAGTTAATAGACTTTGTCCCTCAGCAGTAGCTGCAAGCAACTGGAATACTCTTGCAGAAGAGCTAAGCTGATAACAGTTTTATCAAGTACAGAGGTGGTAAGAGAAGTCCTAAGGCATAGGCTGCCTGATGGCCCTATCAAAGGAAGGAGGCTATTGAGTCTGGAGGGCTGAACTGGGGATAGGTGGAAAGAAAAAGATATGAACAGAGCTCTGTGTAGCAAACTTTTATACTTCAGATCTCATATACACATAAGTATGAACACAGACTAATGCCTGACCTGATAAAACAGATTATTCTCTTGCCTTTGAAAATAAATATACTGGTCTTTATAAATAAACTTCTTCGTGTTATGTAGAAAGTTTTCAGCTATTAATACATCTAATATTCTTTTTTTTCCCCAGGGATCTGTCTCCTTCAAACCAACACTTGATCAGCAGCGAAAGTGTGCAGGTTGCCCAAACTCTGTCTTGGATGGAGATCTGATTGTAAAATATGATGTGAAGAGAACATCTCCAGATAATTTGCAGGTAAATTAGCTGACATTGTTGAACTGTTGGATAGCTTAGCACACACATTAACTGTAACCATGGTTAGACACAGTCTAGTGATCTCCTGGCAACTCTTTAGTGATGAGGCAGGTTCAAAGTGTTTTTCTGGATTTTATCTTTATTTTTCAGATTGTTAATGGCTACTTCGTGCACTTCTTTGCACCAACAAATCTTCCTAACTTGTCCAAGAATGTTATTTTTGTAATAGATACTAGTGGCTCAATGTCTGGAAGAGAAATACAACAGGTAAGTTATTACATAAGTATAAAATCCCCATTGAATGGCTGCTAGTGAAAAAGTGGAGGGGGTATGAATGGACTCAGCAGAACATTTTGCTGAAGCTACAGCAGGCGCTTGTGCTGTGATCTTGCTGATGCTCACTACCAAGAGTAGTAATTTGAAGTGTTAACACAGAACACAATTTTATATATTTAGCCTATATTTTACTTATTTGTATATTTTATTATTTAAAAATACTTACATTAGTGTAAGCAATGATCTGTGATATGACCTGATTGCCCTCTTGGCTACACAGATTTACCAGATGTAATTGCAAGTTGCTGATTTTGCTACTCTGAAGTAGACCCAAGAATCAGAAAGGGCAGAATCAAGCTCAGAATCTTGCGTGACATACTGTGTAGGCAAAACAAAACAAAACCTTGAAAGATGAATCATGTACAAGTTATAAAAGTCCATTTCTGATCAACTGAATTTCTACAATTGAAAACTCTTTGCTTTATAGACAAGAGAAGCACTTCTGAAAATCTTAGATGATATGAAACATGAGGACTACTTCAACTTCATACTGTTTGGTAGTGAAGTACACACCTGGAAAGAAAGTTTAATCAAGGCCACTCCTGAGAATTTGGATGAAGCAAGGAATTTTGTTCGGGCCATTATCGCTGATGGCCGTAAGTACTTCACTGGACTTGCAAATAGGTTGGGTTGCTAAGTTAATTTATGAGTTCAATCTTTGAACACACTACTGCAGATTTCATCCAAGCATTAAGGGTTAAGAAGCACTTACTGTCTTGAGGTTCTCTCCTTCAGAAAAAAGGAGCCAAAAAAAAAAAAAAATCAAAAGAATTGAGCAGCAGACAAGTTCTAAGGAGAAGCCACAAAACCAAAATAGTTTACATGAATTTACCAACCAGAGGAGTTCCTGTTAAAAGGAATTAGAAATTGATGGATGCATCACTGGGACTCTTCCCACTCACGTTCTAAAACACCAGGCAATTTTGCACTGTATTGTTATGAGTGAGGCCAAATTTTCTGATCACTGACACAGTTCAATGAGAGTGACCTGAGGCCACTCGCAGCAGGTTGTGTCATGGGGGAAAGGATGGGGAAGAATTTACAGCACACACAGCTTTAGAGCACACTCCAAGGGACATTTGCCTGCAGTGAGGATAATCCTTACTCATTCCATGTCTGTTCCTCCACATAACCCTTGATCAGTTTCCAGAGTAAAGCAGTCCTAAATTTGACCATCTGTGTTGAAACCAAATTTCTGTGTTTACCTCACAGTGACAAATCTATATGGTGGTTTAATGAGGGGAATTGAAATGCTGAATGCTGCTCACGAAGAAAACCTTGTGCCTAAGAGAAGTGCTTCTATAATTATCATGCTAACAGATGGGCAGCCAAATGTAGGTGAGTTCTTCTTCGATGAAATAATAAAACAAATGAATTCAACTGAGGAAAAGTGCTCACTTATTGACTTGTGGAGGCATGGGTCTGATTTTTTTCGTGGTTTAGATGCCACTACATCACTAAAACAAACCTCTGATGATGCCTCTTAAAAAAAAATTCTAAATATCACTATCCACACTTCATTTTGTGTTATGCTTACTTATTTACGAAAGCAATAGGGAAATCAAGTGTTTTGTTTCTGGCAGGCATATCAAACACCCAGGAAATTCAAACACTTGTGAAAAAAGCCATTGAAGGAAAGTATCCATTATACAACCTTGGTTTTGGCTATGGTGTTGATTATAACTTCTTGGAGAAGATGGCACTGGAGAATAAAGGATTGGCCCGACGGATTTATCCTGACTCTGATTCAGCTTTACAACTTCAGGTACAATAATCATCCTTTAAATTAGAATAGAGATAGATTAACTCAGATAACAATGGAGACACTTTTATTTTCAAATAATAAAGAAGCCCAGAGCATACTGTGGTTCTGAGACACTCAGTCTGCTGCAATCAGAACACTCACTGCATTTCATTCTCTCCTTCTCTTAAATAACCAGAAAATGGAATGACCGTGGAAGGGAGATACCCTGGTCTGTAGAAGAGGGTTAAAAGTTTGGCATGGGATGACACAAGGCTTAGTTCTGAGGGGCACCTTGGTGTGTGCCAGTCACTACCCCATATCTCACAGATCATGTAGCTAATGTCATATAAACGGAAAAGTGGCAGAACTTAAAGACTGTCTGTCTTTAGGGACTTACTGCAAGCAGGTGTTTTGCACCACAGTGCTGAAGCATTTTATGGTCATACAAGAAATGACACTGAGTGCAAGCAGCATAGAGCTGATTTTTGGCTTCTCTCATTCCATCACTGGAAAAAATACCTGAAGAATCTGGATCCTGGACTTCACTGCAATCCCTGCCTGCTGCCTTTGGCTTACACTGTCATTTCAGTCTCTCAAGGAGAGAAGTCTACAAACTTATATCAAATAGGGGGAAGTTTGGGACTTACCTCATGTAACCCATCATCCACATTGTTCACATCACTCTTGGATATTTTTCCCCCTTCTTTTCCAGAAAGTGGAGAGTTTGTATGTCCTCTCTCATTTGCATTATTTATATATTTTTAGGCTTTTCCTCTCTGAGATTTTACTGACTATTTACTTATCTCCTATACATTTACAGTTTTGGTTGTTAAGATAGCAAGATATTCCCGATGTAAGTCTAACTATGAATTACAGAAGCAAACATTATTTAAATATTTTTCCTTTTTTTTTTATCCTGTAGGGTTTTTATGATGAGGTGTCCAGACCCATGCTTACGGATGTGGAGTTAAACTACCCAGAAAATGAAATAACTGACCTAACTAAAAACAATTTTAAACATTTCTATGATGGGTCTGAGATTGTGGTGGCTGGGCGCTTTACAGACCATAACCAGAACAGCTTGACTGTAGATGTGAAAGGTGAAGGTGTAAGTATGGATTTCTTTAAGTGATTAAGGTATTTCCTTGCTATGTAAAATGTCTGAAAATAGGCATTATAATAAAAATATCTGAAATCCTAACTAGCCAAATTATAAGGAATTAAAATGCCATATACAAAGCTGATAAAAATTTGAAAGTTTTTCAGGCAAATGCTTGCACCTGAGTAGTACCAGAATATTCTTCAATTTAGAAAGGTTTTCAAATGTGTAATTCTTGGCTGAAGGATTCCGCAAGTTCTTGAATATTTATGATGCAGAGAAGTCTTCTTATTTCTAACAGCCTGATGATGCCCTATCATTTACTACGCATCAAGATGCCGAACAAACAGCTAAAGCTTTTGAAGAGCAACAGTACATATTTGGGGATTACATTGAAAGGCTGTGGGCTTATCTCACCATTGAGCAACTACTGGAAAAACGGTAATTGTATCTAGAATAAAACCTCCTGTGAAAGGATTAGGTAGTTTGTCTGCCGCAGCTACTAAGATGTGAATATGCAGTTCAGAACTACTTGCACGTTTTCACTCGTCATTGGACTGAGGTGCAAATAGAAAATTAAAAAGAAAGGTAGGAAAACTCTCCCAACTTCTCCTCCTCCCTACCTCCAAAAATCTCTTTCCAAATTGCAAATAAAGGAATTTTAAAATGTTGCAGATATATAGCACAGTTTTGCCGGCTCCCAGGTATCCCCTGGAATCAGAGCTGATCTTAGAATGCAGCAAATATTCCCTCTTGATAAATCAGCTGCAGAGAAATGACTTCAGCTTGAAAAAGATATTTAATCCAGACTTCGGTGAGCAATTTAACAATCATTGATGCTAGCAGCTTCTCCCTACATTTAGCATTGCAGCTACAGGAGAAGAAAAGGAGAATCTTACAGCTGAAGCCCTGGATCTCTCACTAAAATACAACTTTGTAACACCACTGACATCTATGGTGGTGACAAAGCCAGAAGACTTGGAAAATCAAGCTGGGATTGCTGATAAACCCACTGAAGGTAGAGGCATTTTCACACTTTTAGAAGCCGGGGCATTCCCTTACAGAAAGGCTATTATGTGGGGCACAGTTTTAAACATTCATCTGAAAAATGTACTTTCTAAACCTTGCACATACATGGTTTATGCAAGATTACTTGCATAGACACAGTATTTATATATATTGCAGAATGGAAAGTAATTCTGCTGAAATTACACAATTTGTTCTCATTTCGTTTAGTACTGCGTTTAATTATTAACTTCAGGCTCAATAAATTGGTCCTGATGTTCGGTCGTATATATCCAGTTTTATCCCATAGAAAAATATGAAATTGTAAAATACTATATATATATTTCTGGAACACCAAATAACAGCGTTATAATCCATACTGTATGACTGAAACTTCCTTTTTTTCTTTTTTTTTTTTGTTTTTCCCTTTCTTATCCATCCATGGTAATAGCTGAAGGTATGTATGTTTCTTACTAAATTTACCTTATATTTTTACCTGTTGGAGATAGGTTTCATTCATCATTTATTTGATCTATGACATATTTGTTTCATAATAATCTGGGTGAATAAGTCAAGGCTATGTTGTGTTTACATTAAAACCTTTTCAGGTAGATAACTTTCTGAACAACGTTTTCAGTGTTAAAAGGCTCTTCCTACCTTTAGTAGTTGCAGGGTCCCAGCATCGCAACAGTCAGACCTGATAAAACCGAGTTACTTTGTAGGACTCCGAGGTATCTCCATGTAGGAGATTCTCCATCGTGAGAGGTCTTTGCTCTCACAATGTGAAGAGAGCAGAAGAGTAGAAAACGATGGGAACAGGTGGATGTTTCTTACTCACTTTCCAGTAGTGAGTGCAGTATAGAACAGGTTGACAGGAGGCAGCAAGAGCAGGAGGAGGTGACTCTGCCTCCTTAGAGATCGCTGGGGATAAAGTCGCTCTCATGGCTTTTGAGGAGCAACATTTTGAAGAAACGTAGGGATCTGCATTTTCTTTGCTGATGCAGTGTTGATTTCATTCATAGTTTGCTTTGCTGCAGTAAAAAAAAAAAGACAATAAATAAAAGGTCTTGACTAAGTTTGAATTTTAAAAAATAAAATTACATATGTATGTACTCAGAAAATTTGGAGATTGTTTGAGGGTCAAGGGGGCTTTTGGCTGGAAGAAAGACAGAATAAGTGGGAGGAATTGTCATTTACTCTTTCTGGTCTATAAAATAATGTATTGTTTCATTTACAGCAAAGTCTGCCCCAGCAGTTCACCATGGTAAGTCATATGTTTGAATTTCTGAACGAAGCAGCATCTCTTAAAGGAAACTGATTCAGACAACTGCAATGACTGGAGAGAGAAAACCTGCTTCATCTGGCTTTACAACTTTATTTAACAAATGATGCCAGATTGTTCTAAATGCTAAAAACATCCTTAAAGATTGAGCTACACCAGATTGGAAGAAGTTTTAGCTAAATAGCCTTTTATGAATAAATGACAAACTGACATATTTCCTGAAATCTCTTTCCTAGATACAGGGAATGGACTTGAATTTGAGTCTTCCTGGGAATTACTACACAGGATATGATAGCAGCATCTCTGGTTTAGTTAATGTGTTCAGCTACTTATATGTAAAGAAGAGAGTAAGACAGAAATTGATTCTTCAGGTTGCTGCTTAAGCCTTTCCTGGAAATGAGAAAAACAAGCTTTTTTTTTTTTTTCCCCTGGAGCTCAATCAATCTCTCTCTCTCTTTGTCTGGTTTTCTCAAGTCTGTAAAAAGGCTCAGGTTCATTCTGACGAACCGAAATACCAAACCCCAAGAAGGTTTCATTGGGTGGTGGTACATTTCTAAACAGACTTTCGGCTAAAATCTGGGATGTTTGCATGGCTACAGACGCATTACCTGGGCTTTGTGGGACCCCTCAGAGCAAGCCAATCTATAAAAGACATCTGAGTCTACCCAGAAAATTTGCTTGATTTAAAAAGAGCACAAACCACTATTGCATGGACTATACCTGAAGTTAGCAATTAAGACATCAAGATAACTTGTCGTTATCTTAACACATACATAATGTGTAAATATTCCATTTTGATGTTAGTTTTTCTGACAAATTTTGTTCTTCAATTCCTCACAGCTCCAGCACCATCTTACACATCAGCATTAATCCCTACATGGTACACTAGTGGTGAGTCACTTTGGAACAGTTTGAATTGTAACTGCTTAGAAGGAAAAACAGTGAGGGTATTTAAGACTAACCTGCACCATTATAATCAGTCTTTTAGAAACTCCTTTCTACAAAACCAGTCATTTTTGCTCCAGGTGGGCTAGTATTTGTTTAAGCATCACTAATATATGGAACACTGAGATTATTTACAATCATTTCCTTAGTCCTCCCTCCATTTGCCAGGCTTTGTAATAGTAACTGTCTGTTCTCTGTTCAAATAGATTTCCTGCCCTCTCTTTAACTTTCACTGCTCTCAAAGATAATTGTTATTTACAAAAAGAGTTACCTGTTCTTCAACATCGAGTTACCTATCCTGAAGCCCCCTACCAAATTGGAAGTGGTCAGGAGTTGCAGAATGGGTGTCTCAAGAGGGGAAAAAGTTGATACTTCAATCTGGGGAGCTGGTGGCAGCCCCCTTGGGGACCTCACCGCTTCTTTCGAGGATGGAGCTGGTCTCCAGCAGCAGCAGAGTCACTGCCACAACGTGAGTGCTCGTGCAGAACTCGGAGCTTGTGCAGCACTTTGCAAACACTAGTGATTTGCGTTTACAGTCGATGGAGACCCACACTTCATCATATCCGTGCCGCAGAAAGAAGATGCCATTTGTTTCAATATCAATGAAAACCCGGGTGCTGTATTGAATTTAATAAAGGACCCAGTTACAGGTGAGTTTTTTGTTTTTAAGATATAGTAAATTAGGATACTTACAACTAAATATCTCACACTTCAGGGTAATTTCTTTTTATACTGTGCAAGCTTTTTTTCCAGTAAACTTACTAGGAGTTACTATAACTGTGACAGGTGCTGTTAGCACAACTGTTTTCACTCCCTGAAGGAAAATTATCTTCTTAACCTTGTTTGAAAACCACTGTGAGAGCTGAGAGGTGTAACTTGTTCCAGTGATTAGAAGTAGAAGAAATAAAATAATCCCTGCGTTGCCATTTCATGGAATACCATGGCACAAAGGCTATTTGTACTCTAGGAAATAATCAGTTATTTCCAGTAAGGTGCTTGCCTTCTTGGTGCAAATCTACAGGACAGCCCCATTGCTTTAATCCTTTGCTCTACTCTGGCACAAGCAAAACAGTCAAAGTATTTGTTTCCTGGAACTGTTGTTAAATTGCCACATGTTGATCAGGTCTTATCTATAAAGCAGTATTTTACATTTCCTTTTTCCATTAGGTATCACAGTCAATGGAGAGCTTATTGGTGATAAGAAAGCAAACAATGATTCTAAGATCCAGAATACTTATTTTGGAAAACTTGGCATTACAAATAAGCATCTGAATTTAAGACTGATGGTGACTCCTGAGAAGATCACAGTTCAGAACGGTGCTGAAAAGACAGGGTTCACCTGGCTCGACTCGGTCACCCTGCAGCAAGAAGGGTAAGGCTTACAGAGAGATTATAAAGTTCCTGCACTGTCACTTTTCTTTTTGTCATTCATTAGTAATATACTTTTAAGATACATTTTCTGAATATAGATAAGAAACTGGTTCTTGCTGGGCCCTGTTCTATACCTTGATATACAGCTGCTGAATGGTAATTCATAAATTTCCATCCTTGAAATAAATAACAGCAAAAGTCACCCTAATTTTGTGTTAGCAAAGCTCAGATAAAGCTAGATTTGGTGTCACGCTTAATGCAACAGTGCCTAGCAAACCCTTAAGGAATAAGTTTAGACGTAGTAATGGAATTTTTCAGACAAAGATAAAACTATGCATTGCAATCAATCTCCATTCTAAGAAATGGTAATCATGATATTATTGGAACAACTTGTCATGGAAGCAGATATATTTTTTGTAAGACTTATTTATTGTAGAATCATTTATACCAGTGCAAAACAAGGTTTAAAAAAGGAATGACAGGACCTCCTCCTCTTCCTCTGCATTTTTGATGTGTAGTTGGAACATAGTTATCTTCACCAAGCGTGAAACAGCAACAGAAAGAGCAAAAGAGTCATTCACACAGGATATTTACCATAGATTTTTTTTTATTATGTCAGCCTTGTTGGGGATGTCACTTGCACACTCAGAGGCAAGTTGCCTTTGCCCTAGCACTACCCTAGACCCCTTAGGAGCTGACCTAGACAGTTCAGGAGTCCTCTAGTCTGAAAAACAGAAGAAAAAGGTGTCGGGCAGTAACCAAGGAAAGAAGTGAGGGCTTTATCAACACCACTTTTATTAATGAGTATGAATAACTGTACCTAAATGGCACAGACTTACCTGTGATTGTGTTGCTATGGGAGTAATTTTTGCAAAAAAAAAAAAAAAAAAAATTCCTGACAGATTTAAAAGCAAGGCAGATGGTTGTACTGTATTTTGGTTTGAGTCTTCATATGCCTGTGAACACAGAGATTCACACAGACCAAGCTAAGTAGCGCAACCTTTATTTTGAAAGGCTTAGAGCAATTTATAAAGCCATGCTTGGTTTTTTGGATGCATTTCTTTTCTCAGATCCTTCCATCACTGTTAACTCTGTGGAACAAACTGTCCTAAATCAGCTTTTTCTTTTTCCCTCAGTTTAACTTTGATAATTAACAGAAAAAAAAATCTGGTGCTCTCAATGAGCAATGGGGCCTCCTTTGTTATTGTTTTGCACCAAGTATGGAAGAAACATCCTCTCCACCAGGATTTCTTAGGACTTTATACTTTGGACAGTGGTAAACTATCTAAACAGACCCATGGATTATTAGGTAAGATTTCAGTTAGCATTTTGCATTGCACACCTTGTAACCACTAGGATTTTCCATACATTAACAGAGTTAATCATACTTTTTTGTCAACAACTGAGTTTGATGGTCTGCATTCTTTGCTGGGAAGTATTGTCAGCTTTCTCAAATAGCCATTTTTTCTTGCCTTCCAAATTACTCTTACAACACTAGAGTAGTGTTGTAAGAGACTCCGACTCACATGAATGACTCGCACACTCAATATTTCAATATGAATATTTCAATATGCCAATATGAAAGGCATTCGTATTGGGTAAGTTCACTCACTGTGGAAAATAATGAACTGCTGTGAAGTTGCTTTTCTCAAGCCTGGAATGCACTTCAGAATAGAATAGCTGGGCAAAAAAAGCCCAGGTGACACGTGCTTACATCATGCTGCAGTTGCAGAAACTTCCATCTCTCCTCCCTGTTTTCCTCATCATTGATTTGGCTCTGTAATTCATTCTGCAAACAGCATCTGTGCTCATTACAGCAATCGCATAAAGCAAATGTAGGAGTTCTGCAGTTTGGGCTTTTGTTTGAACACACACAACAGCCTGAAATAGGAATTCTGCCTTCTGCTCCTAGGCCAGTTTTTCCACCCCATTGAATTCACCATACTTGAAATTCATCCTGGGTCTGACCCCAAGAAACCAGATGCCACAATGATTATTAAAAACAATGAGCTGACAGTAACAAGGTAAGAAATTAAACCTGGTTTTAGCACAGATTTGGCAGAAGTTGCCCTAACACAGCGTAATTTCTGCTTGAAAACTTACATTATTTCCTATTTTAGGGGATGGCAGAAGGATTACAGAAAAGATCCCAAGAATGGCATTGATATTCCCTGCTGGTTCGTTCACAACAACGGAGCTGGGCTCATAGATGGTGTTCACACAGACTATATTGTTTCCAGCCTATTTTAAATAGTTACAGCTTCCTCATATCATGGGTGTACAGAGTTTTTTTTTTCTCACAGTAATACCTTTCAATGCTTAAGGAGTATTAAAATACATAAACTTGCTCTGTTTGGCAATGCCAACATACGACAGGTTCTCAAGACAGTCCTACTGTGTGAGCAAGTCTTGAGTGGTAAACAGCTATATCACTCATCCCCTAAAATATCCTTGTTTTGCTAAATAAATTCACTAGTTTTAAAATTCTGATTTATAATTCTGCTCTTTAAGATACAACAGGAACATTCTGTTCAATTTGTAATTGAAAATCATGGAAGTTTTAAATAAAAGCATCAGAATTTAATGCCTTGTCTCTTATTCCAGTGGCTGTGTTTTAATGCCAGTTTCACAAAGCACAGGCTGCCAGATGCTTTTTGAAATGCAGCACAGCAGAAGAGCTGACAGACCACAATATATTTCAGGATAATCCATAAATCCGTAGTACTTAAAATCATGTGATGAATTGGCTGCACTTTGCTCAGTGCTGGTAAAGCCCCAGAGACAGCTGTTAGCAGCTGGTTGAAATCCAGAACTTCTGTATATTAATATTTTATTTTGAATATAATTTCTGAATAGCATATTATCATTATAATTTATTGAAATATCTCCAAAACCAAAGAGCAGTTAGTTTTAGATAGTGGTAGCAGTTGCAGACAGGCTTTTCTTTTGTTTGTATGTTTTGTTTTTAAGGAGTTTTTGGACAAACTTCATTACTGTCTTCCAGTAAAATCTCTTCCTTTACTCCCATAAAGGAATTACTGTCTGCATTTCAAGGGAAAGTGTTGAATTTATTCAATTTCTATTATAAGACAGTAGAGATATTACTTTAGAAGATATTATGCAAAACAAGGTATCTCTAAAACAATAATAAGTAAATTTATGATACAGAGTTTAATTTTCATCAAATTAGACGTAAGACTATTGTAGTCTCCCTTGATAAAGCAGAAATTCTACCTAATAGTTATAAAACAAAGTCAGTGTGTGGGAAACTAGTGCACAAAGCATTTGGGGAAAGGGAGTGTAGTGGGAGTGTAGTGGGAAAAAACAGGGCTCAACCTGTTCCCCTGTGATGGGGAAAACTGAAATAACAAAAGATAGAGGTGACCAAAATGCAACTGCAAAAACTGAACAGGAAAAAAAAAAAGACAGAGGGTAAAAAGGCATTTATTGCTAAATGAAGGAGAGAGGCTGTATCAGAGAGTAAAATGCTTTACAATAAGCTGCAGTTTATAGAAACAGAAAACTCAAACATCAGTTCTTACAGGGTCATGGTGGTGAGATGGCTTTTCCTGTGCAAAACTGTCAAAATGATGAAAGCAAAACAGCAGTTTACTACATAAAGTAACAAATTACCAAAAAAATTGAGTGGAGGGAAAGCTTGGAGAGAAACAGGAAGAGGAGGAGACCAAATGTTGAAACTGGTTAGATAAAAGTTTTATCTGCTGGTACAAGGCCAGTTAAGAGGAAACGGTGTGGAACAGGAAAGAAAGAAAGCTGGGAGAGAACTTAAATATGGGACAAAGAAACAAGAGGAGAAGTGATTTAATACACTGTATAATCTCATCAGAAGTAAAAATTAGAGAAGCAAAGCATTCATTGCAGCCTTGTGCCTGCTTCTATTTAAGAGCGGCTAGTTAGGAAGGGAAAGAAATGTAGGAACTTCCATCAGGGCTCGGAAAGGGCAGGGAAAAAGTCACTAAACAATAAATTCGGATGCAGTGCATGCAAAAAAAAAAAACAAAAAAAACCAACCAAACAAAAAAAAACCAACGAAATCCTACCTTTCTGGCACTTGGGAAGAACAGCGAGCAGCTCTGGGGAAGTCTCCGTCCCTGCAGGTTTTAGCAGGCAGGAGAAAAGTGCGGCTCTCTGCAAGGGTCTGCGCACATGTGAGCCACGCACGAGTGGAAGCCCCTGATTTCAGGGGTATTTTCTGGCCTAGCCCTTAGCAGGAAGGTGGAGAAGGGAACACAGAGGTGCCCTGGGAGCAGGGAATTCCTCATTTGAAACCACACAGCTGATACATGGCAGCATCAACAGCATGTAATTCTAATACTGAGCTAATCGTAACAGAAATAACCTCCTGCTTTTTAAATTGCTAAACCTCTTGAGGACACAGCAAGGGAAACAATCTGAGGTTTTCAGCTTCCAAAGCCTCTGCCTCCTGGCATGTAATTTGTCCAGATGTGTCCAAAGCTGCACCTCCCTCAAAAACACAAGCCACTTGCATGAACACAGCACGCAAGAGGCCTGTAATTAGTTTGCTCCATCCTACTGCCTTGTTGCATAGAGATTGCCTCTTCATCAATACTTTGCATTAATACTATGATGTTTTCCTAGTTGCATATTACTAGTGGGACAGAAAGCAGCTTTTCTAAAAACTTGCAATGCTGGCACTGGATGGCATATTTCTGACTTGACAGATACACAAGGAGTGAAATTCTAAAATAAAGAATGATCTTGAAATTAAAATAAAAAAAAAAAAAAACCTTCACGCTCATTTTGAGCTGTTCCATTAATTGTAAAATGTTTGTGAAATGTTTCAGGAAACTTGCCCCACAAGTTGCTAAATTTGGGGATCGAAATACCATCTTTTGTGAGAAAATCAGACACAGCTGTGTAAAGCAGAACCATCCTCAGGAACCTTGTGGCCGTGTCTGGGAATTCTCCTGTTGTTGCCGACCTGACATCACTCATGTTACTGTTCTTCATTGCAGCAGCTTTGAACATTGCTACAAAACTATCACTAAGAATGTTTATACACCAAGGCTCTCTTTTTCATCAATTAACCAATGAGAGAAACAATAAGTTAATACTGCTTTTGATTTCCTACTCTCTTTTTTTTTACAAAACACACAGTTCGAGAACATTGTCGTTCGTACCTGGGAATACACTGCGTGTACATGTTAGGAGTTCAGTACTCTTTGCATAGCAGGTGTGCTGGAATAGATGAAAAAACTACTGATTTTTATTCATAAAACTGAGTCTGTCTCTCCGGATGAAACTACAAGCTGATGATGCTGATTTTATTTAGTTTACATGAATCTTTCACAACACAACCCCCTTGTGTATTAGAACTCATTTAAAAATTACAAACAAGCAAGCAAATTCTCTTCTCAAAAGTACAAGGATTTTGAGGTAAGCTACTTGTGGAATTCCTGCATTAACAGGTAAGGCTGTAACTGTGCAGTCTTCTCAATGAGAGTTCAGAAATGTTGGGAAGAGCGTTGTTTGCAGAGCTGCTCAAATTATTATTCTCAAGGTGAATAATCTAATGACCAGCAGGACACGGGATTGCCGGCTGACTCAAGCCTGTAGTCTTTCTTGTATTGCCTGAAACAGAACCAAAAGACAACAAAATTTGCTCAAAGAGCAGGCCTGGACTCTCCAGCCTTCTCCACACTCTGTGTTTACAGCTGGTACCAGACGTCTGAGGGTCTCTGCATGGGCAGAGCTGGCACATCCCACCCCTAGAGCTGGCTGCAGGGGAAGCTTAAATATTTTTCTTGCTCTAAACCCAGCAAGCTCCTGTCCTTAACCCAAAGGATGGGTGTTCTTATCAATAATCTCTTTATTTCTTGTGATCTCTGCTATCTGCTGATAAAATCAATCACATAAAGCATGTGCTTCCCTCTCCCTTGTCCCATACCCATTACCTGGTAACTCTGTGCTCAGATCCAGACACGCTTAGGAGTCTTTCGTCATCTCTCTGATTTACACTAGGCTTAATCTCCACTTGTGTTTTTGAATACAGTTGACCTGAGCAAAAGACACACAAGTTGCTTTACAGGTCCTTGACAAGTTGCTTTACAGCTCCTCCAGCTCCATCAGGGTTGTCCATTTAATCCAAATGGCAGCTGGGACACCAGGAAAGCAGCCACCGGCCCCAGAAAGGCTTCCTGCCTCATGGAGCCCTGGTTCTGGATTGCTCTGCAGGAAAAGCTGCCCTGGATTTACTGCGCTGCAGGAAAAGGCGACATTAGATGCTTGAGAATAAATTAAACATAGAGTTTCTCTGGAAGGCCCCGAGCTGCAGCATCCCTGCTGCCAGCCTGTTGATTTTCATGGAGCTTGCAGGAGCCAAAATTTGAATAAGGACTGATGAGTTGGCTCAGAGAAAGTATAATTTAGGATCTACTTCGTGGGCAACTTTTCAATAGAATTAAAAATTCACACTGAAATATTTGGGCTCCTAAAAGCAATCGTGCATTGAAAAGGGTGATTTCCCCCCCACTTTGAATGCCTACCAGATAAGGACAAATTTCAAGTACCCGGTAAAGCAAGGGGAACTGCTGCAGCTTGGAGATGCTGAGGGGGCTCTTCCCTCTCCCAGCAAGTCAGGGTGTCCTAACGCCATGAGCCCATGCTCAGCCCTGGGGTCAACGGGAACAGGGGACTAACCTTTAAATAGCAGGAAGTACAACAAGATTTGGCATTTCACTATTTTATAGGGGTTTTGTTTCTTTTCAAGAAGTTATCCTTATTTTAGTCTTATTTGTAAGCTTATTTGACAGATTTATCACCTGAAAACTTTGCCAGGTGAAAATGCCTCATGCCCAAGTATCAAGTCCCTGCAAAGCCCCGAAAGGAGATGGACTCAGAGCTTGGATCCATCACACTCTCTGCCCAGCAGCTTAGTTACAAGATTGACCTTCTTTGCTACATAATAAATAATACAAATTGCATAATGCTACATACCAAGAAACCCACTGACTTTGTCAGAAAAATGGTTGGTGTCCAAGAAATACAGTCCAAGAAAACGCTCTGGCTGCTTTATGAAGGCCACTCTCACTGTGACGGTATCGGGCAGTGACAGCGTCAGGCTTCGTTCCTTTTCAACCGAGATTCTCAGCCTGGGAAGTGAGTGACACAGTTCTTTTCCAAGAATAATACCAAGACAGATTTCATATCATGAATTAAATCATTCAATTTTTGCCTTTTGCCTCTTTGCATCTGTGTTTTTCATGACCTCTTGGTGGTTATTTTTCTCTCTTTAAGTAACTGTCTTTTCCCTAGATGCCACACAACAGGTCTATATCACTGCAGACTATGTGCAAACACACTAGTGGAGAAGAATTTTTTTGCTGACGACCTTCTTATCCATGACGACAAAAGAAAAAATTTTGGATAAAAAAAAGAGAATATTTTCTCCCATCATTTTACCAAGAAAAATGCAATACTTCAGAATGTGGCTTTTGTATAACCTGCAACTTTTTATTTTGAGCCCAGCTGGGCTTCCAGAACACAAATATCTGCTACAATTTTTTCCCTTGCAGATGTGCCGTGCTGCAGCTGCAAGGGCTCAAATCCTGCTTGGAAGCTGGAGGAACTTACTGCTTGGGGAAAGGCAAACTGCACATGGATGTAGATCAGTTTGGATTATAAAGGTAAGGAAGGAGGAGGCGCTCTGTGAGGAGGCACAGGAATCATCAGGTTATTTTGGGTGTACAAAAGAGCTAGTGGAACTAAGCGCCCAAGCCCTAAATTCAGCGCTTGTGTGGCAGTGAGAGATACCAGCCAAATTAGTCAGACAAATCAAGCCTATATTTGAACTATCCTTTCTCTCATGCAAGGGGAAACCAGTCAGCTGGATGAGGAAATGCTCCTTGCAGCACAGCCCAATGTCTTCAGCCACAAATGTCCTGCGTCCTGAGCTGAGGCAGAAAGGAGCGAGTTATACGAGACCAGAGAATTGAAGCTAAATCTCTCCAGCACTTGAAAAGGGCAGATGCAAAAGCGTCTTGTTTTTGTGTACAACGAGTCACTCGCCTGGCAGGGACATTTGGGAACATTTTTCTGAAGCAAACAGCAAGTGTGAAAGCAAAGGCCTGGATGTAAAATGCTCAGATTGGCATTTTCAGTTTAGGGAGCTGCCGCAGTGACAGTGCTTACCCCTGCACCACAGAGGAGGCAGACTCGGCCCACGGCAGCCGCGTGGCCTCGTGGTCCTCGTGGATGATCACGGCGTCCGTGGAGACATGCACTTGCACAGAGGGATTCATGTATGTAATTTCCAGCTGCACAAAGTGATTTGTTTTGTCCCCAAGATTCCCAGTGACAGAGATTCCTTTAATGATATTGATAACAAATTTGTCACACAAGCATGTTTACAAAGTAGGATTAGTCTTAATAAAGCTGCCTCAGGTTGTTGGACCTAAGGGTTTAAAATCCAGTCATGGGAGGCACAGCCTCTCCTGCCCTTCCTATGTCCAAATCCCTAAGACTGTGTGGCAGGGTCACCAAAGTCACCCTTGTCCACCTCGGCACGGGGGACCCTCGTCCTCTCCCAGAGGTTTTTCAATCCCCAGTCAGTGCAGATGACGACTGCAGCCTGACTCAAAGGATCATCACAGCATCTCTGCTCCCTGCAAAAGGGCAGCAGATGATGTGGTTGTTAGTGAGAGGGGGACAACCCCCAAGGCACTGGTGGCTCAGAGTGAAGCGTCTCTCCTTTCCCTTGATGCAAGAGGAGGCTGCAGCGGGCTAGGAGGAGGCAGGGCCATGGAGATAAATAACCATTTCTGGTGTCTCACTGCGGGATCGAGGTCCTCAGCACAGTGGTGCTGGCTCCCTCGAGGGCCATGACCTGCTCACCTTGCACTGGGTCAGACAGCAGGTCTGCAGGAGCCTGTGCTTGCCCACCAGTATTTAAGCAGATGATTTCATTTTGCCCAGGTAATTGCAGGAGAAGCTGGGGATATTCACTGGCTGAAAAGCCAAAAGAATGAGAAGAAAATGAAAATATTAGTCAGAACTTTTGCAGAACAATTACAAGCAATAATGCTAATAATGAAAACAACAGGTTTTAAAAGTTTGTGGCTATTTTGGCTACATTTTTGTTGCTAGTTACACCCTGGAGCTGGACAGGCTGTCCTCATGGGGCATGGGGGTACTTTATACTTTCATGGAAAGAACAAGCCAAGGTTTTCAAGAAGTAATGTGTGATTTTGAATTAGAGCAATAGATAAAGTCAGATAAAAAAATAGAAAAACTGTATGTTATGGTTTTATTAATAATTATATTATATTAAAATGGGACTCCTATATATATTACTTACCCAGAGGCTGGGATCTTCCTTGTTCCATTAATCTGAGAACTGAAATATTTGAAAGTAACAGGAGTTTAGTGAAACACTTGTGTTTTCTCTCTAACTTGGCTAACTAACCCTTTTGGCAGAGCTCGCCACTGAATTCTGCAGAGTTTGACTTAAGCAGCAAGAAGCCCCCAAATGGAAAATGTTTAAAAAAGGCAGAGCGGGGGCTGACGCGTGTGAGCTGGTCCCCAGCTGGGCCATTTGGCCACGTTGTCCCTTTGCTGCCCGGTGCTTTGGAGGCAGGTTTGTGCCTTTGTGACGGGCAGCAGGAGCCTGGCAGCACCCGCCGGCTCCTCCCCAGCACAGGGATGTGGAATTACCTGGGGAGAGCAGCTTCTTGTTGCTGCCCGACTGGAGCAGGGAGCGCCAGCGACCTGCAAGGGAAGGTGCACGACGTTGTGTGGCCGGGGCAGCCCGGTTTGCCGCCGTGCACATGAGCCCTCCCCTTCCAAAAGGACCTTTTTTCCCCTCCATTCCTCATGGCATGGATGAGGCTGAGGTGCTCGAGGACTTTGACTGTACCCACAACCTTGCTAGTGGCTTTTGGCAGCACTGGGGAGCGCTATGCCCAGTGCAGCGAGACGCAGCTCCTTACTAACGTTACAGCTGTGGGCCCAGCTAGGATTAAAGCTCTGGAAATTACTGGGTTACTTGGCCACATTTCCGCCAGCTTATTACCATATATTTTTCCCGAATCTTCCACATTCATTTTCAAGGGGGTTATATTTTTTATTTCTGAAAAAATATCGAGATTATTTTCAAGACTGTCAATTAATCCTAGTGTAAATATCTATGGAATGAAAATCACGTAAAACAAACTCACCCATATATATTAAGCAGGCATCCACAATGAAAATACATCTGATATTGTGATGTAGCTTTAATGCACATATTCAATAAATTTTATATGATTTTTGTGAATTAGAGGAGCACTTACCAGGAACTGATCCACTCCTCATTCTATAGGAATCTGGGGAAAGAGAGAAAAGTCTCAGGATTTCATTCTTTACCGTGTTATCTACCCGCTCCCCACGGACACCCAGCCTGGCAGCAGGGCGGTTGTGGGGATAAGGGACAGTGGCGGGTGGGTACCGACCCCAGAGCACGTGGGTGCGATGAGGCCGAGAGCCTCTTCCCTCTGGCAGCACCACCGTAAACCACACCATGGGCTACCATCGTGGCTGAGATTATGGGGTTAACACTGCTGGCAGTTTTAGAATGATATTCACAGAAATACTTCCATTATTCCCAGAAAAAAAAGAGGAAAAAATAATACCTAAGTCATCCTCATAAATCTTGCCAAGAGGTCTCAAGCCTAATTTTCTGACAGGTGCTTCATGCATGGCAAGAAGAAGCAGAAAACAGAATTAGGACCATTCACTTGAAAAAGTACTTTTGCTCATGAGTAAAGACAATTTGGGCCTCTCACACTTTCAGAATGACAGATTTTCACCGGGACCATGTTACTCACCCAACCTCAGCAAAGAGCTCTCTAGATATTGTTCCCATTTTCCTTGATGTCTGTTTTTCCAAAATCCAGATACTCCCCGCTATCAGACAACCACCATGATTTTTTGCTTTATTTTCAACAGGAGCTAATTAAGGATCTGCGTGACTGGGGCAGAAGACAACACTTACCTCCTAGGGAGCTTCTGCTCTTCTCATTATCTAATCCAGGGAAGAGGGATAAATCAGTGTCAGACAGTCAACAATCAACCATCCTGCCTATGTGCAAATCAGAAAACTGGGGAGGTAGGTGCACCGGAGGGGAGGTTTTATGTGCTGAAGGATGGCTGGATGCAGCACGTGGAAGACTCCTACAGACAACAGTTTTGCTTTCCTGCATTCACGTGCTTGGTCTTAACACCACAGGGCAAGATGCAGAGTTTGCAGGGGCAGGGAATGCTCAGGAACAGCAGTTCGATTGATATTTAAGCTAATTCCCATCTTCCAGCAGACTATTTCCCCCCTTCACTGTCTAAAAATCCCCAGGCATCCAAAGGAGGCTGCTCGCTACCCTCCGGTCCCCCTGGGTACCCCCTCGTGTCCCCACAAGCCACGATGGCCCAGGTGCCCCTTACCGGCCTCGCTGGGCTTGTTGGCCAGCTCTGCTTGCGGCTGCTCCGTGGGTTTGGTGACCAGCAAGGAGGTGAGGGGGGTGACGAAGCCGAACCGCAGGGACAGCTCCAGGGCCTGCGCTTCCAGGGCCTTCTGCTGCGCGGCCGGCGCTGAAATACTGAGATCTGCGTTAGTGACAGGGTACTGAAACGCGTGAGCTAACTCAGCTATTGACGTGCTTGAAATCACAGAAATGCTCAATTACTTGCAACACCAAGCTTATATATGGGTCAAGCACATACAAATTATAGATATATGACCTGGGAAATGTCCTCTGGACATACTTAATATTATGACTCTCTTTACTAGCTGTTCCTACTCACATCTCTACAGGCAATACTGGTAGATGTGTAACAACAGCTCAACACAATCAACACAACTGAGACCTGCTTCAAAGAAATGCTGTGAAGAAAATACTTTATGTATTTCCCTCTTTCTTTCCTAAATGGTGCAACCCTCTCTCAGACTGAAAGGCATCTCATGTCACTCACAATAGTGCTGTATTCTTCCAGTAAATAACATTTGTAAATCTATGGACAAAGTTTTCCCATCATATAATTTGTGCATAAGGAGGTTAGAGTGCTTGAAGAAACTGGAGATGCATTGTGCAAAACCTGAAATTAGCTTACGATTTTTCTAGAAGCTGCTGAATAGTTAAATAAGCCCACAGTCTCTCAATGAAATTTCCAAAGATGTAGCTCTGATTTTGAAATACTTGCTCCTTCTCTTTGACATTTGCTTCTTCTTTAAGAGTCAAGTCACTAGTATGCTGAAAAGGGACACAAATAACCATCAAAAGAACAGCTATAGACTCCTTTCATAGTCACATTATTAGGCTTGAAAGAACATCTTTCACCACCAACATACCCTTCTGACCCACAGAACTGGCCTACCCTGTAGGAACCACATTTGTGACATCCACTCACTTTGAATGGTGCTACAAAACACATGCTCACTAAGAGCATCATTTGATTTAATCAACTAAATTTACAAATTTTATAATAAATCGGCATATCATGCATCAACCCACACCTTACATAGCAGAAGGCTATTTTTCACAATATAGGGATCTTTCATTACTTACTCCTTCAGTAAAACCGGTGGATTTATGCCACATGTCAGCAGAACACAATGATTAAAGTCTCAATTATTTTTAGTCTTAACTAGAGTTCAGACTTCCCAGTTCAGCCAAGAAAAGCAGCAGCTACTTGGTGACACATTTTTACATTTATTGATCACTCTGTATTTCATTAGATTCATTCAGTCATTTTCTCTTCTCAAATGCTGTATCACTTGAATTTTTGTTTTGCTCGGCTGGACTGAAGTCACAGAGATCTATAAAGTATCAAGCCATATAACATTCTTCACCAGAATATAGTCTAAGTCTTTGGTGAGCTGTTTTCCCTCTGGAATATGCAAAACAAAACCATCAAATGCATGTTTTCTGGGTACACGGTTCTGAACTCAAAACAATGTTGAAAAAAGGAGGCATGAAGTTGCTCCACGTTCTATTTCAACATTTTCAAAGTGAAAAAACAATCATGTTTCCTGCTTCATTCTAAAAATATAAACTAGTTTCCCTAAAAGAGTGCTTGAATGACTAAAAAAATCACAAAACCTGATAAAATTTGATATTTGCTTATCTGTGAAAATACTCAAAGATTTTTCTATTCCAGCAGTTTTAAGATAGAAAAGTTAATTGAATATATTTCCCGACAGTGGGAATATTGTTGAATGTCCAAAGGTAGAGAACATAAAAGCTTGTTTTAAAGTTTCCTATTGCCCCATAAAACACAGCATTTCTTTCGCAATTTAGCAAGGTAAACACTTACTGATTGGGCTTTAATTTCTACTGGCAGAAGATCAAGCTCGTTGCTGATTTTTCCAGACACCACGATTTCAGAGCCCTCAAAAAACAGCTTGAAATTGTTCTTGGTTAACCCCTCGATGGCATTTTCTGGATACTGCATTTCAATTTGCATCAATATTGGAGTAGCCACCTCCTGATAAAAACCCTAAGGAGAAGCACAGAGAAGGAGTAAAAATGATTGCAAAATTAAGCAAAGCAAACTGCCAAAAAACATATAAAAGCCTCAAAAAAAGAAAGGAATTAAGCTTCTTTGGGCAGAGACAGGAAGCAGCCATTGGTATAAGACTGCTGAAAATGATCCAAGTATTTCCACAGCATCCCCCTCAGGAATGTCCCAGCACTGGTGGCTCTTTTCACAGCTCTTTTCTTCAATCAGGTTTAAACCAGGGACTTATCTCTTCTCTAGGGGGCTATTTCACTGCATTTGGACCGGTGTTAGGTGAAGTTTTTCCACCTGTGCAGCTCGCTGAAATGAGGCCAGGCAGAGGTGGCCACGAGGGGTTATTCCTCACCTGGAGCTGCAGGGCTGCGTCTGCATTTTCATATATCCGCCGTGCGAGTCCTCCATTGCTCAAGGCCATTTTCTCAAGGAACTTGTAGCTGACATCGAAGCCGAAGCCAAGGCAGAAGAGGGCAAACTTCCCCCCGATGGCTTTCTGGATGTTTTCTTGGATTACTTCCACCTTGGTCTCACCTGTGATTGGAAAAAAAAAGAAATGGAATATGTGTGTTTTTATTACGAAAGTACAGCACAGGATTTGAAGGAAAATGCTGCTTAAAGTCTCTTAAAAATAATTCAAAACAAAGCATAGAAAGAAGTTCAATTAACTGAATCAAGAGGAGAGGGAGATGAAAGTGCTGCTCTGTATTTTGATTGCTGGAACCTCCTTCTCCCCCTTCATGACAAGTTACTTCTACTCATACGATCACAGCTAAGTGCCACATGGTTTGAAAGATTATGAAGGGGCCAAAGGAGGGTTTTTGGCTGAATGCAAGGATGCAAAATGGGATATAAGGGTGCAAGGAGGAGGGAGAGGACTGATGTAAGCTCTGCTTACCAGAGGTGGGCTGACCATCCGTCAGCAAAATGATCATGGAGACACTCCGCGGGGGCAGCGC
The DNA here is from genome assembly GCA_034781795.1 of Crypturellus tataupa. Taxonomy (NCBI): domain Eukaryota; kingdom Metazoa; phylum Chordata; class Aves; order Tinamiformes; family Tinamidae; genus Crypturellus; species Crypturellus tataupa. The sequence continues at coordinate 876,828 of JAWLRI010000087.1, forward strand.
CTCGGCGCTGTGCAGCGTGACCACCGCCTGCAGCAGCGCCCCGTGGATGTCTGTGCCTGCAATGAGGAGCAGCCGTCACACACCAGATACGGGACCCGCAGCCCAAGAAACCACCGAGCTTCAGTTCCAGAGCCAGGCTGTTTTCAGTTTAAGCTGGAGGTGAGTTTAAAGGCTTGGCGTGTGACGCTTGGGCATAGCGTGTGACGCTTGGGCATAGCAGGTTAATGGCAAAGCTGGAGTTTTCCTAGGAAAGCATCTTCTGCTACGTGATGGTAAACGCAAACATCTGACCTTACAGAATCTGTCTAGCTCCACTGAAGATGCTTCCTCAAACCCACTAACACCTATTCGTCCAGCATTTAAGCATTAAGTATTTGAGAAGTCAAAGAAAAGAGATAGACACACGTGGGTCTTCACTGGCGCTAGCTACCAGGACAAGAAAACTTAACAGCTTAACATTAGACACAGAAATAGCCTTTTAGATCTGCTTGAAAGCATGCATAAAAATAAATCGGATTGAGCAATGTAACAGCTGAAATGCCTTGTGCTTATTTTGACTATTTTATTTCTGTGCTATAGCTTATAATATCATGTATGGAGAGAACCACAGATGTATAACTTTGTTTACATTTTATTTACGAGTGGTCTCTGGTATAAAGACATCAGTAAGTGGCCAAGAAATGTTTCTAGCTTCAGTGAATTGCCATTTTTATGGAGGGAAAAAAAAGTGATCTCTTGGAAATTTTTCAACTATCTGTGTTACAAACATCTTGGACAAAACTTCCGAGCTCGCACAGCTCACAGATGGGATGTAACCAGCTCTCCTTACGTGCATATCATAATGTAGTCACTAGTTGGCCCATTCCCATAATAAGTTTCTCTATCCTATCCATTCTATCATTGCTCATAATTATTAAAAATTGCCTGTGCACTCACTCGCTTTGTGATCACTGACCATAATTGTGTGGCCTGACACAAGCAATAGCACAGTATTTTTCTCCTAACCACTGTTTGTTAGGCTCCTGGGTGTATATTTAGGGTTCTAAGGACCCAGCCCGGTACCTCCGCTGGCGCTGAGGGTTTGCACGAATGCCGCAGCGCTCGCCACGTTCTCCGCCGTGGCTTCCAGCAGGGAGCTCCTCCACTTGGAAACTTTGCTGTTAAAGGTGATAATGCTGAAGCGATCCTCTGCTCGCAGGTCCTGCAAGATCTTCAGGAGAGCATCCCTCGTCTGTTTGTGAAGAAAAAGCAAAATACTGCATAAAGCCGGAGAGAAATGCCCCCTGTCTCAAGGCAAGCTACCCACCCACATCAGACAAGCACTGCACTTCAATAGCTTAAACCCGTGCATTCCTATTTCCATATATATTTCTATATTTCTGGAAGTTTTGCTGTGAGCAAGAATAGCTCCTGTTTCAGAAGCAACTTCCCCAAGGGGCTGCAGAGTGAAGCCCCTCCAGCCCTGGAGCACTCGTGCAGGGGTCAGTGTTCAAGCAAGTTACCTGCTCGATTTTCCTGCCTGCCATAGAGCCACTGCGATCGATTACGAAGACGACATTTTTGGGAAGCACCGGCATTTCGGGCGGTGCAAAATAATGCACAAAATACCCATTGACGATCTGAAATACAAAGTTATTTGTTTACGTGCAGTGTTATATAAGTATCATCTCTTAATATTCTGGCATACCAAGAGCAGTTGTGCATGGTGAGCATTTGGTTCATCTAGGTCAAAGAACTATTAAAAATAGTTCTTTGGAAATGGATCCAAATCAAAGAACTATTAAAATGTATTACTCAGCTGGAGGTGATACTCTCCTTCAAAAGTCAATTATAGGAGAATGGAGACATGGTGCTCACCTCCCCGAGACAGCACCAGTTTGGGGTGGCTGCCAGATCATCTTTCCCCTGGTGAAGGGGCCCTGGGCACCTAGTTTTAAGTCCAAAATCCATCATCAATCAATACATTTTATCCTCAGCTTTCTCTTCAGAACTTAATACCAGAGATTCACTTTTAAACATACATTTTACATTCCCATATATTGCAGACAGGAGCTTATATATCCATGGCCATCAAAACAAAAATGATTAGGAACAAAAGCAAAGCTAGTGCCATTTTTTCCCCTTCAAGCTAAGAATAAACAAAACCTTATAAAAAAATAAAGTTAATATTTTACTGTTAATATTTTTTGCTAATAAACATGCTAAACATTAGCATGTAAAGTGTAAGTAGCCTGTATCAATCAGTGTTTTAATCTTAAATCTTAACACCACTGCTTCAAAGATCAGTGTGTCAAGAAGAGATGCAGAGACACCCTGGAGCTGAGGGAAAGGAATTCGAGAAAGGAAGGTGCATGGAACTGAAATGTGGTCTGGGGCAGTGTGATGGGTTTGATTTACTGCACGGTTTCTGCAATAGTGATGGATGCCACAGGGAGAGCGAGAAGGGCATTTCCTATTAGTCCTGCACAGCCACATTCTGAATCAACTTCAGAGCTGCATGAGCAGTTCAAAGTGCTAGATGGAGCCCCTGCACAATTTGTTTTTGTGCAAATCTGTGGCACAGTCTGACAGCGTGAATGGCAGGAAAAACAGGGTCTCTGGATCTATACACCAAAGCCATGTGGCTAGAGGAGCTGTTTTTTAATCAAAATACTTAATTATTTTCTTTAAACAAAACTTTAATTAAAATTTTTAAGGTTTGCTTTTTTTATATTACATGTAATATACATGTCAATACCATTTACATGTGTGCACAGCTCTGTTCACAGCCTGTTACTACCATCTTTTTGCACATCCATGCTTCCTTCTTCAGTGACACAATATGGAAAGCACAGGTACTTTTTTCTCCAGAATATGCATTGCGCCATAAATATTTTTGAGTTCCTTCTCCCTTCAGCTTTCTTGGTTAGAAAAAGCAAAAGAAAATGAAATTGTGAATTTAATGGCTGAATAAATCACCCTCCTCTAAGCTTCATTCGCAAGAAGCAACAATCTGTCTTAGATCTGCCAAAGTTTGGAGAATAAAAATAAACTGGAGAGACCTAGCATTGAAACAACATTTGAAAAATTGGTTTTCCAGGCCTGCTCCCTTCCTGCAACAGGTTTAGTATCTCGGGGATTTTACTGCACATCATGATCAATTCCCACTGAGTTAGGATTAGTGGAAATAGTTCTTTCTGTCACCATGGGTCTTCCCAACCTGTGATGCTGACTGTGCTTCACATTAAAACATATTAATGATGTGAAAGCAGCTTATTTTTAATCCTTTTTTTACCTGTATGTCACCTGCAGTCTCACGTCTCTCAACGTCATAACGTACAATGAAATCACCGTTGAGGAGGGTTTCACCCGCATCGGGATTTTTTTGCTGGTCTATCGTTGGCTTGAACAGGATGTGAGCCTGAAAGGCAACCAAAACCCCGACTCAAAGCAACGCAGTGGTGCCCCAACCTGCCCCGCGTGACCGGCAGTCACTCTTGTACCTTGGTTTCGTTTTGCACTTTTGTGAGCGCCTCCGTTAACTCGTTTGTCAGGAAAGTGCTGTCAGTTTCCAGGAAGCGGATGCCCTGGGGCTCGAAGATGTGCACGTCCATCTGGGGGAGGAGAGTCCTCGTGAGCCTCGCAGAGCCCCGAGACGGCTCTATCCCGGCCCTCGCCCGGCCGCTCACCTGGAAGTGCTGAACGAGCTGCTGCGGCCGCACCTTGAGCAGCAGCTCGTACCTGCCCAGTTGCCGCTTCAGCAGCTCCTCGTATGTCAGCTCAAAAGTGACCTTGCCGCCCGCTGCGACGCTGACCGAGACCTGAAACTGCTCCAGTTTTCTCCCCATGATTCTGCAAAAGAGAATGCAGTTTTATCTCCCACAGTGCAGGTGTGCATGGAAGGCCAAACTCAGCAACGTGAGCTAAATAACGGCCAAACATGAAGCAAAGAAGAGAGCATCTTATTGCTCACCAAGCAGCTGCTTCACATTGCAGGAGATACTGCATGTTACAGCTGAAGCTTTTGTGTGCCATAGCTGCTGCATATGCAAACTGAGGTTTGTAGCAGAAATCCATATGGGACTGAATATGTCCCGTATTAAATACAACCCAGATTAAACACACCTCTGGAGTGATGCAAAGTCATCTGTCTTAGTGGGGAATCGGGTTAACGACCGAGCACAGCTGGTCCCAGGGCAACACAAAACACTGATGCCTCCAGCAGAAGCGCATTGCGGCGTCAGATATAAATGACATGGATGGAGGGATGGATGCAAACTGATATAAATGAGTTGCTGCATCTATTATTTAGATTTCTGTGAAATGAGTTGCTAAAGGAGGAGCAGAGCATACTGCTCAACCTGATAGCAGAACAAGGACCTTTCTTGCTTTGCTTTTAAACTCAGTTTACTCTTAATTCTACTTGACTGGAACGATTAGATGTTACCCAGGGTTCAACAGGTTGTTTCTGCTGCTGGAGGGAGGTATTTCCCCATGCTCCTGGCTGCACACACTGTCCCAGGCCACCCAAGGTCCTGCCTGGTCCCAGTGCATCCCTCAGTGCCCGAACAGCTCCTGCCCCGGCCCCACGCTGGACATTTGTCCGGACAGGCTTCCCAAGAGGAGCCCAAGCTGCTTTTTACATTGATCCTGCGCAGAGGGTGGCCTCAGGGTTTAACTCGGCCCCTGGACAGATGGGAAGGTTTAGGAGGGTGTAAACAAGCTCGCTCAGAATAGCCGCTTACTTCACAAGGCCGGCGCTTTGCCCCTGAGAGACCGCAGTGTCATACTGCTGCTGGGCAGATGCTTTCTCCTTTATGATTCCCGGGTACACTTTGCCGTCAATGGACCTGTTTTCCATAAAATTGAATTAATATCAGAGAGAATCTGCTGTGCAAGAAACTAGAGGAACACAGTACTTTGTGACCCCCAGGGTGCAAACAGAGAAAATTCCCCATCCCTCCCCATCCTTGTGGCTCGTTTGGAGACACCACCCCCAACACGGCCCAGCCTCTTGTCTGGTCCCTCAGAAGAGGATGAACCTCCCTCCAGCCCAGGGCTGCCTCGCCAGCACCACAGGAAAGGGCTAGTCCTACATGGAGAAGTTGGAGATGAAGGCGGTCTTGGGTAGCTCCACTTCGAAGGTGGCCTCGCGGGATTCATTTGCCCGGTTGGCAATTTTGCTGGTGATGACGGTGTGAGCGAATCGGGACGTGACTCTGCAGTCCACGCGGAGGCTGTAGATCTCGATACCGTGCTGGAAGGAACACGCGGAAATTACAACTCAAAGACCAACTGTCACCACGCACCAGTCCCTACCAAGGCTGAGGTGCTGCTGTTGGGAAGGTCTGATGAATGAAACAGCTTAGAGAGCCCAGTGGGGTTCATGGAGTGGGGTGGCCAGGACCGCGGGCTCCATTCTGAGCAGGCACCAGCTCTGCTCTCCTCTGGGGACCCCTGCATGGGGCTGGCCTCCTGCTTGGACCTTCTGCAGGTCCCTGCCGCTGCGACCGCATCCCTGCACAAAATAGCAGCTAAATCTACGTGTTCTGTTGTCCCACAGGCTTTTGTTGAGCCTTGTTCTGCAACCTTCTCGCCTCGCGTTACTCTGGTAAGTGGGTACCGCATCACCAACTCCTCTCCCAAGACAAACTGCAAAAAACAAAACCCCAAACCCACCCAAATGCCTCTTTCAGCAGTTGTGGAAAGCAGCCTGGTCCGTTTTGCTTTATTTGCTCTTGCAGCTATTGACTTTGCTGCCTGTTTTCCAGCTGGGTAGCTTGCGGCCACATGTGCTGCTTGGTGCCTGCACCCTGCGTGGGCCCCATCCCTCTGTTTGCACAGGCCGGGGATGCCCTTGGTGCTGCCGCTGTCACCACGCGGAGGGGGCCCTTCCCCAGGGCTCCCCTCAGAGAAACCCCGGAGCAACGCGGTCCTCCAACAGCATCTTCTCAAGCTTCTCTCTGCACCAACTCATTCGCTCCTGATTTCCATTTGGAAAGGTGTTGCCTTCAGCACAGACCCTAGGCAGCCAGTAGCACCAGTACAAAAGGTTGGTCTGGACATCAGCAACCTCACAGCAGTCCAATAGTTTATCAACATATAAAAGCTCAATATCAAAACAGATCATCAACTTCTATTTTTTGCCTTTTTCAGACTCACAAATCTTTTAAATGACTAGCTGTTTTGTTTTTTTTTTTCAATAATTTATCTCCATCCTCTTCTCAGTTAAGACATGGGCCTAAATTCAAAAATTTAATCGCTTTAAACCCGGCCCTCCGGGTGCAGTCACCCTTGCACCCACCCTGTGCAAGGGTGACTGCAGCTCAATGGCCAAGCATCAGTGCCAGAGCCACCTCGTGTGAATAACAGTTGTTCCTTTTTCATTAGACATCGATTGTGCCCAGCTCCTGACATCAGATAATTTCAAAAAAAAAGGAAGGGGGGGAAGAAAAAAACAAAGATATTTGTCAAGCAAAATGATTTCAGGGTAGGGAACAGGGAAGATTGGGAGCGGGTGATCGGGATCACGGTCATCCTGGTACCTGTTCTCCTGGGACAGCGACCAGGGGCGGTTGCAGCTCCAATGGGGCGGCCCTGAGCATCCCTGTGGCAGGGAGGAGTGTGGCCAGCATCAATCCTGCCAGGAGATGCGGCCGGGATGCACAGCGGGATGGTGGGATGAGGGAACGGTCCCTGCCAGTGGCACTGCTGGGGAAGGGGCCTTGCGATGCCCTGCACGAAGCGGAGCACTGGAGCACAGCGGGGACCCACTTGTGCTCCCACCCCAAGCACTCCTTTCCTGCACAGGCATCGTGGGAATAAAAGTCTCCAAACACGAGGCTTGCTCTGTCTCTCCAACCCCAGCCGCTTTTTAAGGCAGGTCACATCCTGCGATGCTGCCAAACGCCCAGTTTGCTCTTCCTGGCAGCACAAATCCCTGTCCTGCCTCTCCTTGGTATTCCATAGAAAATCCTCCGTGCCTGTCCAAAATAACCTGGCATTTCAAAGGCTCTCGTTCGTCTTGATGCCATGCTGCCATGTCCAGACCCAAACGCTCCAACGGAGCCCTCGAGAGTCTCTCAATTTGGTATTTTATCACCTCTGTGGTAGAGGTGTTGGACAAAATCTGCACCTTGTGCTGTGCTTGGCCCTGCTCTGCCCTGTGAGCCTCAAAGGGATCCTAAACCCTTGGCTTGGGTGCACGATGCCGTGCGGGTACCACAGGAATCATCAGCGCTGCCTGTGAGAACAGCTCTGCCCTGGGTGCAGGCAGGAGAGCAAAGAAGAGGTGTCATAAAAAGAGCAAATACCTTTGGGGCGATGGTGTCTGCGAATGCTGCAAGCGAGAAGACCAGCACGGCGAGCACCGCTCTCTCCATTTTGGGAAGACCTGATCTGAAAATGAAAACGTCGTTTATCTTAATCAGTTAATGAGTAACCCGCACTTGGGGATATTATGCAGGCTTTGAGAGGAAACCCAGAAACTTAATATTGACATGTTAAACACGGTTGCAGACTGGACCTTGGCGAGTTTATTATTCCATCAGATCTCTGCTCTTAAATGTTAGAATTTTCATGTTTGGTGAAGTCTTGGCTTAAGAAATCCTTGTGTTTCTGTTTGAACTTCAATTCCACTAAAATGTGCGCAAAAAAACACATGGGAAGATGACTAGTTGTGTGTGCAGGCTGAATTTCTGCATGCTTCCATCTCTAACCTGTCAAACGGCAACAGTTTGAAAGGACATGGCTTTATCCTGCCTCAAGCACTTGGGAAATTTGGAGCTGGCAAAGACATGCAAAATCCATATGAGGTTTTGGAGCTGGTGGTTTCATCAAGCTTTGTGTCCCCCGAACCAACTGGCCTGTCTCAGAACACCCAGTGGGGAGGTTCTGCATCTGCTGGTACCTGCACAGATGCTGGGATGCTGCTTTCACCGTCTTTACAGCGACGCTACAGAAATGTTTCCATACAGGTGGGACACCAAAAGATGCTCCTGAGCTTGCTGCTGGCCCTGGAAAAGAAGATTTGATTAGAAGATCAGGGTTTTATAAAGAGACATTTATGGCTAATGCTGTATTCCAAATCACATGCTCTCTTCTTTGGTGCTTAGGGACTTTTCCTAACTAAAGAAGCGTGACTCCTTAAAACATGTTTCTCCATCTGAGTATGCTGCTAGTGTATTGTAATGTTCGTCTCACTTCACACTGTGGGAAATAATAATTTTTCTAGGCATCGTTGTGGACAAAGTGGGAATTCACCGGTGGGAAACAGGAACCTCAGGGAATCCTCTCCTTGCTGTATTCCCAAGGGTCCCCTCTGGTGGAAATAGCAAATGGACAGGAAAAATAGCAGGTCATGGGGCTGTAGCTTAGAGTTTGGCCAACTGCTTGGGCTTCACTTCACCAAATACCTTGCGTTTTCCAAAGTGCTGCTTCAACAATTCCTCCAAGATGGCTCAAAACTGGCCTCACTGGCTGCCCATTTTTCCTTCCTAAAGCCCTAGAAAGGCTGTTCCCGAAACCCTGTTCTGTCTCAGCATCCTGTTTGAAGCTGCAGGGAAATCCACGCATCACTGCCTTCCTCAGGGATGTTCTGGAGACGACATCTCCGCAGTTTCTGGGTGCCTTTGACCTCACATGTGCCACAAAGACATTAACACAGCGCTTGATAAATTATCACTGCAACAGACCTTTCAGTGTTTACTATAAAACACTCCGCTGAGCACAGCTTCGTTCCCAGCAACTTCTTAAAAATAAACTTCCCTGCTTGCAGGCAAACCCTTTGCACTGCTCGCAAGCATCGTGTCGTTTACAAGAGAGAATACAAATATATATCTTTTAGGAGATAAATTGATCATTGATAAACACTGGATTAACTTATGTATCTTTTGAAAGGCTTTAATCCTTAAAATAGAAAATTTATGGCTTGAGAGTGCCAACTGCCAACGCTTTAGCTTTAATGAAGTGGATCTCGTGCTCGTTTTTTAATACCCATGTGTAAAAGTCAAGGTGCTTTAGCTGCACAAAGACAGGGTTCCCCAGGCTTTTCCATCACCGCGTCAGTCCTGGCAGCCCATGGAAGGGGGTTCTGATGGGGGTGCTGCACCCCTGTCCTCAGCAGTCCTTTACAGGCATCTTTTTGGACAATTTTCCTAATAGGAAGCATCACCTCTAACACTAGGGCCAAGGCAGTCCTGAATGGGGCTCCAATGCGTTTTTGCAAATGAGATCTACCTTAAAAAGAATTTAAAAGATTCCTGGTAGTTGGTGCTTACTGGAAAGCATCATAAATAATTAAGCGTAAAGACATGCTCTAAATAAAACTGTTAGCAAAATTCCACACTGCTAACTGATACCTCGCCTTGCTTCCCGGGGGTGTCTGGGACGCACGTGCGAGCAAATAGTTTAAGAGAATCGTTCTTCACTGTAACAAATGAGCTTGGAAGCGAAAATGGGCAAAATGGGTGAAATCCTTTGGGGGTTTTAGCTGTTAGCTGGGACTTGCAGGGTGCAGGGGTATGAAATCCCCCGTGGAGCTGGGTCTTCTCCTGAGAAAGCTGGAGGAGGAGCCTTCATCCCTGTCAGGATCCTGGCTCCCGAGCGGCTCCGTGTTTGCTTTGGGAAGCTGCCGAGCAGCTGCCGAGGCTTTGCTAAAGCCCCGGCTCAGTCACCTCTCACCAGCCAGGGTTATATATCAGTGACACTTGGACTAATTTTGTCAGTAATATTTATAAATACGGGCAAACGGGTGCCCTTAGAAGAACGGCAATGCACCAGGGCTATCTTTAAGGATACTTTTTCTTTGGGAAAGCACTCATTAAAGCTCAGGGACTTTGCTGTTGCACATGCAGCTACACAGCGTGTGCCGTCTGCTTTTGTTTTTCCAAGCCTTGCTGCAATCTCCATAGAAAGCAGCAAGTTTTATGCATTATGTGGTTGGGATACATGAGGCAGAGAAGAAATTCCTGAGCTCACTTGCTCAGAGAATTTTTAATATAATTTTCCCCCTTAACTAGCTCTGGGCTGTGCAAAGCTAAAACTGGTGTTTAAATAAAAGTGGCACCTACCTTAATGTTGCAAATGTTTCACCACGAATTCATATTTTGCAGGAACTCCAGTAGATGTCCATAAAGCAGAGGATTATTCACGTTTTAATCAAAAGATCCAGCTCAGGGGAAGAACTCTGATTTATAACCTAGGAGAAAAACAAGTTTGATGTTTAACTTTAATCCAATAAATCAACATATGTAAAGAAATATTGTTACCAAAAAAAAAAGGCAAAAAAGCAACTTGAATGAGTTTGATTTCATAAGGAGACTCTACAGTTCAAGGGGACAGGGCTGCTGCTCACATCGGTTGTGTCTCACCTTATTTCTAGTTAGACCAAACCACGGCTTGGGTTTTGTCCCCCAGCCCTGGCACGGCAGGACACGCGGCAGGTACTTACAGCTGTGGACAGGGCACAGACCTTGCTGAGGCAGCCCCAGCTCTTCCCTGGGATTACTGGAACTTCTGGATCATGCTGCAGGATTTTGCTTTCCGGGATGGATGGGGAGAAGGGGCTGTCATGTAATGTCTCTGGAGGACTCCGTCATGTCCTTGGCAGAGCCCCGCAGGGCACTGTGTGCTGGAATTTTCCATGAAAGAATTTAAACCAGAAAAGCAAAGCTGCCATGGGAATCTGAGGACATGTTTTTTCAAAACAGGGTTTTAATATTTCCAGGGGGATGGGAGAAGCTGGGTTTTTTTTGCCTTTTTAGAGAGGGTAGCACTGCAATGGAGTATGGCAAAGGGGAAGGGAAAAGATTTGCTGAAAAACTTTCAAACAGTTATGTCTCTTATTGTAGTCTTTAAATAACGCTAAACTGATCAAGTATCCCTGTGTTTTCAGGTGCTCCATTTCCTTTTCTACAGGCTCAGAGACCTCACCTCAATTCAGACATCCAGGGAATTAAAATCTATTTTCCCAGCAAGCAGGGAACCAGAGCACATCAGACAGGGAGGTCTATGGCTGAGAGGAGATTTCAGAAATCTCCAGACTTTTGTTACCTCTACAACCCGGCTCCTCGTCTCCCTCTGTCTCCCTGTTTGCAAAAGCAGTTTGAAGAAATTGCACTGACACAGAAATCATGTATTTTGAATATTTATTCTTCGCATATAACAGACGAGATCATATCTTTAATGCCAAAAAGTGCACAGGATTCCTTTCAGCATTAGCTGAAATTGGTCACTACTGGAGGCCGAGCTGTACCTGATCTTTTTTAATTAAACCATCATAGGAAACACCATCCAACACATAGAAAACATAATAAAAAATACAAAGAAAGTTGTATCCTTAGACACGAGTCCTTTCCCTATTTAATGACTTGCAGTAGAAATTCAATTAACTACTTAGCTCTGCAGTGAGTTTAATGCAAGCAGCAGCGATCTAGACAACGGGTGTAAGGGTCTCCCGAGTGACACGCGGCCGACTCCGCCGTCAGCCGAAGACGCTCTTGGTTGGCTCCTCTTTAGGCTTCTCAAAGACCGTTTCACCCCCGGTCCGATCTCGGCTGAATATGGAAGGTGCCGCAGAGCCCATTTGCTCTGGAAAAAGAAAACCAGAAGAAGAAGAAGTCAATCTCGAGGCACACAGAACTATGGCAGTTAACAGCAGGTACCACCGCTGAGTGGTCCCTCAAGGCAGGGTATCCCCTATCTCCCCCGGCCTCCAGATCTTCAACTATTCTTCGACACTGGCCGTATGACCAGAACTTGCTTTAAACCCTGACTCAGAAGGGAACATCAGGGCTTAGCCTCCCGCTTTGCAAAGCTGAGTCAGGAAGAGAGATCCCCTGAGGTAGAGCCCTGTTGGCACCTATTGGTGAGGATCAAATGGGCCGATCACAGATCCAAAAGCCTGCACAGCCAGGGGAGGGTGCATGGACATGGCTGTTGCTTCAGCTGAAGATAGAAATGATGTTAATGATTTACTTTGGGAGATTGCTTAATTGTTTCTAGCAGAGAAAAGTGACTTACCGCACTGCCTCATGACTTGGTAGGTTTTGGATTTAATTTCTTGATTTTTGGAAAGGTTTCCTCTGGCTCCTTTGAGATCTTCTTCCTTCACTGGAGGCCGCTTCTTCTTCACAGGGGCAGGCTAAGAAAGATGTATTGGCAGCACATCAGGATTTCACATTTAGAAACACAGGAAATAAAGGTGCTTAATCCAGAGCTACAAGACCCAGAGTTGCTAATTCATTAGCCCATCTAATTAATCTTTGGGATTACACATGCAGCACTTGGTCCCTTATACAGCTGTACAACAGCACAAGGGCAGGTAGCCAAACTGGGAGAAGCAAATCCAAAGCAGATACTGTGTTCAGGTGCTAATGGAGTGTTAATAAAAAAAAAAAAATAAAAAAATCTGTTTTATGTTCAGAAAGACCAAACAAAAACAGCTGAAAAAAACCTTACATCTTCATTACTAAATGATTTTGTTTCTCCTCTTGGGATAAGCTTGACCCACAGTTATTTATCAGAGCTAGGAAAAACTTGCAAGGAAGCACAAAAGACACTTGAGAACCAACCACTACAGATCTCAGGCTCTAAATTTAGAGAGCTGAGCACTCAAGGGGTTGCTTAGAAGCCCGTGTTGAACACACCTTGAACACCAAGCCTAAAGAAGGAAAAGAGAGTCTAAGCAAAACAGATATGCCCTCAAGCTGGTGCATTAGATTTTCCAATAAAAGGGTTTACAGTTTACCCTGCTAGTAGAAAATCAAGATAGTAGAAAATCGAGATAACATTCAAAAATCTCAGGCTACTCCTGCCCCTAAATCACTACTTCAAATCCACAGCATCAGTCAGCTGCAACTGGCACTATTAATATCCCCCCTTTGGTTTAGTGTTTCAAGGCCGGGGTGTCAAGGTCCCACCATGGAGACCTCAAAGGAGAAGGCAGAGGGAGCAGATCAACCACCAGACCCCCACTACCCTCACAGGGTACTTGATTAAACGTCCAAACACTCCAGTTTTCATATATTTGTGCAATGAACCACAGACAAGCAAGCTCTTTGTTCAGGGCTACGGACTTAGGGCTTCTCATGCTTGGATTTTGGCAGGGATGGATCCGACATCCACATCTGTAGGTCAGGACCTGCAAAGCTAAACACAGTAGTGCAGTTCAGGGTGTCAGACCTATAGGCTTGGCTATAGGTTCAAGGGAGCTTGTGCAAGCACAGCTCCTGGCAGGAGAAGGCAGCTGCGCTGGGGGGTTCAACATGTTTCCTACTGGCTACGAACTCTCAAGAACGCTCCAAAATAGACAGATGTCAGCACCACCTCCATGTGCTGTGGGAAATGAGACTTTCGCAAGATCCCTAGGGGAAAACACCCTCGAAATTGCCAAAGAAAGGCAGGGGAGAGGGCTGCTGCAAAACCCTGCTGAATTCATAACCGTCTTGGGTCGCTTGGCTTGTTCCCCATGTGTCTCCTCTCCAGGGACGTTTGCCCGGCTCCGTGGGGAACAGGCACGCGAGGGAGCCGATTCCGCACGGCTCCGATATGGCACAGAGCGCGGGAGCAGCCCCCGGGTCTGCCAGCACACGCAGGACACCAACTTGCTGCCTTATCAGCAATAAGGAACCTGCTAAATCCTTTAACTTCCACTGACAACAGACTGCAACTTCAAGGCTTTTTTTTTTTTTTTTTTCCAAATAGGAGAAAGCAGATTTTAGGGAGGGAGGGTGGCAACAGAAGCAGTTTCGGTACTCAGAGGCAGAAGGGGTGAACGTACCCAGCTATCTTAGGGTAAAACCTCTCTTGCTCAGGCTACAGATGAATTTCCAGCCAACTGGTTAGCCCCAAAAAGCAAAACCACCACCCAGGGCAGTGTGTCAAGAGGGCGATGGCAGAGTGCTGGATTCCAGGAGCTGCGAGGGAACCTGCCAGGCTCTTGTCATGCAGAGCAAGAGAATAAGCAGGAGCAGGTTCCTCCGCGCGGCTTCAAAGGATCCCGCTCCTCCCTCCTGCCTGCTCTCACGCTGCCGTTTACCCTCTCACAGGGAGGAGGTCTGTTTCGGGCAGCTGTAACTTGTGTTCAAGCAGACAGTGCACGGAAAACGCAAAGAAACAGAGCTAATGCTCGGATCACCTTGAAAATTAGAGAGCATGGTAAGGCCAAACTATTAGGTACAAATTGAACAGAAGGATTTTCTAGTACAAAATATCAGTCTTTGGTATTTCATCTTAACAGCTGTCATTTCCAGTCATACTCGCCCCTTTTTTTTCCTGCATGTTATTAGGTTAAGATTTACTTGAAAAGAGGGACAGCAGAATACCATGTTCTTTCAAAGCTACTGTTAATTTGTGTATATTCCTCAAGAATTTCAAATTATGGCCCGAGAAAGTGTGCTGGAAAAGCAGAAAACATTCCTACAGAGAAATATTATAAACTAGGGCAACACAAATATTTTTTCCTTTCCTAAAATATTTATGGTAAACCAGAATATTAAAGGCTAAGCTAATCAGCCATGCAGAGGGGAGCTGTTTGCTTTCTTCATCAAATAATCACTCATCATGACCGACTCGTTAAATTCTGCAAAGTGCTTAAGCACTTCAAAGTAATGGAAGAGGTCAGCTAGATGAGAGGAGCAGAATTCCCTGCTTCCTGAGAAATGACTGGCTAACAAGGCCCTGGTGCAAACCCCCCAGAGCAGCAGTGGATTTGCTGGGTCTCCTGGTGCCCCATACCTGTGACATAACGGCAGCGATCCCGTAATCCTTCCCGCGGGATGTTCCCCGGCTTCGTTCCACCGTCCTCTGCGCCTGTTGTTTCCTGGGCTTATATAGAGCACCTAGCGGGGCGCCAGGAGCTGGGTCACTTTCCCAAAGCAGAGCTGGGATGTTCCCGCTTGACGCTGTCTGTTGTTCCTGGGAGTTTATTCTTAGGGATGACTTGGGCACGCAGGATTTAGGCAGTGGCTGGAGACAGCTGAGCCCGGGCAGCTCCGACGCGGAGACGGCAGCCAGGGAGCCCAAGGGGGCTCTATTTATAACTCCAAAAGTCAACGCTTTGTCACGGACACAAAGCTGCCTCGGGATGGGAGGACAACAGAATGTCTTTCCCCGTACAAGAAAGCCCCCGTTCTGTAAACACTAGATCCATCCCATGGACTGGAAATGCGTAACCGCGTCCTCTCTAACGTCGTTTGCATGGGGTGCTCAACACCGGTGTTGCGTGTAGTTTGCATCATTAATAAAATGCAACATTTCAGCCTCTCTGAGCTGCTGCTGAGCTCACTCTGATGTCAGCTCGCGCACACTGGGGAGAATAAAATCACTTTCTATTTGCAGCTGTGGGAGAAAACTTATTCATTCCCCCATACGGGCACAGGAACAGCTCACTCGGAGTAAATCAGCACCCCAACATGTGCACTGACGGCACTGTCAGCCTTCTCAAAATGCAAGATTTACCCTGTACGTATTTTTTTTATTAAGGAAAAGAAACTCTAAGCCTGACTTTTAATTGTGATTAAAGGCAGACTTCTTGGGGGGGGGGGGGAGGGAATTGAGAGGAGGGGTTCCCCCACTCCCTTTAATTTATTTATTTATTTTTACTACCTTGTAAATTCTTTCCATCACTAAAAAAAAAAAAAAAAAAAAAAAAAGAAAAGCGTGTGCGACTACAGTAAACACCTAAAATAAACTAAAATTCCCACCATTTTTTTTCTTTTTAAATATGGGAAAGGGAGACTTGCCGTACCTCCAGATGCCTTTTAATAGGAACACGGACTGTCGCAGTGCTAGAAACGTTCCCCGGGCTTTTCTCAAGCTCTGGCTGTTGTTTTGGTTAATCTGCAGAGAGAAGCACAGGAGGCAAAGTTAAACTGATATTTTTCTTTCTAAAAACATGACCACAGTAGTGCAGTATTAGACCTCTATGATTGAAATACTGTGATTTTCGGGTTGGCCACTGCCAGGTTCCTGAGTGCCCCTTTTAGTTCCATCTGACCAGGCCTAAAAAGCTGTTTTCCACTACATTACTATTCAAAGTAAAAGAATTAGAAGTACTTTTGCAAGGTTTAGAAGCAGTTTGGATACTATACACTTAGCCAGCCCTCTGTGTCGAGTTTCTATTTTCTATCAGTGGCTTCAAAAACAAGAGGAAAAGTTCCTGGCAAAAGGCAGGACCCTCAGACTAACAAAACGGTAACAAAAAAAAAAAAAAAAAAAAAAAATCAGCGTCAGGTAAAAAAATTTTCTCACTATGCAAAATCAATGTCTCTTTATCCAGACCGATAAGCATCACTTTTCTGATGCTACTACAGTAGGAAGATAATAGTCTGCATGTTTAAAACAAGCTGTTAGAATTCACGACAGAACTGCTTTGCTCCCTTGAGCTTTTAAAACTACTTGATTTCACTGGTGCTGCACCTTCCTCATCTCAAACCCAATAAAAGTTATGCCTTTGTGGCAATATAAGTTATACAGACAGAGTGCCCATACCTTACATGCTGCTCGGGGTGGGAGATGAGGCATCCGCAGAGGCAGGCAGCTTATCTCCAAGTTTCTCCTAGGCATCATCCATAGTGCAGGCAATTCCGTTCCCGTTCATTGAACTGTCTTTCCTAAATCCTGAAGAACAAGCACAACCACAGTGGCTATTAACTTTAATGCAATTAGCCCTCTCCTGCCTTCCCCTGGGACACAAGGAGGGGAAAGCCCTTTGCTGAGAATCTAACTGAAATGTGGTGACAAATGGGACACATTTAGTGACTCTACACGCATTGGTCACCAAGATCTCCAGAGAGCTGCTTACAGAGACCTGTCCTTCCCAGGAAACTAACATCCCTCACTGGAATTACAGGCCTGGAAGGTGGCAGATTATTCCTTGAAGGAAGCAGTGATAGAAGCAGAGGTTTGCAAAGTATGGGATTTCTGCCCTGTGCTGGCATAGAGCTCTCAACCTCCTACCATTAAAAAAGTCACCTGTATGTACAGCTTCCCAGGGAGCCAGTCGTCTTTTCTCCTAAAAGCCTTCCCTATTCCTCCCACGCCCTGGGAGATACTCACCATACCCTCCTCAGCTGGGGCTTCTAGTACCTTTTGCAAACAAATCAGGAAAACAGAAGACAATTCAGATGAACAAGTTATTCCATTAGACTATGCCTCTGCCAAGACGAAGGACACAGGAGGCAAATTCAGGAATCTCCACGTTGACCCTTTCTTGTTACACCTCAGGTGCTCTCTGGTTGCACATTTAGGGTTTTATTTTCAGTTTGAAAACACAGGTGGTTACTCTCCATGTGAATGCCCTGGGCATCCTCAGGAAACAGGGACAAATTTGGGAGCAGCTTTGAAGGATTCTTTAGTTGCAAACATATTTGCTTCCCAATGATAGCAGTCCTTTCTTCTGAACCTGGACTTGCTCTTAAGGTATAGGAATATAGCAAAATTGACACCATCTGGGAGCGCAAAAAATTAAAGCTGAGTTCTGATGCTGAACTCCAGTAGCACAACCTGCTGCAGGTAACAGCACAAGATGAACACTGAGGCACATCACTTAGAGGGAGCAAAAAACAAGTGTACAAATCCATAATAAGTCAAACTTTATTGTAAACCATTATACAATGTCGTTACATCAGATACCCTTAGAAGTTTAGGGTAACACCACTGATTAAACAGTATGGTCCAAACAGAGGGCAGCAGAACACCGGTGGTGTTGCTCACACAGGCTCTACTCTGAATTCACTTACAAACAAACCCGACGTTCGATTGGAGACGGATACCCACGCAAGACAAACACACCTACAAAAGAGTCCCTTTTTTAAAGACACTGCAGTTTTACTTTGTAAAACCATAGTAGTCATTTTCAGTAAGTGAACTGGAAACTGGAAATACCTTAAAAAAAAAGTTTACACACTGATGCTACAGATCTCCCTCTGAGCGGACGGGGCTGGGTTTGTTCACCTTCATTACTGCTTTCCCTTGAAAAAGAAAGAAAAAAGGCAGAGCAAAGTGGTACCTGGGGGTTAGTGGAGCGCAGGGGCAGAGCCCTGGTGTCGCTCAGCTCCCGGCGCGCACTTTGCACTGCTCTAACTGCAGCTCCATTCAAGTTCTCCCTGAAGAAAAGCTATCGCACGTTCTAGTTGCAACGGTAATATGCAGCGTTTCACCTACTTACAGACAAGGAGACCTGAACGTATTAAAGCTGGAATTTTAAAACCACATATTAGACAACACTGGTGTTTTAAAATTGATGCAGGTGTGTCACAGACCAGACATTAAGTAGGTTGACCACTCATGCTAAACCTGATCTCCAGCAATATTTCTGCATCTCTTCGGTACGTTACAGCCCCCTTCTCTTACCTTGGGGTACAATCCATTGCTTATTTTCATTAAAGACACAATAGAATCACTTTTTCCTTTTTCTCCTAGGCTCAGTCTGAATTAAACCTCTGCAATGAGTTGTTCTGATGTACATTTATCAGTCACTAACTTACCGGGCAAATATGAGGATAACAGAAACGTGACCGCGCTGTAATATTTTCAGATCAACTCTTTCTGAAAAGAATTATTTGAGTCTGTCCCATCACTAGCTGTCACTGAGCAGTGAGACACCGTAAAGCACGAGGCAGAGGTTTCCCTTCCCAACACACCTCTTCAGACCAGACCATGCAACCCTGCACTTGCTGCAAGCGTTCTGATATTCACCCTGTATATAATTTCCACCTTACAGAGAGGCAACCTGCCCATTTTACATTTCCGTGTCTTTTTCATATAAGAACAAAAACTGAGTAGAAAAAAAACACAAGTTTTTGTTATTTGGTTAAAGCTGAAAATAATTTTCACATATACTAGAAGAAAAAGAGTTGTTTTTTCCCCTGTGGAGATATGCTCCTCTGCTATGACTGTGGTGTTCAGAATACTTTTTTTGGCTCATAGTGCTTTTACTGCCATTTTGTGAGGCATACTCAAGTCCCCAAACAACTGATATTTAAGTACATAAAACAGGAAAATTGAGGCATTCTTACAACTTTGCTACAACCACCTTCAAGAAACTGCTCCTCAGGGCCTTCTACTGCTTTGTACTCGGTCAGTAAGTTTGAGGTCTGCTCAAAACAAACATTTCACATGATTAAGGCCATAATTTTATACCAACATTTCACAGACTAAACAAGAGGTTAGGAACAGAAACCATTTTCATAATCTAAATAACCACAGAAGGAAAAAGGAAGGTAAAACGGAGGTTTGTGCAGTTCAATTGCTGTGCGCTGCTACATTACCTCTGGGGACAGACACCCAGCACTGGCTGCACTGCGGCGCGCGGCATAGAGTAGTTTAATTCCACTGTATGAAATAGAATAAATCCTATGCTAAAAAAAATAAAATAAAACAAAACACCGCTGCTGTTTGTGACAGGAGCAAGTCCTGACTCTTAAGTCTCTTCGGAATAATCAGCTGTACGAGACTATTCCATTAACGAAGTTGAATTCCTTGGAGTACTGCGCTCGGGGAGATACGACCCTGCCTGTTGATAAAGACTTAGGAGAAGATGTCAGTCACCTAATCAATGGAATATGGAAAGAGAAAAAAAGCCTAAAACAGAAGCAACACTGATCAGGGACAGTTCCCCATCCTCCCGCCCCTTCCCTCCCATTTCAGAATAACTCAAGCATTCCTTGTCACTATTGTCTAGTTTTTGTCTAAAAGAAACCCTAGTATTTAAGCTTATTGCAGTTATTTCAATTCAGTGCACAGTAACAGAGGTCAGTGGCTCAACTAAACTCATGTTGGGCTTGGTAAAATGTCCCCGACTTCAGGTGCCACCTGATGAAAAGGGACATTTTTCTTGCCTTAATGGCCATGCAGTGGGAAGGAATGCTGGAAAAGTGGAAAGCAGAAAGGGAGCGCACAGATCAATATTCACTAAGGCCCAAGAACACCATTTAATTGGTCTGGATAATATACCACATTAAGACCCAGTAAATCTATAAAAATGTAAAAAATCTTAAAAAGTTCTGAGCAGTTTTTGCGCGAAACTGTTTGGTTTAAGGCTTGGAACATTTCGATGTCCACATACTACAACACACTTGCAATTAACTTCTGCTGTCAGCTCTTTGACACATTGCCCGGTCCTACACAAGGTTTAACTAATCAAGGAAAGCTGTTGAAAGAGTAACCAGCCTTTAGAAAACACGTAAAGCAAAAGGATGCCACTGAAAACACACCTGCAAGGTTTAAGATCAGCACGTTTTCCATTATTGGACGAAAGACACTGAAAGCTGCAGGAATTCTGCAGCAGACGCAGTAACAACGGTATTATACCTCTCTTTTTTGTTTTTTGAATGCTATGGGATAAGGAGATTATTAGGAAACTAAACATGAGAAATACAATCTCTGAGGAGAGATAAAGGAAGCACATTAAACCAAGCAGTGCTGTTCCACTAAAGAACATGCAGGAACAGAATTATCTGCAATATCAGAGCCCGACTATTCCAATGAGATCAAAATCTGGTATGGATGGAAGTCTCTAAAGAAGGAAAAGCAGAAGAAATTTTCCATCTCTTCTGGATTATTTGAGAGGTACTCACAAGAGACTCACAGCTTCTTAACTGAAGTCATCCCTAGATATTCATTCCACACACAAGAAACCCATCACAACAGATGCTTTGTTATATGCTAAAGTGCACGTTCGTCAAATATGCAAATAACACCTCCTATTAGAAAAGATATTTCTAAATTATATGTTCAAAAGCACATATAGGACTGCACTTTTAATGATATTTGGTGACTTCAGCACTGACAGAGCTTTTCCCTTTGCTATCCCTTTATCTTAAACCAGAAGACAAGGACAGAGAGGATTCTCGTGACAAATCTTTTGACCATTTCTGCAGGAAAAAAAAAAAAGAGAACTGCAACATTTTCTCTAACAAAGAGAATCTTTAAATACAACTGTATGAAAATATAACTTAAATATAAAATAGTCAAATAGGTTTGAGGAGACCTGGAAAAAAATCTTTGTTCCACCTATTAGTTCCATAGGTACCTTGTAGCAAGTAAACATTTTGTACTTAAAAAAATAACATTAAGTTACAGCTTGTAACCATAAACTATTCTGCTCTAGGAATTATGCTGCAAAAGCCAGTTTTAGTAGCAAAACATACTCCGTTAACTTAGGTGATTCTGATGCCTTTTTTGAGAACATCTTAAACTGCATCATTCAGAAACCATAAAGGAAAGATCCCTGTATCTGTTTTCTATGATCTTCTCTGAAATGGCAGATACAAATCACTTTAGTGACTAGTCCCCATACCACCGTGCTTTCACGCATGATGAAAAGACATTCTTGCATAACTGGTCAGTGTGTCTGTAGTGCAACTGAACTGGAAGTCTTCCAACTGTTTGCGTCCTGTTGGCAGACCTTGGTTTTGAGTCAGTCTGTATGAAAAGGGAGATGCAATTGCAGCCTTGAAACCCACTGACTGAGAAGTTTTTGCCATGATGCCTGCAAATACACAGGACAGGGAATGTGTCATACGGGCAGACCAAAGCGATGCTTTTTTTTCTTAATGGGCTTTAAGTTGGTCAGTCTGCGCAGGTCCTCCTCAGCGTCAGATTCCTCCATCTCATCGTCCGCCGAAATGAGGATCTGAAAGAAAGAAATTACAGCTTCTGAGTGACACGAAGCAAAGTCACCTTCTTCCCTCCTTCTGCTTTTAACATTTTACTTTGTTATGCTCGCAAAACACCTTATTACTTGCCCAAGACTACTGAACCTCATTTAGATTTATTATCAGTAGTACCTGAAAGTAAATTTCAAATGAAAATGAAAGGTATTAATCTCTACTGGAATCGTGGACTCTAAATATACAGAAGTGATGCCTGCATCCCCGGAGTGGTACAGATTTGCTGTAAAAAAAAGTGGGAGAGACCACACTACGCCTCTACCAACATTTGCAATATAACAGTTGATTTATGAGCAAAAACCTAGCACTGAAACACAGCACCAGCCAAATGTGACTAGAAACTTATTATCAGGAATTTTGCCCATCCTTCAGGCAAACTAAAAACTAATCAGTGTAATTCAGAATAAAGTTGTACTCAAAGGCAATGACATATGCATTTTTATCTCCTTTTTTGCATCTTTTACTTCAGGATGCAGCTGAAAATCATTTTGTAATACTCTGAAAAAAGAAATGCAACTGTATGGCAATTAGCTGCATATACAACAGAGGCTCTTACACCTTTGTTTTGCTGACAGGTATAGGAAATATTTAGTTAAGTAGTGCCACCCCACACAAGCACTCCTGACCCACTGAAATTTCACTGTTCTGTTTGTGACATTTTGAAAATGAAGTGAAAGAACAGATACTCTTACTCTAATTAAATCAATTCAAATTCAGATTCAAGATTATGTGCAATGCTAAAAAAGGAAGCTGATGTTTATTTGCATAACACTGAAAACTAATTAGTTGAGCAGATTTGAAGATCAGTATAATACCCTTAGCATCCTGCAATATCTGCATGATGATCAGATGCTTAAAAGGTTAATTTATTCTGTAATAAAATGCAACACATTTTGAGCAAACCCCGTATTTGGTTGTGCATATCCTAACACACTGACCATATTAAAACTTTAATCCACCCCTACCCAAACACCCTGGTACCTCAGGAGCTAACAAATCCATGGAGACAACAACAGGACTACAGAGCTGCTCTCTTTATATCCCACAACTTGTCCTCAGTGACTGTGCTATGGCAGCACCCTCATCCTTGAGGCCATGCTAGCCCTGACAAAGACTCCTCCAAAAATCCAGCCAGTTGTTTTGTCCCCTTCCTTCCACTTTCAAAGGCAGGCTAATAGCTTAATTAGATTGGACTGATTAATTTTGTACTCTATGCAGGTATTTTTAGAAGCATTTTTAACGGTTCACTTGTGATATTTAGGTATGTTCTTATGTCCTCCTACCTGCCTGGAAGGAAAATAAATACCAGTGAGCATTGAGACACTGTCATTTTCTTCATCTGTATTCAGCTACAAATATTAGGAACCATGGTTAGAGGTAGATACAAAGAAAATCAAAATAAAATTGACACTATTACAAGGAAACTGGTGACACAAGGGAGCAACTGGACTACAGGTTAATTGCAGTGGGTAAGTCCACATACTTCTGACTCTGATTCTTCATGTGATGCTGCTCTTCTGTATCGGACTTTACTTCCATTTCTTGAATCTTGTCCTGCTTCCTTTTCTTCAAGTTTAGCTTTTGTCTTCCCTTTCTTCATAAGAAAGTTATCTACTACCCAGAACATTAATGCCTGGTAAAGAGAATTGGGAAAGGACAGTTTAGTTTTCTTCAGGTTAGTCTATGTTCATTTGGTCAACATTTGGACAGAATTAGGGACATGTAACAATAAAAGTGAGTTGGTCAAACTGACAAAATCCTGTACAAGCACAGGGGCACATGGGTTATTTTACACTGCATGAACGCTCTAGGATATGGGTAATTTACTCCTTAGTAGAAAATGAAACAGTAAGCAAAATAACTGCTATTCAGTGATGACATATTAACTGTTTATGTAGAAATGTGAACACTCAGGCAGACACCTTAGTGCAATGAAGTTTTCCTTCTCCAAGGATAAAATCCATGCTTGAACAAATTAATGAAAGAAAAAAACAATCAGGAGGGATTATTAACTGAAAAGATGGCATCTCTGGCTCTAGTCCCTAAACCCCAGATTGCTGGAAGGGAATATTTAGGGAAATATGAGCGTATGCTCGCCCTTTTATTCTGCTCCTTCCTATGCCAATCACTATCAGCTACAGTGAGACACAGGACACCTAGTTGTACAGCTATTATTAGATCAAGTACTACTTCCTAATGCAAATTTCACCATATGACAGTATTGCAATATTGCATCCAATCTACTCAAGTCATAAGCCCAAGGAGGTCTAGGAGGCATTGCTACACATCTGCGACCAGTTACTGAGCTCAATATGGATTTTGGTTATATCAAATCTATATACATTTTATCCACTTTTTAACACCCTTTTTAAAACTAAGGCAACTTAAACACCAAGGCACTTTGTACTTTAAGGATTCATGTTAATAATTTAACAGATGGGAGAAAGAAATACATGTAACTCTCGCAGAGAAGCATGCAGTTGTACTAACATTAACAAAGAAGGGAACTATCAGCATGACGATAGCCAGCTCCAACTGGGGATTCTCTATAGGATTCAATAAAGCTACCTGTGGAAAGAAAAGGATCAAATTCAGATCACAGCAGCATGTGCACACAACTGGGTTAGTCAGTGCAGTTGTTCATGCACTAGCTAATTCTACAGAAACAGTGTATACGAACCAAAAAGGGCAGCTTTGTAGAAAAGGAAAGTATTTTGGACAGCTAATAAATTGTAGCAGTAGTAAATGGGGCTGACATCTTGGTCACTTCTGTTTACAGAAGGCTGAAGAACTTCATAAGAACCATCTCCAACATTTCAGAGCTCCCAAAGAACATTTATAAGTTGCACGTTTAGGTAATTTACATTTCAATTGAAGCTTCAATTAAAGCTTCACAAAATATACAGTAAGAGAAGACTCCTAGTTTCCAGATGAGTCTAGAATATGCATTAAGGGACTAACGGGCTTCAGTTTGCTATAGCAACAAGCACCATCACTTTGAATATTAAAGTGCACACATTCTATGAAAATAGACGTGTTTCTAACTATCAGCAATGGTTTCACTAATCCATTACTGGATTTGTACAGTTTAGATGAAGCAACAAGGTCACAAAAACAATTCTTCAAAATACTACAGAAAACCATACCAAAAAATAGTTTAAATTTGGGTTAAATAAATAAAAGAAAGATGAACCATTTAGTTCTTTCTAGAGTGCTAAGACAAGTAGATACAGTGTAATTTTATATCCCACAGTATACAGTAAAACCAAAATGTAATAGGATATCACCAGCAATGGATGCCAGAAAGCCTAATTAGCTGTATCCTAATCAAGGTACAAGAACATATCACTATGAGAGCTAAATGGCATCAACTATAGGAAGTTCTGACACCGGGAGATAAGCCAAGCTAAAAAACAGTATTAAATAAACTACTGCTTTGTGACTTCTTCCACCAGAAATTCATGTGTCTGTCAAATGCTGTGAAAATACCAACCTCTTTCCACTGAGGTATTAGAAGCACTATAATGATGACAGTTTTCTCAAACATCATGATCATTATGTACAGACCACACTGGCCCACCCAAGCACTGCACTGCAGTGGGTCACCTGCAAAAAAGAGGAAAGGCTTCATAGGTCATTATCTTACTTCAATAAATATTTTAGAGAAGATTAGAAGAGACCAAGCTGATTAATCCTCTCAAAGTGTCTTCACCAGCCTCCTAAGTGTTCTTGCTCCACCCCATCCCTCTAACTTTGTAACAGAAACTGAATGTAACAAGATTTTAGCCCATTCTGCAGGAGCTAGTTATGCAGCCACTCTTCTATACCAAACAATCTGGTTTGTTTCTCACTAAATTTTAATTTTCTCTCTCTATCCTAAAGAGCTTAGCTTCCTAAGTGGAAAAAAAAAGTATTAAAAATTAAATCTTTTGCTTCACGCTATGTAAGTGTGATATTTCTGCCAATCTCGATAGTCTACCTTAAAGAAAATATTTTCCTATCAAAAGCTTGTAACTGAAGGTAACCAATCATAATTGCAGCAACAGGTGGTGCAAGAGTTGATATAAAAGAGCTACTTGCCAAAAGAAAAATTAATTGAACAAAAAATTAAGAACTGATTCAAAGCCCTTCAGACTGAAATTAGAAAGTCTGCTCAATCTTATTGGGATGCGGCACAGTGAAAGAAAGATGAAGTTATCTGCCAGTACAGAATAAAAACCATCTGGCATAAATATTTGAAGAGCAAAACTATGTAGACTAGTTGAGACACTATATAAAGGAATGAAGAAAGAAAAAAAGAAAAGAAAATAAGGGACAGTGCATTGTATCATCAAGATTTCACAGTTCAAATATATATTTGTAATACTGCATTGGAAAACAGAAGATTTGGAAGACTGCTTGTTTTCTTGAGACATTCCCAAAGTTTTCTGAAACATCTTCAAACGGAGATTAAAAATTTTGAGCCCGGAGAAGAATAATGTGCAATGGAAAATCAGATGCCATTATATATCTGTAATGCCTAATGGCTGCTTCCTTTTCTGGAACATTTTTGAAAGGTTTTCAGTATTAATAATTATCTTGAGATTTATTGCTTGCTGCTGAAATGCTACAAAGAGCAATGAGAAACTGATAAATCACGCTGGAGCCCAAACAAAACAATTTTCCTACATAAATTTATAGTGTGATGATCACTGCTAAACAGTAAATAGAAAATGGTTAAAAAGCTCAAGTTTTTAATTATTTCCTGCAGTCTAAGGCTTATGGTGCTTAAAAAAAGGACAGAGAGAGAGAGAAATTTGACAGGAAAACATCAGCAGTGACTTGAAACAATTGTGATTCTTTGGGGAATACAAGTCCTGAACTATACTGGAGAACGAAATTTTAACAATGAGTTTTAATATGTCACATTTATCTGCGTTCTCCAATTTTCTTCATTAAGAAAAGAATATGGAAAAAAATCTAACTTTAGGAACAGACTTACTATTGAAGTCTTAGGCATTTATTCTGAGCTCTTTTCCAATCTGCTTTCAGCTGCAGAATGAGGTTGGCTATATGGCATGTCCAAAAATTGGGAAACTCTTTATTACAAATTCAGTTGAGCACTGCCACCCATGAGCACTCTTCTCCATGAGGGATGTCTTTTGATTTATTTAGGAAATCCAGAAGTTGCATATATTAAATTCTACCTGACTTTTGTGTGTGCTCTACTGTACTTTTAAAATTAGCTTTTGACTCTAATTATAAAAGGGGAGCACAGGGAAAAACAGTGGATGTGGTTTACCTTGCCCTCAGCAAGTCTTTTGCCAGAGTTTTCCACAGCAACTTTGTGGGCAAACTGGGGAGACAGGGACTGGCTGGGTGGAGTTATAATGTAGGTTACACAGAAAATGTGAGCCCCACTTCTCAAAGATGCCCAGTGAAAGTCAAGAGGCAACGGTCACACGTTACAGCAAGGAAAATTCTGCTCAGCACAGAGAAGAAAATTTCACAGTGAGTGGTTAAGCACCGGAGCAGCTTGCCCAAGGGTTTGGTAAATCTCCATCCATAAATAAATTCCAGACTGCACTGGACTAGGCCCTGAGCAACTTGATCTAGCTTTGAAGTTAACCCTGTTTTGAGGAGGAGATCGGATTAGGTGACCTCCAGGGATGCTTTCCTACCTAATTTATTCTATTCTACCAACTATGCAACCGAAGAGGAAAAAGTAGAAGTTAGTAGCGTCACCACATCCAATAGGTTTATCCCAAGAATTTTGGGGACATTTGCACAAATATCCAGTACACAAACTGAACTCAAAATCTGATGTTGAAGTAACAAACATTAATTTTGTTTCCACAGATTCTCGGCCTATCTTGGGTCTATCTCAATTTCTGATTTTATATCTGTCACATAGAACTTACACATTTCGAATAAACTAACAAAAGAGTAGAAATGCTGCAGCAAGAAAAGCATATTAAAACTGAAAATTTTGAGTCCTCAGAAATCACAGGTGACAACAGCAGTGGCATTTTTTGAAAATGCTGAGCAACGAAGGAGCTACTATGTACTAAGTAGAGTTGTCAGTCGCACAGTGGAAGTGTGTTTATAGGCAACTCTTGAACAAAACACTCCAGTCTTGCTGGTAACTTGTTTCTTTTCTTGGTAACTTGTTTCTTTTCATGCTCAAAAGAATTTGCTTTAAAAAGCCCACAGAACTCCTCCAAAATAACTTAAAATAGTTTTGTGGTAAGTGTCTACTCTACAAGACTGTACATCAATTAATGAAGTTATTTTGCAATGCACACACAGAGCCAGAGCAAAAAGATGCAGTAAATACCTTTCCTAAACTTTCCCAGATGAGAAGCAAAGGCAGGCAAAGAGAGCACAGAAGGGTTTGAGAGCCAGTATGGGTCATTTTGACAAAGAGGGATTTAAACACCTGTTTCCTACTTGCAACAGCTAAAAAAATCTAATATAGACGGGACAGAGAATGTTTTGTATATGGTATCAGGGAACATTCTTCTCAGTACAAATCACAACTGTTTTTATCTTCCTTATGTGCTCAAGTGTGTGACCCGATTCCAGGCTTCTATTAAAACCCAGCTCCTCGCGTGCCGAGTGTGGCAGCAGGACGAGAAGCCTAATAAATGTGGCCCTTGTGGCAGTGCCAGGCTGCCTGGTCCATAAATCAGCACGCAGGGTCGCTCTGCTCTGCAAACAGCAGCTATTTCTGCATGTTTGGGTTTTGGTATCCGTTCTCTCCTTGAGGCATTTTCACTTAAAAACTACCCTCCATATCAAGAGAGCCTTTTAAACCCAGCAGGACCGCGGCTATTTTGGTGACAGCTTCTCAAGCAGTGAATCACCAGGGATCAAGTAATAGAGCTAAGAAGGGAAATGAGCTCACCGTGAGAACTGAGACAAATCATTATTTGGGCACTACCGATACAAACGGCAGAGCTCGGGCAAAAGAACAGGTTTGTTCGGGGACTCCTGGTTGTTTTTCCTCACTTGTTAACAGACGAAAACGCATGGACTTCCTTCCAGTTTCAGATAAACCCCCAAATTCTCTAAGATATTTCTATATGTGCTCTACATGTCCAGGTTTACCTTCAAGTACTAAATCTAAACATATTCTTCCTTCTTCCTTTTTAAATTGCGCTTGACAAAATGTGTACTTCAGAGGGTGCTGAATGTTGCAATGCAACTTGCAGACACTTCCTTATTTCTTATATAAGGTCTAACTTACCACACAGCAGCCTAACCACTTTCCAGCTATTCTTTAATTCTCTTTACATGAGGAGCCTTTCCCACATAATTAATGAAAATACTGCAAAGTGTGGCACATCTGTAACTACGTAACAGTGTATTAAATGAAGACACAAAAATGGAAGTCAGCCACTGAGAAAATGTTCTGATATTGGCAAGAGGAATTCATTATTTCATGCATCATTTATATGCATGCATAGGGAAAAGAAATACTTGATGAACAAGTTTTAAGTATTTTCAATCTCCTAACTCAAAATGACTAGAGCAGATCCCACCCTGTCTCTCCTGCAGAACACAACTACCACATTCACCTGTGGACACTAAGAACTTAGCTAATTCAATCATAAATGCCTTATTACTTATTAAAATATCAACTGGTTCACTATAGAAAAAAACAGAGTAGGCCACTAAAAGAGAATCAACAGTTTTTTGAGTTATGGTTATGTAAGAGATGCACAAAGAAATTGGCTTTGTATTTAGAGCAAATTTTACATGGTCTAAGGGGTGCTCAAACAGACCAAAAAGACTCCAAGCCAAATTGACAATCAGAAAAGGGGACTTCAAGGGTAATTTAGTAGTGTCCCCAATAGGACCCCAATCTTTTGGAGACCCAAGTCTGGGAACTGGCCTAAAACACTGCTATTTACTACTCTCTATATGGTAAATTTTCTATTTCTATTTTCTATTTGTTTTCCAAATCAATCCCCTAAGGGGTCAGAGGAGCACAAGTCCAAGGAAAAGAGCAGAAGCATTTGCAGAGTGGTAGTTGGGAATAAAGTAGATAAACAGGCAGTGCTGACAAAGTAGCTTAAATGGTCATAGAACTGCACCCAAAGGGCTACATAAATGAAATATATACACGAAAATATATAACTAAAGTTGAAACTGCACTAATTATAGTTATTTCTATAGTTACATTAATAATATTTATTTCTCCTAAGAGTATACACCTGAAACTGCTTTTTTTAGGCACCTGCAAACCAACATTTATTAAGCATATAGATTGCATGGCAAACTACAGAACTTAAAAAGACTCTTGTGAGACGTGTAATCATTTTAGGATAGTCTGA
The DNA here is from genome assembly GCA_034781795.1 of Crypturellus tataupa. Lineage (NCBI taxonomy): Eukaryota > Metazoa > Chordata > Aves > Tinamiformes > Tinamidae > Crypturellus > Crypturellus tataupa. The sequence goes on from JAWLRI010000087.1 coordinate 906,799, forward strand.
TAACTGAAATATTCTGGAATTCTGTCTCAGAAACATCTCAGCACAAGGAGAGGAATATTTACCATATTCACCAAAGCGAAGGGACTCCCACTGTTGCCACTCCACGATGCTGCTGACTGCCCGAATCCCAGCGTAGATTAACAGCATTCCTAGCGTGGCGTCTAACAAGAAGTTTATAAGGTACCTGAAAGAAAAAAAAAGCAGGTAAAAGAGACCAAGGGTGAGTTTTCTAAAAGTTCAGGTGATTGTAACACCACAATTGACAGTAGAGGGTATGTGCATATAAGTTGAAAAGCCAGAGTATTGTAAGACTAAAAATTGATCGTTTACCCTCTTAGTCCCAAAATTGCAGAGTCAGTCAAAGTTTTAAAATAGCTTTAGAAGAGTCCCTGTTTCTGGGTTTGATGTTAAGATTCCAGTTATATTTCCACTAACTTTGATGCGTGACTCTGTGTGTGTATGTGCGCTGTACATAACACGAACACTGTGTGTGAACGCTGTACATAAACTCCAATTTTCATTTTATTTCTTTAAACCAAAATCAGATTTCCTTTTTTTGCCCCCTATTGTTCAGTTCATTCTGTATGGAAAAAAAGACACATCTGAATAAAACAAGAAGAGGAATAAAAACAAAAATTATCTTAAAAGACACCTCAGATACATGCTTGCATTCCAATGGAGAAAGATATCACTGCTAAAAGAGAGCAGCTTTTCTTGCTCAGAGGAGCTCTCGCTGTCTCAACAAGAAATAACAAGCATTAGAATATCACAGATTACCTATAGGAGGTGTATAGGTTACCATCGTTACCTACACCAAATTTCAACATAGTGAGAGTTGAGAGGAAAACATATTTTTTATTATTATTTCAATAGACAAACACTTGCTTCATTACGAATTTTTTTTTAAAAATGTCTAGGATCTTTCTTAAGCTTCAATAAACTGGATATTAAACTGGGTTTAAAATGTAAATTAACTGTTAAATTAACTGTTAAATTCTCTCTTCATTAGACTATACACATGAACTTCAGAACATCTTGCAAATAGATAAGCTTTTCTAGAAACATATCTGCAGGAATAAAAGTAACAAATTGGAGAAGGTTGGGGACTTCCAGCGGCTGCAGAAAAAGTCTGTGTGCACAAAATCATAGCCAGAAGTCAAAACGAAATGCAGAATCCACGCTTGCAAAACCAACTCTTTGAGAAGGATTTGGGCTGACCCTTAGGAGTCATTCAGTATCTCTTGCTCCAGCCAAGATTCGCCCACAACACATTAGACACACATTAAAATTGCTGTTTGGTGCCTGGCAGGGGAATCCCAGTAACTACAAACTGACACATGGCATTTTCAGACCACAAGGGGCTGCTGCAGTTCTATAGCTGGAAAATACCAGGAAAGCTTCCAGGAGGAACAGGGAAAAGGGATCCCACATCAAACTGCACCTTACTGTGTCAGCACAGCACAGCTGGTGTTTCCAAACACATCAGGCTCACTTTATATAAGCAATATCTTCATTCTGCAAGGCACTCCTGCTCACGTGGAATCTGTGCCCAGGCACAGACAAGGAAACAGGCTGCTGTCCATCAAGCAAACGGATTTGGCTGAGGGTTCAGTGAGAAAATCGCCACGGTCTCTATGAAATTCCTGGTGTACAGCATACTGCTTGCTTTTCTATTTAAAACCCTTCAAATTACAACCCATCTGTCCTGAAGTGCTTTAATGGACCTTTTAATCCGCTTTCGTCTCTCACGTACCTGCCTGAATTCTAGCAGTATAATAATTATAGCAGCATACTAACAAATGGCAATTACCACCACTGGTCTCGCCAAGCTTTTAAATACAATGTTGCCTAAAAACCATGTTTGTTGTTTTTACTATGAAAAGAATCCATGAACTACAAAACAGAAAGAACAGAAAAATACTTGCAATATACACTCAGTTGAGCTAAATGCTTACCACTATTGAAACAAGAAAAACGTCTTTATTCAAGAATTTTCACCTGAGAAAATATACAGCTTAGCATAGCAATTTTTGTCATCTTGAAAGCAGAGTAACAGTCCTGTCATCCACCTCCTCCTTTTGTGCTTATGCACTTAACTTCTGTGGAAGGTAGTATCTGAACCACCTGATAGTTACATAAACTGTATTAAAACAGATGCAGAAGAGAATGCACAAATCGAGCTTTTAAAATCCATAAAACATACCAAAGTATCTTCTGCATTTGCTACTTATGAGGCCAATATTCATATATTATTTACAGTCAAATCAATATGTTTCCTGTTAAAATACTCAGGAAGATTCCAGAACCGGTAGTATTTGTAGTAGTAGTGTCATACAGAGAAAATTCACTTACTCAATCTTCCATACCGGCTGCTCCCGTCAAAAACTTTAGTACCAAAGGTCTGTTTCTGGATGCTTAGCAAATGTTATTTTGAAATTTCAATACACACACTATGCAAAGTTATTTTCTAAATATTTTTTAAAAGTTCTGTACTTAAGCTTTAAACACTGACAATTTGGGCAAATTTTGATTAGCTCATATATAAAAATAAAATATGATTAATTTTCACCAGTCAGATTTATAAATATCTTGGGAAATTCCTAGATCAGTAAGCAGGAAAAAATCCCACTCGGATGCTTGGTATTATTGAAACTCTCATAATTATATCTTAACATTTACAGTTAGCTCATTAAAATAAATGCACCTTCCCCAATAAAACGTTTTCTGGGGGGAGGAAAAGCGCCCTATGTTTACAGCACACAGGAACACCAAGCAATCTATGCAGAAATAAAATAAAACACATAGATGCACACAGCAATACAAACACAGAGTCCTTGAGGTACCTAACTACTTTGATTACCAAAGAATAACAATGAGCAGCTGCCACAGAAGGAACCACGCTGGTCTTAAAGGGCAAATTATTGGGCTTTTCAGAGGAATTTCACAGCTTCTATTACCAGAAACTTACAGACTTTGAGCATGAGCCCTGTCAAGAACAAACTCAAACAATTACCATTTGCTTCAGCAGCTTCTGTAAAGAGCCTGAAGGGGTCTTAGTCATAAACTCTTCAGGTTTAATATACTACAGTGAAATGCTTATCTACTTAGTCACACTGCTCCAAGCATGAGATTGCAAAATTAATTTCTGTATTAAATGTCTGGGTACCAAGCAAGATTTCCTGCTATTACATGAAAATAATACTTCAAGGAGCTAATGTAGATTTTTAGAAGAAAATACAAGTTTTTGCTTGATATCCCTGACAGCTACCTGGCTTCATAGGAAAGGCTGGTTGCAGTGAACAACTTTTGGAGGTCAGCACATGCAGTTTGATATTTGTTTTCACTGGTGCCTGGTATCTCTTACCCGCTTCAGTAAACTGCCTCATATTACACTTGCCTTTGAAGTCTCTATTCATTAACTTGGGGGAGCAGCAATAGAGTTTGCCCTCAGACTAAAATATCCACACACAGATCAGCTAAAGCATTCCCAGACCCTGTCAAACATGAACTAAAAGCTCAGATTTTTAATCCAGGACTAACTACACTTAAAACAAAAGTTTTCAAGAGTGACCGAGGCACTAAAAATTGTCTCTCAGAGGCTGTTTGCATTATTGTCCAAACACACAGCATCAAACTCAACAGGAGAGCTTCCACAGAGACCAGCTGATCTGGATTCAACACTCACAGTGAACAGGGGTCTTCTTCTGTAAGGTCTGATAGATACACGTTTGCAAAGTGGATGAACAACATCCCTATGGCTTGCTTGGAAGTATCTAAAAACCTAGGGAGAGAGTAAAAATAGTCGATTTTAAGAAACAAACAAAACATAGTCGGACATGCCAAAAATTATTTTAATTAAAACTCTATCCCAATTCTTCTTTTTTCTTAAAAAAGAACACAAGAATAACATGTTACAGTACTTAGCTTCTTTGACATTGTTCCAGTTTCAATTCAAACTCTTGCAATTTTTTTTAATAGTGCTAACAATAATTGAATTGCACCAACATGAGACCTTGGTGCTGTAATTTAAAGTCTAGCGAGAACCTTGCAGCTTTATCTAAGAACTAATGCTCACTAAATCTAGCTAAGTCTTTAATAACCTTCTGCAAACAATGAGTACACCAACCTTGCTAAATATTTCAGTCTTTTTAAATTCTTGTGTTTTTAGCACATTTATGGTACAGATAGGAATAAAAGGCTCATCACATATCTCATTTTACAATATAATAGGTGGATAATAACTGCTTAACCCATAGTAGTTTACTAAAAGACCACAGGGTTTTTCCACCTCAAAGTATGAAACGGCTACACCAAGTTTCAACTAAAATACAACAGCTTAGACCTCACTGCAAAAGAATTTCAACCCCAAAGGCTCTATTTCTAGGGCAGATAAATGAAATGGAAGGAAAACACTTCATTGCTTACAGGGAGAGAAGAAAAATATATCTCTATTTTATAGGTACACATCCAATATTGATTCCAGACCTTTAATAACATTATTTTATTACAATTTCTTGCACAAAACCTGAACTAGAAGATACGCTATTAAATATGCTGAATATACGAGTTGTGCTAAAAGCAACGTGCAGGCAATCCTGTGCTCTTCATACAGAGCAGTGTTCGCTTTGCCTGTCATTTCCCAAGAAGTCCAGTGGATCAAGGCAGTATTTTACGTCTGAGTGTCTCTCCTCCCTGACAATCTGATCTTAAACTTCATCCTCTCATGCTCATCTTATAGCACTGGAAGTAGTGGTGATGGGGTGCGAGCCAGTGCCTGCCTAATCAGTGCAACATACTGCATATGTATGTATATATGTGTGTACATACACACAGAGGCAGAACAGTTCAAATGATTTTGTGTTCTTCTTTTCAATATTTATTTCAATTTATCTTTTCAATAACCTAAAGGCCAGCATTAGTTTGGAAAAGCAACACTGTATGAGATGAGTTGAAACTACTCAAAAAAATGCATTCTTCAATAACTAGAACAGCAATTGCACAAAATTTCAGCAGTCTCCACTATAAAGAGCAAGAGATTTGTAGGTATCACTACAATAAAATTTTCAAAAAGTAAAAATAAATAAATAAATGTATACATTTTACACCTTATATTTTTCATGGTTTACATATATATATATATATATATATACACACACACACACACACCCTGTGCCATTCTGTCCTCTATCTTGTACACAGCAGGATTGCTCCAGAAAATAAATTTTATTTATGCTTAGCTGAGAGCTACTTAGGAATTAGTAGCTCAGAGAAGCAACCCAACCTGCTGGTTTTTGCATTCCTGCAGACTGGTACATTGAGAGCTACAGATTTAATCAGACTTTGAAGAGAATATTGTATATATTGAAAGGGCTTTTTATTTATTGATACATGTGCCAAACCCATTTAAAAAAAAGGAAAAAAAAGAATCTTGGTAAGATCTTTTGTCTTTGTGAGGAAGTGCAACTTGAAGCTTCATGCTGAAAATGTGACTTCTGTCAAGTCCAGGAAGTGGTTAGGAAGAACAAGCCGGTGGGAAAACAGAAGGGAAGGTAACAGTTTTGCATTAACTTTTTTTGCATCGGTCACTTTTTGCCCAGTTTTGGGTATCACCACCATAAGCAAATGATGGTGATTCTTTCAGTTCCTAAATCATCAAGAAACCAACAGCTCAAATGACACAAATGGAAACATACCATATCCTCCAAGGACGTCTTTCATGCTTTGGTTCTCTGAAGCGTTTTACTAGAGAAAAGGAAAAAAAAAGAAAATAAATTTGCAACTCCTAAAGCAACAAAAATATAAGAAAGAAAAAGCAAAGTATCTTGCTGAAATGTTATATTCTTATATAAATTAGATCTTCCGCAAGTGTATTTCATTATCAATCCCTAAGGGGAGGTATGGAAAGATAAAGTGTCTTCCTTCTGTCAGCTTCCAATTCCTACACATCTATTGTTTAAGCAGCAATATACCTCCCAGGAAAACATAATCCTTGACCCGATCACCGCTGCATGGGCCTTGGTGTTCAGGATTGCCCATGCAGAAAATTTAATTTCAGATAGGAAAGCACATTGAGGATATTAGAAATGGCAATTTCTCTTGCTCCCTAAGACCAAAACTCAAATAGGAAATAGTCTTGCACTGCAGGAGAAACCTACAATATCAGAAAGAAATCAGAACAATTAATAAACTGGATAAATATATATATACACTACGTTTTATGGATGACAAACTCATTTTTTGCCTGCAACTTGAATTCCAAAGGGAAAGCAAGACAAATTTTCTAAATCAGATAATCCCTTGACAGAAATGATGCTTATCAGTCTATAAAAAGCTCAAGCCAAAGATCAAATATTAAAAGTGATGCCAATGATACAACAGTAAAAGACAGATCATGTTGCTATTTCCCGCTTAATACAATTTGCAATACAAATTTATCTTCTCTTACAGTTGTAAGCTATTAATTCACTGTTTGCCAAAGACCGACAAAAGAGAACTGAGTAATGACTAATATCCCTTCCCTGCAGCCTGCCCTGTTGTCCTCCAACCTCACAGGATTTTGGCAATGCAAATAAACAACCTAGACCACAAAGAAAAATTATTTATGCTCCTATTTCAGAAGCTCTCTCTCAGAAAAAGAGAAACTTCAAGACTTGTTTCCACCTCTCACCTTCACTTCAGAAGTCAAAAGAGACAAAATGCATAGGAGAAATAGCCAGAGTAAACACCATGTGGTCAGTCTGTTTCTCCGGGCATTGGAGATGAATTTGGCTTTTGGGTAGGATACTATATATATACATATATGTATGTATATGTGTATATATATGTGTGTGTGTGTATGTATATACATAATGCTCACCTAGTTCACAAGCCACTAAAAGAAATTTGGATTTATGACTCAGTTGCAACTTTCTCATGAGACAGACAATTTTCCAATTGTCTTGGAGTCTTTGTACAATAAAGTATTATTAAAATTACCCCAATATCTTAAGAAAATTAGAATCTAGAGTGGATGTGCAGCATTTGCACACAGCTAACAACTTGCCATTTTTCTTTCTGCATTCTCACTTCTGGCAGCAGAGCAACTGTTTCACTTACAGCTTTTACAACTATTAAAAATGACACTGGACGAAAGGGCTGCACGTTTGCACTGAAGATAAAGTTGTAACAGCAACATCTGCTACTAGTTTCTTTTTCTGTGAACAGCATGATTTAAATACAAGACTTTTGTCCGAAAAATGCCTACTCAGCTAAGTTAACCAGCTTACTGTCTAGGAAAAGCCCTTCCTAGTCATGCTATCAATTACTGAAATCGTTGTCATTTTTGCAAAACATTAAGACAACAACAACAAAAAAATAAAGATCACACTGCTCACACAGATTTACTGAAATAATCTTTCCAAATGGCTGTAGAAGTTGTGACCTGATGAGGAGGTACCTGAACTTCTAAAACCCGGAAAGGTTGCACTGTGACATCTGAAAAAGCTGGGTCTTATTTCAGAGGCTGAAACATCCTCCCATGCATTTCTATGCTAATCCAGCCCGAGCTGCAATGTTTCGTCACATTGCTTGATGCTACTGTGCAGATTCACATGGAATAAGGCTGCTTCCTCAGACTGCTTTCGTGCCGCTGCACATCAGTGTTGAGGACAGGAACCGTGGGGCACTATCGGGTTATGCTGCCTGCCCACATCACAGTCGTTGAGCTTCTTCCCTAGCACTGAGCACGCTGCATTTTCCATATGGCTGCATACAGCTGGGAGAGAAAGTTAGGCAAAAAGGCAATAGGTTGGAGACAACTAGGCTGATATATCCACTGTACTGTCATTTATTTGCCATTAAGAAATTATTTTGCAACCGAAAGCCCTCAAGTTCTTGCAAATAAAGATTTTTGTAAAACCCTAGGAGATTGGGGATGGAAAGCACCTCTTCCCCAACGGAGGTGCTGCTGCAGGCGCCTCCAGCCGTCCTCACAGTTCCCCTTGGCAATGGGAGCCCTGGCCTGGCCCCAGTAGAGCAGCAGACGGAGCTCAATCTGCCGCTCCCCGCTGAGCGCGGCGAGGTGATGCCCCAGCATATGCTCGAACCCGGTGCACGACGCCGCATTTAATATTAATTCATTGCATTCAGCATCTCAGGACGAATTGCGAAGGAAGGAGGAATGTATAAGCTAGCAGCACGTCTACGCTGGAATTGCTCAGAAAAGAAAAAATTCGAGTTCATTAAAATCTGTTCATGCCCAATATCTAGGAATAATTGATGCCAGAGTACTGTGAAAGGGTTTCTAAATTACTACAGATATGAGTTTTTTGTAAGTTATTCCAAAAAGGAGAATATGGGGAGCAATAAAGGTTGTATATGAAGAACACAGGGCAGATTAAAACCTCTCTGAACCAGCACTATGGAAAGCGATCCTTTAATCTGTACTTTTAACTAAGCTTTCCCTTCTTCACTCCTAGAAAGAAAAAACGCTTAGAAAAGACCTTGCTAACATAAAATGATTTCAACACAGATCTAGTTTTTTGAATGTTCTTCTTGTACCAGCACAAAAATGGTCCAACTCAAATATCCTAGAAGCTTTCTATTCCTCCACAAAAAGCAGTGTGAATCCATATGCATATATATATATATATATATATATATTTGCAACCCGTAAGCAGGAAGAATATTTATCACTGACATTTTAAAATATCATATATTATTACATTTCTTAGACACACATTCTGGCACATTGCAATGCAAATCTTTGCATTTCATATAAAGATGCAAGACAACTTCTCTAGCTCACAAATTTGAAATTCAAAGGAATATAAGCCAGAGGATATTCAACATGTCCAATTTTTTTTCTGCAGATGTACACTGACCTTTTCATGACAGAAGCAGGTATTTCACCAGTATCTCCATTGCTCATCAAATCTTACTCAGAAACAGGTCAAAGAAAAAGCATCTGGTACAATTTCTCCTTTCATAGCCCTCTGTGTTTCTAACACCAGCACTGAAGAAAGTCCACAGGAAGGAGGGGTAGCATGATCCTGTCTCCACTAACATATCCATAAAAGTGCCAACATTCAAGATGTAGTAGTAATGTTCTTTGCAGCACTCTGTTTTACTAACCACATACGGAGTAAGAGCAGAACAACTCAACTGAGCATTAATATCCAAACTAAAATTTGATTTACAATTCCCGATTGCTGCTTTTAGACACCTATATTCTTTTCAGGATGTCTGGTTATCAAAGAGTACATAAGCATCATAAATTTAATCTTGCAATTTCTAAATCTGAAAAAAAACTCATAAAATCATCAAAGTATCAATTTTCAAAATTTTAATTTTAATTCCGAAGGTTATCATAAAACCTGTACTGCTTGCTGCCATCCTGCTGCTATCAGCTCTTTGGCCACAACAGTGGGTCAATAGTGCTTTACGAATGAGTACAAGCACACTAATAATTCATGAAAATCTGCAGAGATAAATGATTCACACCACTACAGAACGGCGGCTATCGCTGAACTTTGTGTTTCCAGCGATCTTTATCATCACTTTGAACTCATCTCCTTTTCACACCACAGTAAATCTTTTAAGAGGTTTGCACTTGCCGTTTCATTTGATCCCCGAGTTGTATTGTTGGTAGCAGCAAAAAAGGAAGGGGAAATTACCTGGGCCTTCCCCAGGTCAAATAATGTATTTTTAATTATCTTTACAAGAAATGACATATCTAATGAGAACTGACTAAAACAATGCCTTATAAAAAGGTATGTATGGAGGTAGGTATGTATCTATAGGTGTAAGCAACATATTGTTTAATTCCTATGCACTTGGTGTGACACATAAGGAGCACAGCACCTCCTGCACATGTGTAGTAATAGGAAAAAAACTTTTTTTTTTTTCCAGGAGAGTGGTTAAAACGCACTCCTTTGTTCACACAAAAGGCCAGAAGCACAACTGTTGTACGACTATGTACGGTATTCTCAGAAACCCAATTTTTGCTGCACCGCAGTTCTCCCTTCCACAGGATGTCCTCAAAGTCAATGAGTTATTTCCCTGCTTAAGAACCCCTACGATTCTTCCTTGCCCTTTTGCTTACCTGACCCTGTCACCACTCTTGGATACTAAGTGTCTGAAAATAGAGCCGACTGCAGCAAATATCCCCAAGGAATCAAAGGAAATTTTCAATTTTCAAAGGAAAATTTTGTTTTAGCCCACACTGAAGACTGACCTACTACTAAGTGCAAAAATTCGCTTTTCAAAAAAACTGCTAAAACTTTTGTAAAACAGAGAGGAGTGTGACACAGACACGTGTCCAGTCCCTTTGAGCATTCCATCATGTCCTTGGCCTCAGTGGAAAGCGACAGGTATGTAATTTCCATAAAAAAAGTCCATTAAACATGGTCACCCAGGAGAAACTTTGCAGAAGCAATGGACACAATAAAGTTTAATGACCCAGATGGTTATTCGAGGACATCATGAGACTAATGATTCAATGTCTGGGAAAGTCACGTGTTGCCTACAGAATTGCAGAACCTACTCCAGGTTCTTAGTTGCAAAGGCAGAGGTTAAAGCAGCGCTTTGGCTGCAGCTTTTAGGCAGGGAAGACTTTGCAATAGAAAGGTCTGACCAACACTCCTTCTGAACCAGTAGAACATGCTCTGTTTTATTGTAAAATTAAACAACCTGAGCTGGGCTTGGCTGGCGCTCAGCCCATCTCATGGCCACCACTGTTTGTCTTGACACAGCACATGTAAAATGATGTGTCCACTCCAGATTTCACCTGACATAACAAGGGGCCATCTGTGCTTGCCCGATAAGCACAGCAGAGTTGCATTTACTGGAAGCTCCCTGGGTGAAACCATCTTCCCACCTGTAAAGTTCATCTCTGCAAAGATTCTGTGCAAGCTGATGAACATCTTCCTTGGCAGCAGAGAGGAGGAGAAGGGAAGGAGAAGACAAAAAGAAAAGAAACACTTCCGCCTTCAGGAAGGACAGATTTTATTCCAAACATTTACATATTTTACACCTAAAAAGGTGCAGCTGACTTTCTAAAATAGCTAGAGTAACTCAGCAGGCAAAGAATCAGACACAAGTTTGCAGATGATACAAAGCTGGGAGGAGTAGCTGACACCCCAAAGGGCTGCGCTGCCATCCAGAGGGACCTGGACAGACTGGACAACTGAGCGGTGGAAAACCTCATGAAATTCACCAAGGCCAAGTGCACGGTCCTGCACCTGGGGAGAAACAACCCCAGATACCAGTACAGGCTGGGGACAGATCTACTGGAGAGCAGCTCTGCTGAGAGAGACCTGGGCGTCATGGTGGACGACAGGTTGACCATGAGGCAGCAGTG
>JAWLRI010000087.1:927188-981308 GCA_034781795.1 Crypturellus tataupa
AGCACAAAAACGACCACGACCAATTTTATTTTTTTTCCCCCCCTTTTTAATTTTCTTACAACCACTTAAAACCGTCATGTGCCACAAACGACTATGATACAGTATGTACAGACGAGACAGGTAAAATATCCGTCCAAAATAATAATTTTTTTTTTTGCCTTTTTTTTTTTTTTTTTTGGTAAAAAAAATCCCCCTGGGGAAAACGGTTAGCGCCTTGGCAAATGGCGGGGGGGAGGTGGGGGGGACATAGGGCCCTGTGCGCATTTCTCTTCCCTTAAGTACTTCAGTCTCACTGCATATAATATATATATATTTATATTTAAAAGAAATAACAAAATAAAGCAACAGGCAGAAGGGACACAACACAACAGGCATCAAAATCTTTGTTTAGGGATGAGCAGCTAATTTAAAAAAAAAAAGGCAAAAATACAGGAAATACAGGAAAAGTGCATCAGTTCCGATGGGTTCGCAGGAGAGAGGCCCTTGCAGGGAGAGCTGGCAGCCTCCGAGAAGACCTCTGATTGTCTACATATATTAAAAACAAAATAAACAGAAACAAAGCCAAAATGAAAGCAGGGCAAGATGAGGGGAGAGTCCTCTTTTTTTTTTTTTTTTTTTTTTTTTTTTTCTCCTATGAGGTTTCTTGGGAGCTGGTGCTCCACAGCTTTCGCAATGGCCACAGATTAGTTTTCTCCTTGGTCATTCACGCTCCCACCATGGAACAGAATGTGCCCTAGAAGAAGCTGGACATGGCTGCGGAGACAAATCTCAGCAACCTTCACTTGGCTTTGCTGCTTAGGTTTCATACATTTGGTCAGGAAGCAGGAGCTCCGTGTGGGATCATCCTATTTTTGGCTTTCTGGGAAGGCTACCTCATCTAGCGCCCTCTCCTTTAGCAACAGCTTTGCTTGTGTTGCCCACAGCAAAATGAGTGATCCCTTTTGAAGCCTTTTCTACTACATTCAGGAAAATCTCGTGAGCCACTTTGCCAACAACGTACCAAATCCTTGTGCTTTGCTCAGAACAGAGCTCAGTGCAAGTAGCTGTAAATGTATTTACGCTTCCCTGGACCTGGCAGCTAGCTGCTCCCTCCTTCCTTAAAAACATCAGTGGAATCAAGGCTGAACAAGTGTAAAGTAACAGAGGAATATTGCTAAAAGTTGTGACAAGAGAGAGTAATTTTAACAGCCATCCTGCAAGGGGCTGTAATTTTAACAGTCACTCTCTGTACATGCTGTTTGTGTTAGCCCCATGAGGGACAGCAAAGGCCACTGGTGTCCTATAAAATCCAATAAATGAATTTACCTTTCTTCCTCAAAGAGCAACTTTCAGGAATTTCACTGTTAGAAATAAACCAGTCTTCATTCCCCAGGTTCCATTTTCAGGAAAGGTCACCCTTACCCACCGAATAGACTGTGAGCTGCTTACGTGTCAGGGATAATTCAAGCAGGTTAACCTTGCATCTCATTCCTGGAGGTCTCAACCTTGCATCTCATTCCTGGAGGTCTCTTATGACTCTTACGGCCTCCTTGGGTGGATGCACAGAGCACAGTAACTTGCGCAGCACGTCTAAGCTTAGCACAACACGAGCAAGTGCTGCCTGGAAGGCTCCTAAAGTGGTGATGTGCAAAGCAAGACCGTGCAGTGCATATAAATATGAGCAAGAACTTACACCCTCAACAGCTCAGCCAAGCAGTATTTTCTTCTACCCTCCATATAAGTAGCACATAAGACGAAATGAAGCGCTCTTTTTCTGATACCAAAGACATTTGGAAGACACCACTGCCACCTTCTTTCTGGTTTACGTGGCTATGGCAGCACAAATCCCCAGCCCAGTTTAGATACTGGGGTCACAGGAGCTCCTGCTGGTGAACAAGGTACCATCTAAAGCAAAGTCTCAGCTACCAAACTACCCAAAATTCAGTTCTGAGGAAAGAGCAACAAAAGCAGCACATGAGCCCACTTCAAGTCATGACGAACAGAGATAAGCCCAGTTGTGTCATCTGCCACACACAGAAATGAGGAACTTGAAACAGAGTCAAGTAGAAACACCATTCGTCAACATAAAGCATCAATTATCCCTTTTAAATCCAGCAATAAAACAGAGTGCATTTTTTTCCAAAGAAACAGAGTATACAGTATCAATGTGCAGCATAAAAACATCTCACAAATAATGAAAACACCCCTTTTGAAAATCTCAACTAAAATAGATCCCATTGGGACCAGACTGTCAGTGCCTCCCAAAACAAGGCAGAAAAAAGCCAGCCTATAAAACATGCCAAGGGTGACCAGAAGTACCCAACTAACCTCTGAAAGTGCCGACTGCTTTGTTTACAAGGAGTAGGGAATTGATTTCTAAAACTCTAGGCGCCGTCTTAACATGTTCATTATATCACCCCTTAAGCTCTCCCTACGCCCGCTTTGGAGGCATCTATGTCCATGGGGAAAGGTGGAAACGACACCTTTGGGCTGTGCAGCTCAGTCCAGCTTGGTGTCACCTTCTTTTATAATGCAAGAGAATTCTGGAAAACCTTGAAGAAAGTGTTATCCGAAAGCATCCTCCTTCCAGCTCCGAGGTTCTCTGCTCGCCAAATTTCTCAAGACAAAAGGCTGGCAGGCAAAGCAACAATGTTTTTTTTCCTCAAATGCTTTTTCAGGCCTAATGTCCTATCAGTTGGCATTAGGAGAATAGAGTACAAGAGGCTGACCTACATCCAACATAAATAGTTAAAATATCCCTTTACTGGGTACCTATCTGGAGGAGGGGTGGGGAAAGGGAAGGAAGAGGTACTTTGACTTCAGTTTAACTATGTTTTCACACTTAAAACGTGGGAGGAAAATTGGTCTAGTCGCACATTCCTTAACCCTCCCTCATCTGAGAACATTCAGCTAGTGAGCAGTTTGTTTGGCATTTACATTTTGCAATGGAAACAAATCTTTGTAATTTAGTGTTCTGCCTTGACCAGGCAGTTATTCCAAGAGCCTTGCAGCGACAGCAAGTTCAAAATGGCTTTGCTCCTTGTGAACAGCTTCACTGGCAGCCCCCACAGCAAGCTTCCTCTACCTGTAATGAGAAGTAGCTAAACCCTGTTATGTAAAGGGGTGTATAGCACAGGTCCAAAGTGGCCGACTGGGTTTTAGTACCCTGGAAAATTTAAATTAGCACTTCATGACCACTGTAGTTCACCTGATGGAGCTAGATGTTCCTCTGGTCCTTTTCCTTCCCTTCCCGCTCCCCCAGGAAAGGGGCACACAAGCAAGCCAACAAACAAAAAATGCCACTTTTCAGTCTGATTCTGAGCAACACTAAACAGTTTAAAAATATCATGCTCATAGGAGAGCCTCCAGCATGAAAAAATGGCAGAGCAGTCCTCTCTCAATCGCAGGTTTCTTAGTGTATTCTCCAACCAGATGTTCAGGTAGCAAACTGAAGAGCTGCTGACAGGCTCTGTGTACACAGCCCAGTTAACTGCTATGAGGAAAAGGGAACAATTTCACACAATTTATAAGGAAAAAGAAAAAAAAAAAAAAAAAAAGTAGAGGAATTTTATCTGACCAGCAAAATATAGAAAATGCAGAGGCACTTTCTCTTCCCTTCCTTTTCTTTTTCCTACAGCCCATCTGTAAGAGAAGTGCAAAATAAAATTTTCTGACCCAGGAGAACAAGGTAGCATCCAAGCTACGGGGACACAGGTTTCGCCTAAAGCTTTGGAACAGCAGCTCTGCGGGCCGATATGGGCTCGTGCTTTTGACACCGCTCCAGGAGAGCCACTGCTCTGCAGCTACCTACGAATGGTCCACAAGAAGTAGCTGCCTCCCTTTTTAGACCGTCACTTTCACTGTTCAGGCTACAGAGGTAGTAAAAAAAAAAAATAATTAAAAAAAAAAGGTAAAATAAAAGAAACCACGTTCTTGCTATACCGTACATTCAGAACCCCGTGGCCACAATGTTGTCCAAACAATGAACAAATTTGTTAAAAAACCTCAACATTAACACATGAATGTGCAGGGAGCACCCTCCGAAGCCAGTGCTCATCCGTAAGGAGGGCGAGAGGATCTGTGAGCTGTCGGGAACAGAGCAAGGGTGTTTCTGGCAGCCTGCTAACGTAAACGGGATCTACCGCTCCTTTTAAAGTTCTGTGCCAACAGAACTACCAAAATGTCATTTCCCACCACAGGAGATGTCTCTGTAATCATTAAAAAATACATTTTAAAAAAGGGAACCATAGAGCAAGAGACTATCGTGTTCCCAAGCCGGCAGAGCAGCCCGCGTGTTTGTATTGGCATTTTCCTCCAGATGATGCCTTCCTTTCCTCCGAGTGGAAAACCGAGGCTGACGGATGCTCGTAGGCTGCCAGAGCCGCAGTTCAGCTTCCCTCGACTTTCCCTGCCAGAGAGAAAGGAGCAGGTCGCTGTAGTTGTGCTTCAAAGGGCCGCTTGCTCCTCAGTTAGCAAACTGCTGGTAAAAGGCAAGTTTCACCCTCTCGATATGATGGCAAAGTTTAATAGCCGGCCCCAGTTTCAAGTCCATGCACTCCTGAACAGTGGGCAAGGTGAGCAGCAGCAGCGCCTGGCCATCAATTTCCTGCCAAAAGACAACAACATTAATACAGTGACTGGCAGCTTTCTCTCTCGCGCGCACCTGGTTTGGACTTGCTGTCATTTCAGATACGTGACCATCTGGGACTTAGCCCTTTCTTTCATGCTACTCCAGGTAGCTTAAAATTTTCTCCTTCTCCTAAGCGTGTTGTCTCCTTACTTAAAATCTGAGCTCAACTTCACGAGCTAATCGACGGCACCTCATGAGAAGCTACTTTTAAACAACAAAAAATAAAAAGCAAGGAAGTTTTCTGCTGAAAGTCATCCTCCCTAACCTCTTCTAAGAAACAGAGGTTCTATAAGGCAAACTACTTCTTCTGTGCTATCACAAACCACACTCATCGCCATCTTAGTAAGACAGTCTCGTTAGACAGTGTTTCTTAATTGCAAATTTTGACCAAGATGCAAGCACAACGTTAAAATCTACTCATGCTGGTATTCTATTTGTCACACTTTCTTGAATGCAAAATTGTTCGCTTGTGCAGCTGCACAATGCCAGGAGATGGCTGTGATTAGCCTGCAGAATGGAAAGCGTTTATCATTTTCAGAAGTCAGGACGAGTAGCAAAAATTCTCTCTCCTGCCAGCAAACAAGCTGCCTGTGGGCATTCCCTATTCAGTCGTGGGATTTCCATACCCTCCCCGCACCAAAACCTCCTTCCCTGAGATAAAGGAAACCTCAGAGATTCTGTCCCTTCCCTCACCTCTCTTTGTGCACATTTGTTTTCTCAAAACCCAATTATGTAATTAAAATCAGCTTCACTTGTGATTCACTCAAGAGAGGATAAGCAGCAAAGTAACAGTCTGAACAGCTTAGCAGATACACAGATCATACCTGATCGAGGAAAATTCTTGCCAGTGGGGCACAGTCAGTGGACTTGAGGAATCGTACAACATCCGACACACTCCATTCCAGAGGGTTACTGTCCAGCTGCAGCTTTTCAGCAACTTCAATCTTTATTTCCTAGATAAGTCACCCACCACAGAAAGAAATCCCAAAACGTTACGCATGCGACAGCCCAATGCTGCCCTCTGCTCCCCCATACTTAAAACATTCAGTTGCCAAAGAAAGCTCTAAGGAGAGCTCAAAAGTATACAAGTTTCTCGACTCACATAGGTATTCGGCACAGCTCTGTGCTGGGGATGGAGGCTACATGGTTATGGCCAGAAAATACGGATCTAAAACCAGGATTTGGTCAAGAGTTGAACCTAGAGAAGTGCTTGTTACAGTTCTGTAATTTGACTATATCATGATTTTTAATTATTCAGTAATGTCTTCACAACACCGTTTATGGGATAATGGAGTATGTTCCAAAAACACACGTGTGATGGTTCATACTCCCGGGATATGTGTGATTGCCCAGCACTCAGCAAGGCCAGGCACAAGGTTATCTTGGAATTACCTTTGGTGAAGGCGGTTTATTTTCATCATCAGAAAAGGAAAAGGTCCTGAGCTTCCTCTTCTGCTTGTCTCGGTCCTGAGCCAAGGAATGAGACAGTTCGCTCTGCGTAGGAGAGGACGAGAGCGATTTCTTCTCTGACACTTCTGACTCTTCGAGCAATTCGTCCTGTTGCTCTGAGGTACTACCCTCCGTCAGCGATTCTTCATCTACCTCATCCTGGTCATCCTCCTCTTCTGCTCCACTGCCCTGAAGGGGTAGGGAGAAAAAAAAAAACAAAAAATTGGAAGTTTAGGATAAAAACTACAATTGCCTCCCATTAGCCATCTGTAAGCTGCGGTTTTAAGAAATTAAATCCATGGTTTTAGTTTCAGCTGATCCAAGATCACATCCCATATCTGTTAAAGTTGCTGACAGCCTCATACCTGGGGGGATCCAGCCGGAGTGTTATCCACTGAAGTAGAAGGGCGTTTTTTCTTATGAACAAAAAAGTGTTTTCGTCTCTTCCGTCTTTTATTTGGCTTCTTCATGGCTACTTCCAGGTTACTGTGGCCACCTGGGGGCCTGCCTATCCGCTTGTTTTTCCGTTTTCCATAATAATGTGCTATCAGGAGAGAAATATTGAAACACACCTTCAGTGGCACTTTTTATGTTCATAAACAGTCAGGACTGGGAAGTGAGTAGCGAGACACCCTCCCACTAGACAACCCAACCTTCAGGATGAGCATGTCAGCATTCTTCTCTTCCATTTAATGGTTTAATGAGGAAGACAGGCTCTTCAATTTTATTTGCCCTACGAAGGGGAATTTAATTCCTCCATCCCTGAGGAGCCCCAAATGATAAAGTTTTATGTCAAAATCATCAGTTACAGATTGGCCTAATTTGACATTGTATTTTATGGTGGTTTGCAGTTTTAAACACGATCTCCATGCAAAGTCTCCTTGCACAATGTTAAACACAAAAAAAGGTTAGATGCTAAAAAAGCCAAAACTACCTCCCTTGCCAAGTTATTTTACTTCATTCCATAACAAAATGGGAAAAGAAAATACAATGTCGCTTAAATGGCATTAGCTTCAGTTCTTGTCCCAGAAGCTGTATTAAGGAGATAAAAGCTTTAGGCTTACGACCACAAGTTATGCAGTTGTTCTAACATTTAATAGAAAATTTTATGTTTCACCCGCGTGTACAGGTATATTGATATTCTGCAGTCCTACACGAGTAGCACTTCAGCTGCTCCTTCTTCTAAGCAGAGCAACGTGATGTGAAATGCACTTTGGATTCCTTCTTGGAGCCAAAGCCAAAACAATCCCAAACCAAAACATGTCCAGGCCCCATCTCAACCCCAGGCTCAGCTGTCTACTCACTGTATTTAGTCTTTGTGAGCACCGAGCAGTTCTCAGAGCACTTATCTAGCACCATCTGAGGCCCAAAGAGGTTTGGACAGCACTCCAGTTTGATGCATGTTTTTCTGCAGAAATCTGCCACCCGGTCTGCTGTCCTCACAACTTCCACGGTCGCACGGTAACTCTTCCCTTTGTACCTAACATTGGAAACAAGAGTCATCATCCAGCAATCCCCCAGTTACCAGGATGAAAGTGCTTCACTGCAAACTGCGTGAGAATTTTCCCTCTCAGCTGACTCTTTTTTGGCTGACTTACTTACATTACGTTTTCTTCAGACCTTCCTATCATCCATCTCTAGCTACAGAGTAATGCCTTGGTGCATGGAAAGGTGTCATTTTGCCCATGAAGCTGATCCAACAAAAGAATTACTGGCTTGCTCAAGGCAACGTAGTGAAGTCTGTGCTATAGCACACAGTGAAAAAAAATGACCTCTAGGAAGCAAACATACTACTTCACAGAGGCACATCCAGACTTATCAAATCTTTGCAATTTTTTTTCCCCAGCCACAGAATGGTCTCGCAAAGAAGCTCCTGCTCCAAAGGCTTAGTAGAAAAAACAGGGATCACATTAGAGTGTTGCAGAGCGAGACTCCCAGGCCAGGTTATCTCAGAGCACTGCTGCAATTTAATTCCAGAGGAATCTTCCTCCACTGTGAAACCTGCAGCCTGGGAAGCTTCCTAATCAGCAAGTGCTTCTGCTTTAAAATACTGACAGTTATCTTCAACGGAATTAAATTTTTTAAGCCTCATCTGTTGGTCTGGCAGTGCATACGCTGTTGCCCTAGTACAAAGCCATTACATTACACCCATATCAGTATGAGGGCACATCTGACATACCAAGGAGTATTAAAATCAGATATATTTCATTAGATGTTCACAAAGGACTTGCTAAGGATTCGGAAGTTCAGTCTGGCAGCATTTTTATATGCTGTAAGCATTTTGTTTTTCTCCTGTCCCAAACATAACAAGTTAAGACACAACACTACTATTAGGATCAACTGAATGAAAATCAGGGCAAGAATTTACTTGGCTTTTAGGGTCTCTCCATGCCCGTGCCAGGCAGCTTCTTCATCCAGCTGCAGCTCTCGAAGGACACGGCTGGGTTTGTAGGCTGCATTGATCAACAGAGTGAGAACCTAGGCAGTGGCAGAGGGGAAGAGGAGAAGGTGTGCTCAGGTTATTTGCACAATAAATCTTTTTTAAAGCGCTATGGTTGAATAGGAAATTACTTCTATTCATCTGAAATAGCCAGCATCAAAACACTCATTCACAGCAGGATTACAAATACTGCCCAATATTGCCA
Source organism: Crypturellus tataupa (assembly GCA_034781795.1). NCBI lineage: Eukaryota > Metazoa > Chordata > Aves > Tinamiformes > Tinamidae > Crypturellus > Crypturellus tataupa. The sequence goes on from JAWLRI010000087.1 coordinate 935,892, forward strand.
AGATGAAAAGTGAGAGCGGGCAACGCTTAGGGCTTTGGCAAACCTTCTGAATTCAACTGCAGAGACATGAGTGGACCTGGCAGTTCCTCGCCGTTGCCCTTGTTTTAAATGTTGCTAGATTAAATGGCTGGGCAGGGGACTGCAAAACTTCCATAACCTTGCATAAATCCCAATTATTATCTTAGACACTGTTTAACATGCAACTGCTGCAGGATTTTGCTGTCCACAAATGCATTACTTGCTACAAAATTACACTTCAGAAGCTTACGCTCTGTTTTACTCTCATAAACCATGGTAATGCCTATAGCATACTAAACCCAGAATTCTTCAGTTACTGTAAAAGAACTCAAAGTTGTGAATTTAGTGGGAGTAGGACAAAAATTTGCACTCAAAATATGTATTTTTCATTTTGAATATAAGCTTATGCTGAATCCCTTCCCAGTTTGTGCGTGGTCTCAACACACCAGACCAACAGCTTCAGCCCTTCTGATACAGCAGCCCCAAGTGTGACAGCCGCAGTGTTGGGTATTCAGGACGATGCCAATATCAAATTCGCTCTAGGATTTATTTGCCTTTACTGAAACGAATGCAGCAGTATGGGAGACACTTCTAACATCTAGCATCTGCACATCAGCAGGGTTTGTGCATCCTTTATGCTTGAGCTGGTGAAGAAGGCAAAACCTTGAAGATTAAATGAAGCTGCCACAGGATTTCACAGCCCTCTTTCAGAGCACTGCAAAATTCAACTCCAGTTTATATTGGAACCCTGAAATTTGCAGAAATGATAGGGGAAGAAAACACGCTGGACATTCCCTCAGTTCTTGTCCTGTGACAGAATGACCATATCAGCATATGGAGCATCCTGCATGGGAAAGGACATTGAGCGTTTTCAAATGAGGTTGCGTGCGACCAAACAAGACCCCCCCCCAAAGCAGGACTGCGAGAGCCACGCCACAAGTAAGGACCGATGCTGCTGCTTGCTGCAGAACTTCTTTTTCCCCCTTTCTCCCCTATTTCTTGAACGTGTTGCTTGAAAAGTAACAAGTGACATTTAAATTGCAATGAAGGTCCTTAGGCACCAGTTATAGTAGCTGCAGCTTCCACTCTGAATACAGATGCTCCATGGCAGATCAAACCACTGTTTCATGAAATCAGGATTTATCTTAGCAGCCACTAGTGCCAGACATTTCTGAAAACACTAAATAACTCTTCACTATTCCGTATTCTAATATGCCATCTTCAATGTCCTAATGTCATCAGTCTCAAGCATACAACCTTTATATTATAGAGTTGCAAACTTATGTCTGGTTTTAATTCACCTATCTGAAATCCCAGTTATTTAACAGCAACGTGTTCTCTGCACTGAGCAAGTGGTAGATTTGCTCCAATAAGGGAGACCTCTTAAAGCCAGATTTCCCCTCCAACCTAAGGATACAGCCCAGAGCCCTGGGCTGCCTGTGCCCACCACCTGATTACTTAGGATAGAGCAAGCTCTGTTTAATGACAAAGCTTGAGTAGGCACCTCCACCGATGCCAAAGCCCTGGAAGCTCATCCCATGACTAAAGGAATGACTAAGGATTTGGGGTTTTTGTTCTTGTTTTATTTTTGCAACTTTTGCTTTGGAAGGAGAAACGGGCACAGAGGAGAGCAGCAAGCTAGTCTGCCATATGCAAATATGGAGCTTTTTAATAAACGGCCTAAAGACAACTCCTCAAGCTAGGCTCTGGCTTCACAGCATGCCTGCTAGAAAGTCCCTCTGTCTCTACACTAAGAATTACTGGAATTCTTTGCCAGTCTTTACGATACATGGCAGGGAAGGTAATGATTACAGAAGTTGGAAACATTCAGTGTCTCTGCTCAGCTAAATCCCCCTTTTTTTTTAATACTGCATTCTATTAATTAAAAATGACACCCGTACTACAGCCATAACAATAAACCAACTCCTTCAGTCACAGTAACTTTGAGCTACTCTTATTTTAAACCTAAAATAAACCTAAATAAATCTAAAATACTCTATTTTAAACCTAAATATTTTAAATCTAAAATAAAGTTTAGCAGTTGAAGGCGGACAATGCCTGAAAAAAAAAAAAGAGACTTTTAATTTACTACCAGCCACTCATAAAACAGTGCATGATTTGCACTTCGTTTTGAACAAAACCAGAACTCTTTGGTCATCATCAATTCCTGAATCTCTTACACTTATTAATTAGCCGCCTATCTAACTGCAGGTGGATAGCGTCAATCACACTCTCCCATGTACAAGATCCTACCTCCTTCAGGACGAGAACGCAGTTCCCAGGCCCCACGGACTGAGGCAGCTCAGCAATCCGGCCTTTGTTCAGGTAGGGCCCCGAGAAGCACCGGTGGTTGAAGTAGATCTTTGGGCAGCAGTACTTGCCATTAATTACCACTGAGAAAGGAGAAAGCAAAGACGTCAATCACACACTGCAACCTTCAGGGCAAAGGGTGACTTGCAAAGTTCAATGTTGTGCCTGCTGCAAAAAGAAAGGGAAAAGAACTGAAATCACCAGATTTTTGGGGTGCTCACAGGCATGTTTGCAATGACACCATCACTGATTAAATGTTGTGACAAAAAATGCTGTTCATACTTTCACGCTTGCACATCACCACTGGAATGATCACGTTCTCTAAGTGACAACAGGAGCCACAAAATAAACCTCCCCTCATGACTTGGCCATGACTCCTCATGTCCTTTTGGCTGCCCCTCATTTTTGCACCCTAACAGGTCACCCCTAATGACCTAATCCTTTAGCAACTTGGAAATAAATTCCAAGTCTAGAAATGTCGCTGGGTCCTTCTGTGAGGATGAACACCACCTTTTTCTATAGAAGAGCAAGAGCAACATTTGAATTCTGGAAATTCGGCCAGTTCTGGATAAGGTCCATAAATTAAGAGTAAAGGAACTCCCCAACATCCTTGTGGAAACAATTAAGAAAAAATAGGGAACATGAACGGAATAGACCAGAAAAGTGGACCAGCTTCATGTGCTCTCTCTAAAGAGCTCCTCTTCCTGCCATTGTCAAAAACAGGCTCCAGGACTAGACAGACCCATCAGGATACAGTAGGACATTTCTGTGTTCTCTTTGAGAAGGTAATTTTAGACAGATTAAGTTAGATTACACAGAAAAAATGATTTTGTAGGCGGTTGGACTAGATGACCTCTAGAGGTCCCTTCCAACCTTAAGGATTCTAGGATTCTAAACAGGCTGACTGAATTGGTATCGAAGCACCACTGACAGACCAACAGAGAAGAAGCCTAAATCTGGCCAGGCGGCAGGTGCCCTCCACGCCAAACACAAGACCCAGATGGGTGAACTTAGTTTCAGACCTTGGTAATACCAGTTAATTTGCATTAATATATAGCACAAATTAAACTGGTAAATCTATTCCAAAACCTACATTAACAGGAGAGTCTGATTAGTAGCTAGGACTACATTTCAACTACAAAAAAAAAAACCAAACCAAAACATAGTTGGTCATTAATTAGGAAACATGTTTTTTTTCCTGTTTTTGGTATTACAGCATGGAGAACAGGCAAGATGACAACACTCCCAACTATTTGGTAGCAGAGGCACTTCCTACACGCTAATCCCATACAAAATTTCCAGTCAAGTAATCATATCTCTTCCAAACGTCTGTTGTCACTGGAGCGGGCAGAGCTCTCCTCTGCTGTTCATCCTGAACTGCAAGATCACAAAAATTTGCATTTTTACAGTCTTTTCCCTCACTAGCAAACAAAAAATGCCACAGCCGATGAAATGACCTTTGTAGTTCACATCAAGTTCGTTAAATCTATTAGACGGTTCAATGCTGCTCAAAATTTAAGTTCTACATAAAATGTATTGCGAGTTGCTTATGTATAAAAACAAAATTGTTTTACTCTAACAGAGCTGTAGCTTTGACTGAGCATCACTATCATTTAAAGACCTAAATTTCAGTAGTTGATAATGGGCAGATAAATAAACATGTTTACATTATGACTCTATTAAAAACCAATTAAAATGCAAAGCAAGCACTAATCATTTGTATACAGCGTACATTTGGTGCAGCCTCAGATGTGCATTTCACTGAGCAGGAACAGCAGAAGAGGCATTTAGTTGCCAAACAAATAGATCTGCACGGCCCCTTCTCCAGCAGATGTACTTATTCGTCATATTCATTCTTGCAACAATTTAAAAAATTATTAGATTTTGCCATCTGGCACACAGAGCAGTTTACTGTTTGAGTTGCTTTTGTTTATCATGATGAGAAAGTTATAAAAACAGCCTAATCTGCATCTCCAAGCTAACAGCTCAGAGCAGAGGGGCAACGAGCCTACACATTTCTCCCAACATTATTAAACACAGCAGGGGATAGTAAAGATCTCTTGCACGGATCACAGTAGATATTTGGCTCCACATATTCTCCTGCTAGTTAGGTGGAGAAGATTTGCCATAAAAATCTACTTTCCAGAGTCGATGCATGTTTCAATTACTGGCCACACAAAAGTAATTGTATTCTTCTGCTCATTTTGTATTTTTTTGCCATCTGACAAATTATCAAGGATGAAAATCCTCTAACTTTCTCCTCCCCTTTCCCCGCTCCAAAGCCCCGTTGAGCAGCTGAGCGGCGCTTAGAGCACTTTATTTGTGTTACTCCCACTCTCCCAGGCCAGTACCTGAGTCAGAGGAGTTCAGCTCCTGGTTCTTTAGTCCATCGTGAACTGTCCTTGAAGACAAAATTCTGAAATGAAAAAGGAGAAGGTTGGAAAAAGGAAAAGATGGTTAAAGATATTCACCCTGCAGTAGCTAAAATGCAGTCACTAAACCCAGTTTTCTTAAATCCATGTCCAGTCAAATTAGCCTGCCTTTTTGCTGTTGTTGTTTTTACAGTTCCTGTTTTTTAATATTTTTCAGCTTTATTCTGAGGATCTTTTTTCATGGCTTTTGTTTGCAAAGAACTACTGAACTGCCCCAGCCAGCAGTGATCTTTACTTGCTTGAAGTAACAGGGGCTGCCAGGCAGATAATGAAGCTGTACAGAGGTAATCCCAGAGTTTTTATCTTCTGCCTCTCTAAATTTCATTTCACATTGCAGGGCACAAGGCAACACAACAGTCTGACCTTAAATATTTTGAAAAACAAAACAAAACAAAACAAAAACATGAATTTAAAAGCAAACACAACCAAAATGATTCAAGTACTCTGACAAAAACCCCAATTACAAAAACATGGCAGAACAGTCTGCTCAGTATTTTAGGAGCAAGGAAAACATTGGCAGGACTAGTGATAGATCTGGTATTTATAATGCTGAAAGAGTCAATAAAGCCAACTGTCAGGCAGTCCACAGAGCATGTCTTGGGCAGGCTCACATGAAGGAGAGTCTCACAGTTGTTGCAACACAAAGTTTGCAGGTTAATTGTAGACATTCCTAGAACTATTCTTTTACCCTTTTAGCCAGCCTGTTTTTTAACCATTCTGGAAGAAGATATTAGATGTTCCTTAAATGAGACTACTCTCACTAAAGCTTAAATTCCTGATTAAGCTGGGTAAAAATCACAGCCACACATTAGAGCAGCTGTATTTCTAAGCATGTCTCTATGACAGAACCTTTATTACTTGAGAAAGGAATATAATCAAAAGGGAGTCAAAGAAATTTCTAGCAGCTTTCCCTACTGCGATAACCACCTTTTAAAAAAAAGGCTCAAGTAAATATTGATAAACACATACTTAAGATTAGGTTAGTGTTTTGTTAAGTGCACGACAACATGCACAGATAACACAGTATTTTAAAAATAAAAGAACAGCTACAGTCTCATATCTTCAATGACCTGAGCTATTTAATAATTCACTTGAGCTCCACTAATGTTGTTATAAATCCGAACTCCACGCTTCCTGCGTCATATTCCAGCAGTGCAGGAGGTGTTTCTCCGCACCAACAGGAACCACGAGCATCACAGTAAATGGACCGTGGAATCGCCCGAGCCTCGGTATCACACCTCAACAAAATTAGCACGATTGACTTATTAGGAAAAAAAATACTTGTTACTTACTGTTTCTCTGGTTGAACCACTGCAATTTTTTTCTGTTTGTTTACTAAAAAGAAGAACAAGAAAATGTAGATTGCTAAGTACAGGAAGTAAAGAAGTGAAATTTCCCTTACAAAATACTTGTCCTCTGCCCTGGCATTACAGCCATTTTCCAGATGAGTTTCTCTTGCTTTGTCTTGCAGTAAATGACAGCTCATTCCAATCTTATCCCATCTAATGGACATTCAGGAAGTTTCTCCGTTTTTCCATCTCCCATTAAATTTAAGCTGAGGGAAGACACTAATTTTACACTACTTGCTAGTGCAATTAAAAGAGGCTGGATTGATTTTTCAAGATTTTCTCAAAGGGATCATGACCATCTGGCCCATTTACAAAGTCAGATCCATATTTCAAATCCAAAATGTATACAAACTAAACCCTGGTCTGTTGCTCTATAGTTTTACTTCTATCAAGTGTAAGAGCATAAAACCAACAGTCCATCAGACACATGGCATGAACCGCTTACACACTTAGAAGTAAATGCGTGTGCATGCATATATGTATACGTGAATATGGCAATATATGATTTATTCCGTTTCAAACGGATTTCTTTACTGTGTCTAGTATATTGCTCTCCCACACTTCTTACAGTGTGCAAGGATCTCATACCAACACTGGCTGTTTTGGAGCTGCTCTATGGATCCAAACTCTTTCCAAGAATTGCACATGGCACCGATTCTCCATGTAGGCTGAAAGTTTCCACATTTAGTGATGACAGAACTAAATTCTGCAGTAGCTGCTCTTGAAGGTCTAACTACCCCTTACCAATCCTGCTACGTGTTACAAATAGAACAGAACTGATACCTATTGCTTTGCGAGGAGGTCTGAGCTGATATCCATTCGTCTCGCACCAACCCACTGGGAATATATTCATTGATTCCACGCTCACTATACAGTCAGGGATGGGCTTTTTGGAGCCTGTTTTAAGAGAAACAGAAATTGAAACAAACAAACGAAAATCTCATTTGGTTATTGCTTGCTACCTGTTTGCCAGTAAAGCTGCTTTTATTTCAGGTTCCTGTAGAGTACATCATCAATTGTTTAGCTATGCTCTACACTAACCAGACTCCTTCCCGATCTCATTTATTTTCTCCTAAAGGCTGGAGATGGGAATCCACCATCCACAGTTAAGCAGACATACAGAGTGCCTGCTAAGTGCGTGCTGATGCACTTTCAATTCAAAAGGAATTGGATTATAATGGAGAATACCTGACACAGGACTACTCTGTTTTGCTGAAGGACTTTTCTAAAAGGTCTCTTCTTAGGTTTGGCCAAAATGAGCTGTGTTTTTATTGCAGGAAATGGTGATTTGTTGGCCTTATTTGGCAGATAGCACATTTGTTCCAGATAATGCAGGGACTGGACAATAGTACAAGGTAAGTGTTAACATTTTCTTCTCTGTCAGACTCACCTTCCAGCTGAAGCCAGAGGTAGGAACCTTTCACCTTGGTGACTGTGGCAATGCAGACTTCCTCGGGATCAACTGGATTCACAGCCTCAAGTTTCATATTCTCTTTAAATCCATGGTCAGAAGTTAACTAGGAAAAAGCCAGAATACTTCAATAAATATCCCATGTAAGATAATGAAAAACCATAAACAAAAGTAACACACAAAAGCTTCAGTATTTGACTATCACAGGGTAATTGGACTAGAGAGGGATATTCTAGTAGTCACAGAATATTTCAGGTGATTAGCAATCTAAAGAAATAAGTTATGTTACAACTTACAAATTTTAAGTTAAAAAAAAAAAAGCCTCTATGGACAGACCAGTAAAATTTTAATTCATGGCCCAATTTAGGTCACATTTATCAAAACACTTCTATAACCTAAGAATGGGGATTTATGTAGATCTGAAGTGCCTGGATTAAAGATGACAAGTGACAGCCAAAGTACTCTTCCTCCAACATCCACTCTGCAACATAATTACAAAATCAATACATAGATTTCTAGAACTTGCCCACACTGATTATCTCTTTCCCAAGAAGAGCTGATAAATTCAGTGACCTGTTCTGAGATGTCACATCTGACAAGACAGAAAAAGGGCATCAAGAACTCACAGCCCACAACACTCTTCAAAATAGCTAATTATTCCTTCTAATTTCTTTTCCTGAGCACTGTGATAGCCCAAGTATTGTAAATGCAGTTGGAAGGCAGGTGTTGACAGTTTCCTCTGCTTGACAGGAGGTCTACACTGGAAGACAGTATCACTGTCACTGATACTATCACTATACCAGAAGTCCAAATCTAGCACGTACCTCAGGCACTGATTAATGTAATGATTATCTGGTATTAATACAAGACAACTTGTTGCTGATTAATGAGACAGTCAGACTCTTTCAAGCTAAAAGAAAGTATGGAAAGATTGAGAGAGAACAACAAGTGAATCAGGTCTCCAGGAGGCCCTGTTTCCACAACTACATGAGCTCCAAGAATTGCTGTGATGTTAGGATGGATTCTCACCTCCACAAACTACCAGCTGCTTTTTGATTTACGGTATCACAACTGCAGCATTTGGTCTAATCCTTATTTTGCAGGAATGTGGCTTAAACCTACTTCACTTCACCCTCATCTGCACTCTCCAGACTCCTCTGTTTCATCAAGCACAGCCAGTTTAAGCCAAGCGCACACACATAATTCCTCTCGCAATTCCTCATCCTTCCATAATGTAAGGAACATCAGAATGTTGTTTTACCCCCCTTACCGTGGGAAAGCAGCTCTGCGGGGCTGCCTCAGCACCGCACTGTTTGAGGTAGTCTGCCCAGTCGAAGTCCTGCCCAGGATAACCTAGGCAAAACACAAGCAAAAGGGTTAATTTAACAGCATGACCGTGTCAAGCTGACACCAGAGTCAGTCACTGAAATCCAGCTCAAGTTGGGCAGCTGACTATGGTTTCAGTAAGCCATCTGAAGCCAGTCCATAGTAGGTCCTGTCATCTTTGAGATATCCTCTTTTAAGAGAGCTTATTTTTATTTTGCATCTTGATTCATGTTTTTGGACTGCAATGATCTCAAACAAAAAAGAAGCTGTTTCACTGAGCGTGAGCTGAGGTCTGGCTAACGTGCATGATGTGCTAAGCTGGCAGCAACAGTGAGCAAAACACGGCAAAGGGCCACATCCCTTCACAGGGTACAGAGGAAACTCCAGCAAAATTCCTGCAAAATTACCCCACTGCTGCAGTGCCAACTCTGAAACCCCTCATTTACTTTGTATCAAGTTTGGGACCTTTCTTCTTTTTTCTCTCCTCTTTTTTTTAAAAAAGAAAAAAAAAAAGCACCCAAAAGGCACTCAATACCAATATATTACCCTACTAAACATATAAAATACCAAGCCATTAAAGAGAGAGGTGGGTCCTAAGAGGTTAGTCTAGTTTGCTTATAGCTATAAATCTCTATACCTGTTTGAACAGAGAAATCTTAACTGCGAGGCATCAGGAAACAGCATCTCTTTCTCCAACAGAAGGATGAATTAACTTCTACTTAGAGGAAATATTTCTCTTCTCCATGATATAACAAACACGAAGGGAAGTGGGTGGAAAAAGAAGTGCACTGCCAAGACAGTCTGCAGCTGGCAGTGTATGTAAGGGATAACAGTTATCCCAGCGGTTACACCTACAAGGCATCCCTAGGACTAGGGTTTAAAAAGGAAACAAAATTTTTAAACCAGTCTAAGCAAGCTGTATTCCCATGACAATCTAACTATAACTAACTTAAAACATTAAGTTCAACTGCCCCTAAGGTGTGGAGGGTACTACCCAGAACAGGACCCACTAATTTTTCCCAGTCCTAGTTCAAATATAACCAGGTGTTTTGAGAATTTGCACAATTCAGATACCCATCATTTCCAGAGGTACTACCAAAGGAGAGGCTTAAAATCGTTGTCAGCTCCAGTCATGGGCCTAGGGAGCTACATTTCATCTCCCACATGCAATTCCAGGGAACACCAGGTCAAGCCAAGGCACTTTTTAAACCTAGCACAAGGAGAGGGAGGAGACAAGGGTCCTGTGCTCTCTGCTCCTCGGGTGTCACGAGCAGTTAAAACAAAACATTCCCAGTCCAGTGGTGGTAAGTCCCTGGTTTCACAACACCACTGACACTTCATTTTTGAGAAAAGGAGTAAATATTGAGTACCTGAATATCCCTCCCCAGCTCCCTTATGTCCTCACACAATGCTTCAGCAATCTGCTACCTTGCCTCATAGGTCTTTTGAAAAAAAAAACTTAATTATCTCCTAAGTGGTAAGACTAATATATTAACTAAATATATTTTAAGACACTGGGTAGGAATGTTCCATTTTGACCAGAAACAAAAGAAATCTTCTGATATCATGTCAATTAACACTGAAATCATCATTGCCTTCAGCACTGGTGCAGACCCTCCGTTCATTAAAACATCCCAACTTTTGTCCAAGACCAGCATCCCCAGCCACCGCCGTCTACTCCAATGCAAGGAGACACCCAGGAAGCTTCAGCCCCAAAGCTGCTGTTTCTCAAAATCTGATTTTTCCTGTCCTTTGCCTGCGCTGCTGCACATCCTGCAAGAGGGGTGTCCCAGACCTGGTGCTCTGGGGCCTGGCGAGCATGACAAGCTTGCACAAACATACCTAGTGGGGGACTGAGATGCAAGCCATTCTTCAGACTCCACTGCACAGGGAAAATACCAGCACTGTTGACATGACAAATGTAAGACTGGCTGGCTGTGCGTTCTGGTCTCAAGTCATCAATTTCTATCATGAAATATTTGTCATCGTATACCTGTAGTTAGCCAAAAGAGAACCAGGTGGTCTTTAAAGCAGCAGATATTGAACTACTCCCTCTCCCCCACTTGGTAACTTTATTAAACAGCGACACGGAAAGTTGTGTGACACCAAATACACAAAATGGTTTCATTAAAACACTGCATGCCAGGAAACTCATTAAACAACTCCAAATTAGCAAGCTTAGCTGAGAGCGCCAGTTAAGCAGGTGCACGGTATCCTGGTTTTGAAGTTCTTCTCATTACAAATAAAATATAAAAGAACTGACCATGGGAAAAACAGGAGTTTGGGGGTTTATTATTATTATTCTGTAAAAGCAAACTGCTTATTTTGACAGTATTTAGCTGTGTCACTGGGATACAGTCACTAGCAAAACCACTATATTTCTGAAGTAACGAGAAGCAGATCAAACATCTAGAAAAGTAAATGATTGGGCTGCCCTTGGAACTGGTTATACCTTTTTAGAAATATATTTGCATCCAATTGCGGGGGGAGTGTTGGTTAGAATTTAAAAGAGAGATCACTGAAATGTAATTTATCATATTGAAAAAATATTTGTCCAAAGGGAAAGGCAATATTTTCTGGAAAATACACACACAATTACAATATGCCCTGGCTTTATGTGGTGCAAGAGATGGTTTACTACATAAAAGCAGGTCTCTTCTAGAACTTTTCACCCTTTTTTAACACAGGAAGGTAGAAATTGCTCAAAAGCGGTTCATGTTTTGAAGTTTTCCTTTCAACTTCTAAATCCATGTGTGGGCCCTTGTTTGAAAATTAGGCCGCCCAGACACTTCAAAGCTTATATTAAATAATGACATTAACTTCAGTGAAAATGAAAAACAAAAATCCATCCTCAAATGAATACTCAGATTATGAGAGCTTGTGTTTCGTTCTAACAATCTAGCTTTGATAATTTTAGCCATTTAATCTTTTAGCCTGTAATTTAATAGAACCTTCCCCCTCCTTTTTAACCCAGTGTCTCCCCCACCCACCAGCAGTTGCTTTACAGGCACTTGTCCCCTTAGGTTCAGCTCTTTCATTTGAACACAGCTCCAAGATTTTAAGATAATCAGTCAAGGAGAATTTCCTAAGCACTTAAGAACAGAAGTGACAACTGAATCTTATCAAGACAAGTTAATAAACACCCTGGTACCCTGATAACTGTAGCAGGAGAGATGACAAAAGGGGCCAGTGGGTCCACAGCTTCTAGCTTCATGCCTTCCGAGAAGGAATGCACTCCAATCACAGGTTTGTCCTGAAAGGCCAAGAATCAGGTTGATATTATTCACCTCTATCAAAAAATATCTACTTTAATACTTCAGCTACAAAGGACGACCTTAACCTTTATTAGTTCATTCCAAGGAATCAACATGTCAGACGACAAGCAAAGGCTGTAAAATGAAAATAAAAGGCCAGCTATGCCCTCTGAGGCTAACAGCTTTCCGTAAGTTTTATAAAATTACATCTCAAAGACTTCCTCCTCTGGTGCTCTTCAGAAGGAAGATTTTATAACACAGAGAGGTCTAATAAGTCAATTAAAAGGAGTTTTATGGTACAAATCAGTACTCATCACAAGCTAAACTAAGAGAGAACTGTAAGCATTAGAAGTGCTCATCTGCAAGCTAACATAAAAACCTGCACAAAACGCTTTCTGCTCTGGAATTCAGAACATCCTGCTCTGCCTAAGATCCTTTAGCAATTACATTCACAATAAATAGCAACTCCTCTTCTGTTCTGTTCATGGGCCAAAATTTGACTGAGAAAGACAAATTAAGGACCATCAGGGATTCAATTTACATTCCCATTTCTCTCAAAAAACCTACTGAGCCTCAGGAATTTTATTTCAATTTATATGAAGTTAGATTCAAACTTAACAGCAACATTTTCTTGCACTTAGAATATAGCAGGACATACTAATCAAGTACATATATTATACAATAAATATTGCTATATCAAGTTATGCATTAGGTGATACACATTTAACTTTCTGATTTACATAAAAACTAGGCAGAATGCAGTGACATTGCACTCCTCCAGCTGCTCGACAACCAAGGATGCCACTATAAAGGATCAGATCAGGGGATTTTTCCGTGAAAAATAGCAATGGCTTGTATAGATGCTTGTCGTTGTAGGAGGATTTGTTGTTGAACTTTAAAAAAAAAAACTTTACCATGCAATTCTTAACTAGAGGGAGAGAGGTAAAAACATTTTTAAAAAAAGCTTTTTCTCAGCCATTTCTTAGAAATAAACCATTTCCATTATAGTATCTGTAGCCCTATATTCTATAAGCTGTGTTTTCACCTTAAAAAGATCAGTAGGAACTGACGACTCCTCTTCTTCCTCTTTCACCTTCTTCAGGATCTCTTGCCAATCTGCTTCACTCTTCAAGGACCTAATGGCTTGAGGAAAAACAAGGAAAAGGGTCAATGAAGTAACCTTCTCTGTCCCTCTCTCTAGAAAAGCAAAGCAGTGAGGCCAAAAGGCCGACACGTTCTCCTTTAAATGACAGATTTCTAGCTGTCCAGAATCCGTGCAATTATTTTTCTTCTTCACAATCTACTGCTTTATTACACATTTAGACATAAAAAGGGATGAGTCAAGCCATGCTGGATGATTTTCATGTTGGCGAGGACCAACTTTTTTTCTAGAAAGTAGATGTCACACTAACACTGAGGAAAACTGATGGGGAAAGGCAATACCAGGGAACAATGTGTAGCCAAGTAGCGTTAGATTAGCAGAAAGCCAAGGAAATGCCCACAACTCTGTGCCTGCTGCCTACATTTTTCTTTCAGCATCAGTAATTGCACATCGCACATCTCTGATGAAATGAGAACTGCCTTTATTAGTTATATGTATAAAGGCTCCCTGGAGTGAAGCCTGTGAGGATATCAAAGCCTCTCGTGTACACATAAAAAGAAGACTAGTCAAGAAACTAGATTAAAAACATGACCTAATATTTTTAAATGGCATTATTCATTTAAATAGTGCTTTGAAATCTAGCCATCTCGTTTCTGATAGTGAAGAGGTAGAAGCCAATTCACCACTAATTTCAGCAGAGACTGGTCAAGCACGAGGCCAAGGCAACATTCCAAGCGATTTCAAGCAGATTTGTTTGCATGAATCAGATTTCTTCTTAACATAAAGGGAAAACAGATAAAAAAATCCACAAAAAAAACAGCTGCTCTAGAAATCCTGATTTCCACAACTAATAGCATGAAGTGTGACGGATCTTAGATGTGTATCTGCCTTTGAAGAAAGACTTTATAGGGAAACTCCCCTGTCAAATGTTTGCCAGCTTTACCAAGGTTTATTGCTCTGAGAGTTATTGGTGATAGGAAAGACTCCTGTGATGGCAGGAGACACATCTGCATAGGAGACAGACAAAAATTTAAGATAAGTTTGATCAGCCCTTCCCAGAAACAGATAAGGATGCAAAAGTCCAGAGCCCAGAATAATTCCTGAGAAGAGCAAAGTTCTGGAAGATTTACAGCAACATAGTAGAGACAGACACTCTGGAGAAAGAGTCAACAAGTTGGTCTTAGACTTCACTTTGCCACTTTACATCCCAGTAATTGGTTGTCAGAAGCAGCTACTGTCCACTCTGACTGGGGAAAACCATCACCTGTCCTTCCTAAGGATGTTTCTATGTGCACACAAGGCCTCTTTAGATGGAGCCCTAAGAGGACTTTGAATCCCTCCTAGGGAAGTGCCCACTGAGCAGTATTTCAGTGCGAAAACCGTGCCTGCTTTGCCCCCAGCTACCCTGCAGTGTTCAACAGGTTGCTTTCTCCCCATAAAAATATAAACCTATCAAAAATAAGTGTAAAAGCAACTCTTTCCTCTGTACACACTACCACTTTGCACAAACAGGTGGAAGGTTTTGACAGGGAAAAGCAGCCAGCAACATTTGAACATGAGTCTTGCAGTATGCCTTACTGTTGGTTTCATTTATATTTCAGTTAGGGGCACTATCTGTCAGCTCACACACTGATTACACATAAGTGTGTGCATCTGGAATGCAGATTTAGAGCACCAAAGCCACAGCAGCATTCTTAAGCCCACGAAAATAATCACATAACAAAAATGTATGTTTTGAAGTACCTAAAGGTGGTTTCAGGTCATATCCCTGTTGAGCTGCCCAGCCAACTTGATGAAGAAAAGGGTCCAAGTAGAAAATCCATTGGTCAAACTTGTCAGAATCCTCTAAACCTTCGTACCGCAACTGCAGCCTCCCGCCCACGTTCTCGACCACGTTGACGATCCAGGCTTCCAAGGAGTCCTGGAAGTTTTGCAGTTCTAGTCTGGAGCCGGGTGCAATGAGATCCAAAGGATTTTTCCCTCTGTGAAGCTACAAAAAGAGAAGAAAAGAATATGAACCAAAGTTTTATATACAACAGAAGTACATCCTGTACTTGCCCTCCTACCCTGTCCGTTACACAATTCCTTCTGAATAACTGAAGCAGCAACACAGAAGCAAAGAAATATGGGTCTCTTACTAAGGGCAACAGAATTTACAAGGTTTAGGATCTCTACTGCTTGCAGCAGAGCTTTTGTACAGCCTGTAGGTACAGCCATACATTTCACATTAAATCCTGTTCATCCTTTTCAGAAGTATTAGCCCTTACATATTTGAAGTTTGAAGGAAACAAAGATAAAAGGTTTCAAAAATAGATTCCTCTAGCGAGTAAAGATGATGAGACAGAAAGGATACAATGATAAAAACAGTAGTTGCAAGGAAGATTTCAAAAGTGTTTTCAAAAAACGGATGTTTCATACTTTACAACCAGACTTGACATAAGGTGATCAAGTGTTAAATGCAGAGAAGGGGTAACAACTGAGATCTCTTCTACAAAAAATGCAAGATGCAAGTGAAGCAATAATCTGTGCATTAGCAAAACCAACAAGATTGTCCCATTTCTCAGTTGTGTCCTTTCAGCAACACCAAAGGTGAGTGAAAATAAAGGATTATTTCCCTTGAGCTATGTGAAGAAGCAGATAGACTGAGACCAAAAGGGGTTTGAAAAAGGTCTTTCTTCTGCTAAAACTGAATAAACAGTCAGCTCCAATCTGTAGCCACAAATATGTTCTTCCAGGATAAAACTACTAAAATAAAATACCGTGAATGGGAAACACTAGACAATGGATTTTTTTTCCTTAAACTCAGCATCATACTACAATGGCATCTAAATTTAGGAAAGGAGTTGAACTGACAATCTGATTCTGAAGTTGAAGTGGTACTGGTTACAGGCAGTCACCCAAGAGCATCTTCACTGACAAAGACAAGACACGTTACAACTTGAAGCCAGCCCGTTTGAACACTTACCCCCTCCAGCAAGTTAGCGGGAGCGCTGTATGCTCCCTTCAGCGCCTGCTGCAGGAACTGCTCCTGGTCAGCTATCTTCTCCCTAATACCTAAGGGAAAAGCAAGAAGAAAGACTGTCATTCTTTCTGCCTGTTAAAGAGTGCTTGTGCAATGAGACGTTACTATGTTCTTGTGTTAAATTCAGAAGCTTCTGCAATATAATATAAAGGAAGGAACAAATTAAAACAAAAACTTTCAGGACAAGGGTGCAGAATTTAGAGGGTGATGATTATGGAAACCACAAGTTTTGGTAGGAAAGTAATCGCAGTTTTGAAACCAAGCTAACAACTCCCTGGGGAAGGGACAATCTGAAGAACCTAAGTCACAGAATTTCAGGCAAACACAGCACATAACCTCAACCTGTCCTCATGAAACCGCTGCTCACGGCAGCAATTTGGAACGTCACCTGCCAGGCTTACAAGGGACAAAAGCGTAGCAAAGAGAGCGTCTACTCCCTCTACCTTCAGGCACTTTGAGAATCTTCTTGTTCTGCTCGCACCAGCCGATGGGGTGCAGATCCGCCGTCATGATATCGCACCAGAAGTCGGCCTTGCGGTCCTCCCCGTAGCCGTCATAGCGCAGCAGCAGCAACTGCCCGCACGTGGTAATGATGGTGGCGACCCAGTAGGTGTTTTGGTCAGACTTGACAGCAACTTCTAGCTTCATACCAGGGGCAAAGCCGTTCTGCAGACTCGTGTCCACCTGGAGAGAGAGAAGGTTGCCACGTTTCATCACAGAAACCTCATGGAACAACACGGAGGACAACTGAGACGTGTCCAGTAGTGGAAACACCAAGCACAACACCATTCTCCCTCCTCAGAGAGGCAAAGTGGTCTTGTTGCAAGACCTGAATTAAATTGCACACAGCCATCATTAATGAAATCTTCTCCTCATTTCAGAGTGTCTTCTTAACCTGAAATTCATAAATGCATCTTCCTGCCCTGAGGAATACTAGACACATTAAGGTTTTCTAACTCACAGCTGGGCTGTCCAGTTAAACACTCCTAAGAGTCAAACTCAGCAGTACAACCTCGGTTTGGTATGAACAACAATATTTGTTCACTCAACCTTCAACCTTTTTGGACAAGAGGCCTCTTAAAGTACATACTGCTTAAATTATGCATTTAGATAATATCATCACTGTCTCCTCCATCATGTTCATTTAGGCAGGAGTGAATCTTTAGATATTGCAGAATAAGGATGTTTAACAGCTTTATCTAGGACTCCAAATAAGGGTCAAAAAGATCTTATCTGTTCTGCTACCACCATAGCTACATTTAATTCCATAACCTCAGACTTCATTCAGAAATCCAGTGATGAGCCCATGTTCACAGCTGAATGTAACTGTGTTTTCATTTTTAAATAGTCCTGAAGTCCCATCTCCTCTTTGAATTAACGGCTAGAAAAGCTTCTATGTGTTGGAGATGCAGTAGATATTTTGGGGGTTAATGACTAGTTAAGCAGAAAAGCCAGGAGCTCCGCACAAAGCCTGAGGAATTGGAAGCTCTGCAGTTCTCCACAGCCAGGCTCCGTGCAGAGCCATGTGGCCGCATCCCATGGAGAGCCACATTCAGATGGAGCTTCCCCCAAGGCCAGGTGCACTCTCCAATGTGACCCCACGGGTTTTCCTGGGGATGCGCTGGAGACCAAGAAGTTGGTCCCCTCTTCTGGTAGCTGGGCAAGGTGTCACAACCATGTGGTTTCATGCACGCCACTGCGTTTCTTTGGACATTAGCACTGAGATAACGAGCACCACCGAGAAAATGAAAAAGGGCTTGGAGGAAATTGAGCATGTAGTGACAGCAGCCATCCCTACCCACTCCTTCCCCTTACAAATTATCCCCTTTTTTGCAGCCATGGCACAAGTCAAACTAGGGTATCCAAACCAGCGCAGAAAGCCGCTTGGAGAGCCATTTCTCCAAGAGTTCTGCTAGTGCCATGGAGAAAACCACATGGAAACAGCCAAGAGCAAGAGCTGACACTGCTGTTAATCACTCAAATGACATTTCAAAGTAGGAAGAAATGGAGGAGAAAAGAGGAAGAAAAGGGATATTAAGGAAAGTAAGGTGAAAGGACAAAATGTAGCAAGATTATGCAAGTACACACAGCAAATACGTATGTTCAAATGATCCTGAACACTAACTTTATTATATATAGCATATACTCCCATAGTTCATGCTCTCATACATCAGCGAGTCTAGCTCCTTGCTAACACAGGCTACGTGATCAGGGATTACCCTTGAACCTGCCTGTGGATCTTCCCACAGGCGAGTCAGGGATTTCACACCCGCTGCTCATAGCAAGGCTGGTCACAGTCCTACTACCGCAATACTCAAAAACAACAAAACAAATCCAATGCCCTTAAGTTTCCACCTAAGATTAATTTGTAGGCAGGACATGCCCATTTATGATGCCAAGATTATGCTTCATCTTAGCCAGGGTATAAAAGTTGTTGCTCTTCAATGAGAGCGGCACAGACTCCACTTGAGGAACTGCTAGTAGCTACAGCAAAGACATCTGTGTGTGTGTGCTCTGCACTGAAGATCCCTCACTGATACCCTGGAATCACACAAGCCTTTTCCCAGGGCTTCCTCACACATACAGATTGTCACTGGCCTCTGGGAGGCACCCACGTTCCCCTCCGCTGCCTTTTCCAACCCGTTCCCTTCTAACGAAGCAGAAATCCAGAACAGGTTGCTTACCTTGCACTACTGGATCTCTGGGAAGAGCAGGACCTAACTGAGGGGATGCTGCTGTAAACATTCACCCTTGCCAATTCCGTGCCAGCACCAGCTTCCAAAAATGTTATGAAAATTATAGAAAACATCAAAATTGGCATCTTGGCAATCACTGAAGGAAGTCTGCTGGTAAATGCCACGCGGTCTGACAGCTCCCCTTCCTGGATGACACGGGCACCGATTTTCATGCCCATCCATTCGTGCCACGGTGCAACGCCTCTGGCATCCGTGTCTCTCCTGGTCTGGCACAAGGAGCGCCAGGGTCCTGCCCTGGGAGCCACCCTGGCTTTGCCCGCAAGAGGGCACCCAACGCACCCAGAAGGGACAGGGGGACATGGCTGCGCTCGGGCGGTGCCTGTTGGGGAAAGCACTCGCCAAGACAACATTACACCAGCAAACTGCTGCACACCTAGGAAATAATAACCATTAAAAGCGTGGAACGTTATTATTGTTCTTAAATAATTGTGTTTCTAATGGCCACAGCAATCCCACCTTTCCTTTCCACGGCTGCTTTGGCAAAAGACTGCAGTAAGAGAGTAAAAAAGTCAAGGAAAGCATGACCCGATGACCACCAAAATATAACTGATAATTCACTTGCTGCTGCTATAAAGCTGGTATTGCCATGGCTATTACTACTCCCTCCAAGCTTGTTCTTGCTAGGGCATCCATACACTAAGAAAAACACCAGAGCAAACATAGGTCTCCCCTTGAGAAACTAAACCCCCAGATTTTGAACAAAATCTTACAATCCTAATGTACCAAACAACCTCTTCAAGGCCTGTGTTTACTGCACTTTAAACACCTTCTTTAGAGCTTCTTTCATGTTATAGTAATACAATTTCTATGAGTCACTTTTTATCTTGGAAAAGTTTGTGATTCTTCAAAGACTAGAGCTAGGTTAATGGAGAACGCTATGTCTCTTGCCCTGAAAGCAACACTAGACACCAAAGCATGTTTGAATTCTGCTATTCAAGAACTCTCCACATTAACTCTAAAATCCAACTCCTCCAAAGCACTTGTCTGGCACCAAAGACCAAAAGAGAGACCGGCCAGTTCAGCTTTCGAGGAAGTGAGTGGGAGGAAGCCAAAGCCGATTTGCTGGTGTATAGAAAAGACCAAAAGCTCTTAGTTTCCAGCACCTGAGGACAGGATTACACCATACTACACGTACAGAGGAAGAAGATAAACAATAATAAAGAGGTAAAATTCCTCCTTTCTCTTTAACATGATTCTAGTTTGTCTTTTACGTTTGAGTGCCTCAATTCATTCAAAAAGACTCTAAATACTCAGTGTAAAAAAGGAAAGCAGCAGACAGTAAGTAAACACACTCTCCCTCACTCACATGTTTAAAAGATCCATGGGGGGCTGCAGTTGCTCCTGTGTCTTCTAGATACTCATCCCAATTGAATTCCATTTCTTCCACACCTGAACCAGCATCTGGAAGAGAAGATAAAAGATAAAACACTTCTACTTTGCAATCTGCTGGCTTAAGTTTGAGGCTTTTAAGAACCATAGCAAAGAGTGCTTGATTTTAATGACTGCCTACAGAAGTGTCCAGAGCTTCAATTATGCTCTTCCAAACACCCACAATACTATTTATCATCCATTTTTTTCACCAGTGATCCAAATCCTGCAAAATTAGAGTCCTTTGGAATGGATTGAGCCTGAGAGATATTAAACCCCTAGATTTTGGTTAAGTCCAAGTTGTTTCCACCTCTGATACAGGAGAGAAGAAATGTCCACCTTAGTCACTTAAAAGAGCTCAAGAGATCTGCTCATAATGTGCAGCCCTTCCACAGAGCCACCTCATCCCGGGATGCGTTCGCAGTCCGAGCGCATTCAGATCCCACGGGCCCCAGCTCCACAGTTGCTTCTGCTCCCGGGCAGCTCTAAAACCCTGTGTGTCCAGGAGCCACCGCTGCGTGTCCTCAGGAGACCCTGGGCACAAACCCCTGGGAAGCACCTTTATAACAGCTCGCGCTCTTTGAACGCAGAGGGGATAAATATTTGCCCAAAAGCCTGAACACCTTTAAATTAGCTAAAGAGCAAACAAATAAAAAACCCACTCAGGTGCTCAGTGTGAAGTAGGTCCATCTTCTCCAGCTCAACGTTAAGCTCATCATTAACTTTTCACTGCCACTCTAGGAATTAGGATTTGCCCAAATTTAGCAGTGTGTATTTGGTGTGTATGATGGCAGCCGTTTAAAGGCTGCTTCTCTCCCAATCTCCCAGCTTTGTTTTGCTGTTTTTAAACAACCACAGCCAGTTACAGTGGCCATTCATCAGTCATAGCCCTCAAAACACTCCGAGCTTGCATAGAGGTATCAATTTCATGGGATAATTTTTAACTTACTGAAGAAACAGACCTGAAGAATAAATAATTTTATCTTTATCATTTTGATGATCTTCGTATTGAAAAAGCCCCAGCCACCACTCGAAGGGAGGGCCGGGCTGCAGGGTCCCAGGACCTGCCACCTCCCTACCAAGTCCCCACCAACGGGTCAACTAAGCACCCAAGGGGCAGCTAAGCTCCTTAAATGAGACCCGGGTCACAACCCGCTGAAAGGCTCCTCAATTAGGAGCTTCTGCTCCTAATTAGTTGCTCCAAGGGACTCCTGTGAGTTGGCCCTCGTGTCCCGCTCTTGCAAACGTTCCCAGCTAGGCTGGTGTCCACATGGGTCCTTTTTCACTCTGCTAACCCATGGCCTCTGCAGCCTAGAGGTTTTTATATCGAAAGAGCTGTTTCCTTCCAGTTCGTCACTGTAGCAAGAGGGACTTGGATGTCTTGGTGCTTATCAGCACCATCCAAATGCCTTTTCCATGGAAATCCCACAATTTCCTGCCTTCCATGCACCACAGGTTCAGTGAGTTGGAGTATTTTAAAAGCATTTTAAAGCAGCATCCAGAACTTCTTTTGTTCACAAGACTATCTCAGCTGCTTACACTAGGCTGTGCAATTACACAAGACTACATTAGGAGCTGTGAATGTCACCAACTTGCCACACGGAGGGGGAATCTATAGGTTGTTCCCTTCCTTTAGGGGACCCCCACATACAGCCAAGGACCCTGGGCATCTATACGACATGGCAAATCTCTGTATTGCATCTCACACACTGCCTTGCCACAGCATCTCAGGTTATTTAGTGCAGCACTTACTGAACGAATATGGCACATGAAAAGCTTATTAAATAAAGCTCCCAGTCAAAATGCTATAAAATGTTTCACAGTGAGAGAAATAAATTATTTGCCTAATTGTGGAGCAAATTATTTTTCTAATTGTGGAATAAACATGTGCTAGGAAAATATAAATGATGAATAGTCTCAGAAATCAAGTGTCTGTTACAGCTGCTGCAGTAGCACTTCACGAGTTTGGCTAAGGACCATCTCTCTGTTAAGGTTTGAGCTGTCTGGAAATATTTGGGAGTGGGAATCCAATTGCTATCCAGGCTCTATACACAGGTTAGCTCAGTGGCAAAGCACAACTTGAGCAAAGGCAAAGAAGAAACCAGATGAGGTTCACAGCTCTGAGGCCTCAGCACACAATGAGCTTTGCTCAAGCAAGCTTTAAAACCACCAACTTTTCTCAAGTAAAAGTGAGAAGTGCCCTAAGGCGCTTATGTGGACAGTGTTCGTTCACTCCAGAGGTGAGAAAATTGCCTGCAAGAATATTAAAAATTTCCAAGATAGGTATGTTACTTGCCATCTACCACGATTTATCCTAGTATTATTATCAACACTAGCTCTTCCATTTTGAATCTTATCGTGAAAGACAGTACGTTGCTCTCGGACACATACATGAGGAGAATGGTGAACTGCACCATTTCCACACAAGAAAATAGTGAGATACGACTATATTCGTCCTTAGAAATACCTGCACAGGACTTTGTTTTGATCCTTGGACTCAAGTTACATCCTCTCTGTCAATAACATTCATGCAACTTTAATGTGATTTAGTTTGAAGACTGTTAGATGAGACACCCAACTACATCCCACTGAAGTCTGCAAGACCTTCAATGAAGGCGAACCTAGAGGTTCCTCACTGGGAAATCTGGACACATTTCAACCTGATTTAAATAACAGCTAATCTTTATTAACCATATCATCTGTGAGGCCAGGAATAAATAAAGACAATGCAATTCGGACACCTCAAGATGATGGTGACAAGAATAAAAGTTGCGGTTCCTGCTGGCAGTGCAGGGGAGCATCGCAGCTGGCAACCCTGGCCGCTGCCTGGGCTCTTGTATTCGGGGGTTAATATAAAAACAAAAAAAAAGGGAGAGGGAAATCATCAAAAAATTCAGATGTAAAAATTGAAGATGTAAATTAGTTGGAACTGGTCTATTTTAAAGTACTAAAGGAAAATGCTGTTAGAAAGAGGGCAGAAAAGCCAAACCTGCGTGCCTATGTTTAGTTGGTTGGTATTTTCTGAAGCCCAGGAGGAACTGAGCACGCAGAGCTCTCTTATGTAATTGTTTGCTTTTTATATAAAGCAGACGCAGAAAGGATGCTCAGGAAAATAACTGCTGAGTAATCTCAAAAAACAGCAAACTCCTCACAGCTCTTCCCAAAACTTCTGCTATTTTTAAAAGAAGATGGAAAAAATAAAAGTAAGGGTTTTAGTAGAGAGGGATGTGCTCGGAACATCCTGTTGCTGACCATGTATAACGATTTTTTTTCGGCTGCCCAAACTCTTTCCTCTTTCTTACATTAGATGACAGAAGACAACACTTTCCAGTAGCAGAAAAAACTGCATTTGGACATGTCTGGAGTAGTTCTGCGTTACTTGTGTGTGCTGCTTTTCTGGCTTGTTTGAGGATATAAGGTTGACAAGCACCCGAACTCTTGGTTACAGTTAATTATTGGAATGCACAACTCCGCATCAGATAGCAGATGCTAATACCTGCTAAGGACCCTGTACACTGAATTTATGCCTAACATTTCTTCAGCAGCCTTGAGAGCAACCTGCCTTTCATAAAATCAAAAACTACCAACAGAAAACTGTCCTATGGGAAGAGCTGCTTGTTGGAGAGTTACCAAAAGAAGGTCATACTCAGATAAAACCCTAACCCAATGGTTTGTACTGATAACTACAACTGCAGGAACACGATGGGTCAGAATCTTGTATAGGAAAAGGAGCAAATTATGGTACTTAGAAATATATATGATCCTTATCCTCAAAAAGAGCAAAAAATGTAATGACTCTTTCAGAGAGCCACCAGCGTCCCCAGCCATAGACTCTCTTTTCAATCTGGTGCTTCAAGGTGATCCAAAACCTGAGCTAATTTACCAAAATATACCACTTAGCAGCCCAGAGGTGGGTGCCTCAGGCACAAAGAGAGCAGCAAGGTTCATCAGAAGAACAGCCCTGATCGCAAGGCAACCAAACGGCCTCAGTATCTGACATCTGGACCCAGCACCCTGACTTCAGCCACGTATTGAGAACCAGATGAAGGCACATGAGGCCTTCATCCTGACCATCCTGACAGACAGTTCAGGGTAACAGCTAAAAGTCATTGAGATTTTCATTAACTCACTTCAAACTGAAGTCCTGAAGGGAGTTCTTGGAAACACAGTTATGAAGGGGACTCCAATTAAGTCAGGCAGCCCAAACCCAACCTGCAGCAAGAGAAACTGGAGCTTCCCCTGGCAGAGTGCAGCGTACAAGACACCTGCCATACAAACGTGCACCCCCTGAACACGTAGACACCTTGGTCCTATCACAGTTGCCAAATATTTGGCTTTAGGCTTACCTGCATCACACTGCTGTTCTCCATTCATCTCCACAGCGGCCCAGGGTTATTCTAAGCAGCCAGAAGCAGTGCAGCCCAAGCCCGTCACACTGTGGGGGTCATGAGTTGTCTCCCACCTTCGATCCTATCAAGAAGGGATGCGGAAAACAAACCTGTAAATAGCAAATATTTACGAAAATCATTATCTGGTATCAGGTAGTATTATTTAATATTAACTGCTCTTGGATATATTACTATTCTCCAGCAATAACCTAGAAACTTTAAAGCAAACAAGGATACTGTCTTGCATTTATTTACTTTTAGCTTCTGTATACACATGCCCCCATCAGCAGATCAAAAACTGCCTCTGGAATAAAAAGTCCTAAGGCAGTCGGTTACAGAACCTGTTTTCAACTCCTGCCCTCTGTCCTTCATTGCTCCCCAAAGCTGCTCGGAGCCTCTACAGGGTTCGGCAGGGGGAGGTGACCAAGCCGTGGCTTAGAACAAGCATCCAGTTCTCAGTGGGACCAGTGGAAATGTGGAAGGTCAAGAAAGCTAAACGGATGCTGGGGAAGTGCCCTGACCAAACATCTGCTCAGGCTGCTGCGTTTTAATGTTTTAGCAGTTTGCTTTTCACAAGCCTTCAAGGGATTTGCACATACGTCTTAAAAAACACCCCGAAGCCGTCTGCCTTTCAGTTTTATTGCACACACACACGTGTACCTACACCGAGTGCTTTACTGCTGGGCAAACTGAAGGTTCATCACACAAAAATAGCCCATTTTGTTTAAAAAAAAAAAAAAAAAAAAAACAAGACCAAATTGCCACAACAGCTGTAGGTGGCACAGCATCCAGCTTGCCAGGTGGCAGTGTCACCCAGGTGGCACTTGGGGTGAGCCCAAGCCACCTGCCGTTCTGCAGATCCTCTCCTTCACAGACACCCCCACAAGCTGTGCCTGCGTTCAGGCCACCACCACGGTGCACTTAGGTCATTTGTGTCACTGGGAACCTGCAGGACGCTCATCAAACAGCGAGAAGTGTCTTTAATCATAAAGCAAAGTATTTCTCGGCAATGGTTTAGTGTCATTCTGCTAAGCCAAAGCACAGGCAGCACTTGAAAACCCTGAGTGACACCCGTAGTCCAGCAAATTTGGGGATACACCACTAGTTTTTAAGAGTTTTGCCCTGGCAAAGTACCTCAAAAGTTAACTGCAATTAAGGCATTTTCATTTTAGGGTATAACTTTTCATAACAAAGCTAGATCACGTAAAGCCAACTTCATCTCTCCTTGTAATAACAGGGAAATATTTTCACCTACACATACACAAAAAGAGGTTATTTATTTAAAAGATGCCAAATATTGGCAGCTCCTCCTGAAGTTGATTCAAATTCTCCCCAGGTTAAGTCTGAGGAGTTATTTGGGACTTCCTAAGCAGCACCCATGTTTTAAACACACAAAATTGACAGTAGATGCAGAGCCCCAGTCACGTCCGATGCTTCCAGAGCTGCATCCCAAAGATGGGATCTGGATCTGGAAACGGTTGGGACCTTTCAGCCTTACTTCTTCAATCGGCCGATGAATCTATCGGCGCACGAAATATTCAGATGCCAACAACTGGCAGCAGCATTAAAAGCAGTTCAAGTTCATTAAAGCCAGATGGCTTCACTTGAATATGAAAAGGAATCAGACAAGTTGAAGGTTAAAGTGAATCAGTTGGTGTCTGAGGGTTAATATTTCAAAACAAAGGAGCGGGAGAGCACAGGGAGAGGAGATAGAAGTTTGAACTGCTGCTGCTCACACAGGAGAGGTGAGAGCCTGAACTGCGGGACCAGACGGGCTCTACAGTAGGACTCGTATTGCCGAGGTCTTGCCCAAGATGAGGGCGACCACTGGGGTCTTCGGAGCCCGACATCTACCCTGTCCCCAACTGGGAGTAACCGAAGCTGCAGTGAAGGGTTAAGGCCCATCTAGTCCCTCGGGTCACACTCTGCAGAAGGAGGAGAGGAGGGAAACGGCCTCTCGGTGCCTGTGTCCACACACACACAGGTCCCTCTTCCCGCCACGGGAACATTAACAGTGTGTTAAGTCCTGCATCCAGATGAGACAGAGGCAGCAGCTGTGTCTCATGGCGCAGTTATAAATACCAAACAGCCCTTATTTCCTACGCTTCCTCATGGATTTTAACACACTGACCCTTTTAGTGAAGATCCCCGACACATCCCGCTAATGCACAAGTTCATCACGAAAGCTCCGATGATTTTGAGATCTATAACCCACATGAACTAGCCAGGAGGAGAGACTCCTCCTCTGCAGGGAGGCCCACGACCCACCACGGTGAAGCTCAGTCAAGCACCCGCACAGACCCCCAGCCCCACGTCCCTCGCTGCCGCGCAGGGAATTGCAGCCGTGCTGCATCCAGCACCAGGACCAACTTGCTCCCTTGTTCCTTCTAGCTGGACAAGCCAACTTGATGGCCTTTTTTAAAGCTTTTTAAAACCTTTTTAAGTGTTTTTTCACCTTTCCCCTAAGCTACCCCACGGACGCAGGCATCAGGTGCTCCTTTTGCTTGGAGGAGACGAGAGTGGCGGATCCAAGCACGAGTGGGGGATGTTTCTGACCAAGGTGCTGGCCCCAGGCTCGAGGCAGCCCAGCCCTTATCAGCACAGCAGCAGCTCCAGGCTGGCCCCAATGCAAGACCCTTCCCCTGGCAGATAAGGGCTGGGGGACATCAGGCCTTGGGCAAACATATCCACAAAAGCTCCACCTTGGCTGGCCCAGATAACGCCTTTTATTCCATGGGTTTCCCCCAAAACAAGTATTTGGCCCTTCAATCTTTCATTTAAGCAAAATTTACTTCAATTAAAAGCCTAGAGCACAAAGAGAACCCAACATAGGAATTTACTGGGCCTGGGAATCAACTTCATCTTAGGTCTGCTTAAAGAATCCTCCTACATTATTTTTATGAGATCGGGAGCAATTCGCATGGTGACAGGGCAGTGCACAAAGAAGGCGCCTTTGGAGCTTCTGTTTCTCAAAGCCTCTTAGGAGCCAGGATAGAGTTTGAGAACTTGTAATTTACTTTTCTCTTGCTGAGTCATTAACAGCCTGGGTACCCCTTCACAATTTCCCGTTGCGTTCATGGAACATGCATTCTACATGCATTAGGCTTTCTTCATATATGACCCCCCACTGATAAAACACAAAGCAAAAGACTTCCCAACCTCCAGTTTATTCTGAAAACTCTCTTTTCTCAAGCCATTTGTAAGTGTGGCCTCTAAATTAACAAAAAGCACTTTTGTTTTTCTCTCCTGTCAAAGAAAGCTCGTCCCTGCCATGAACCACGCCAAGCTCAAATCCCGTCTTCCCGGGGCTACCCTTCGACCAGACTCCAAGCATCACCTGGCTCCTGCAGTAACATCTTACACGGTTCTTCCTTGGTCCCAGGCCACACTCGACTCACCTCTCCTGGGGCTGGAGACAAGACCCTAGAGAGTCACTCTCTGCTCAAAAACAACAGCAGAAGTTACTAATCCCCAAATGCTCTCCAAGCCAAGTCTTTATTTCATTGAAAGCCTTTCAAAGCAAACACAAGCTCATACCTCTTTCAGCTCTGCAATTCCTGAACTTGGGAAACACCAACTCCTGCCATCCCTTCCTATGAAGCCTCTACTTGTTGCAAACTACTTTTTTTCCCCTTTGTCCTTGCAAGGACAAAACTCGTGTTTCTTCTGCACAACCATCTCCTCTTCTTTGCAAAGAAGCTTTCCTGGAGCCACAGCACGAGGCTCCCGCAATCCCCTTTATCTCTGGGCCTGCCAAGAGCATCTGCTCGAGGGCTCTTATCTGAGCAGCCTCTGCGCCACCGCTGTGAACAAAAGCCATCGAACACAAAGATTATAGACACACACACACACACACAGGAGAAATTACTGCCACAATTAGATAATTCTTCAAACTTGCTGCATTCCTCTATCACACTGGGCTTCTCTCATTGACCAGCATTCCTAAGCTATGTCTTCTTTGTCACCACTGCTGTGTTTCATTTTAGCAATCAGATTTTCTTTTCCCCGCCTTGCAACAGTACGACTGGAGCTGCCGCAGAGAACTGTACCTAAAAACATTAGGTTTACCCTGCTTTGCAAGAAACGCTCAGGGAAATATAAAGGGGGCCGAGGAGCTGCAAGGAAGGACGCGGTCGAGAGCAGCAGGCAGGGCTCAGAGCAGGCAGGGCTCACAGCACAGCCTGGTTCCATCCAGCACCTTGGCTTGGTTCTTCAACAAGACAGCAGCTACATTTGTCATTTAAGTATCCACAAAGTCATGGTTTAAATAGAATTTTTTCTTCTTAATTAAACTTATGCGATAATTAAACTTTTGGTTTTGTCACACTTGTCACCATGCTTGTTCTTTTGGCTTCGGATATAAACATAGAGAACTAACGCAGACGTTCAAGAGGCAGCTCTGAGTGAACGATGAGATTTGAGACGTGCACCATGGAGAGATGCCAGTAGCAATCTCTGCAAAGCAGACACCTAAACACACCACAGAATCTTGTAAAAAGAAGATCACGACCTTTCTGCGGCCTCAAAGAGGAGCACTCGCATTGGGAAGCTGTGGAAGACGAAGCAGCAACCACACAGCTTAATTTCTCCTAGCAGAAATTAAGGATACAACATTCACCCATCCTGTATGTGAGAGATCAAGGCTTTAAATCTAAAAAACCCCTTGAATACAGAAATACATTATATATATATATATATATATATATATTAAGCTATCCACCAAGGAAAGTCACCTGTAAGTGCCTGGAATATGAAAATTACGGGAGCAGTTCACAAAATGCAGCTATCGGAGCCATAGGAGCTGAACACAAAGGACAAAGATCAGACTAACAGAGTTGTGATAAATACAGCCTTAACTTCCCAGAGAAGCTGAACGGGAACCACCCAACAGAGAGTCCTGCTAGTCCCAGCCACACAGTTACGAAAGGAGAACGGAGGGGAAGGAAGGTATTTTCTAAGTATATGTTAATAAAAATCACATAAAATACTTTGAATACATAAAAACATACTCCCACTTGCTTCCTTTCTTTGTCAAGTCACTGAAACAGCACATGATGGATTCAGAGATAACACATTACACCTATTTCTCAGAAGAGCTTGGAAACCGCAGGCTGCACCAGCCGCTGCAGCGGCCACCAGATGAGCCCACGTCACACCAGCACCCGCTCCGAGCCCTCGAGACACCAGCCTAACTAAAAATAATAGTAAAATAAACACGCATGTAGAATTAAATACAAGACAGCACACGGTTTTACCAGAAACACTCACCACAACACATCGTGTGGGGGTGAAAATGCGGCCGAGACTCTGCTTTCTGCAGGAAGGGGCTGTTCCTGCAAGATGGGTCTCGGTGCTAAATGGGACTAGAGGTTTTCAGGAGGCAGGAGCAGAGGACAGCTCACAACAAAGTCTGGAGTTCAGCATCACTTAGGACTTCTTACACCTCAGGTTTTGATTTCTGTAGCTTAATTTCACTGTCTTTCATTACCGTAAGAGACACTGTCTCGTTATCACAGAAGCGCTGGAGTGCTACTAATAAGAGTATTGCCAGCACAGGAAGTAAATACTTTCAGCTCAAGTTAGAAATCCTAAACGAAGCAAAATGCAACTCCGTTCAATGCATAATTATATGTCCCTTACCAGAAAGGGTGGGGGGGGAGGTTATCCTACATCCTAACCCTTAGCAACTGCTTAAAATACCCCTCTGCAGTTTGAGCCTGGTGGTGAGATCCGAGATCTTTGCCTCGATACCATCCCCTTGTGAGGGTTTCCTGGGCACCCTCTCCCAGCTGCAGCTGGGTGACATGGAGATGTCCCTGACGGAGGGGCCAGCGCTGCTGCCAGAATTTCCCAGGAGGGGCCCTTGGCCAGTGCTAGGGGGAATGTATTAAGAAATGCATCTCCTTCCACCAGCCCTTCTGTTAATCCTATGGAGAACACCCTGTCCGAGCACTCGCAGTGAGCGTTTCTTCAAAGGGAACGCTCCTTCCTTATTTAACTTACAAAACTGTCTCCTGCAAATGACATTTTATTTATAGCAGTGGTATTTGCTGCCTAACTGATTGGGGAAGGCTGCAAATGAGCATCACTGCATAAATATATATGGAAAACAATGATAGAGCAGTCATCAGGAAGCTTCGGAAGATTTCAATATTCAAATAAGGCTTAACCCCCACCTGCATTTTCATTCTGCAGAGCCTCTGCCTAGCTTGGTGCTGCAGACGATCCCTCCAAGCTCTCCCTAATAAATGACCAGCTCCCAGGGCTCTTTACTGTGCTGGCCCCAACTTCGTGCAGTGTCTTCACTGCCCGTGTCACAAGAAGCCACATTTGCTACTACTGAGTTATTTAAGTAACGACCGAGTTGAATTTTCATGGAAGTTAATTACTAGTTGGATCACTACAGTATAGGTTACTGAATAGGTTACTGTGATAAAATTCACTTCCTGGAAGAAAAATAAAAGATACCTAAGAAACCTATAGGTTCCTTCTGCCCAGTCTGGTCCTGCAGACTCTGGTTTTACACAGTCTTCGATACAGTCCCTGCTGCCTGGGATCACCCTCATGCAGTTCCTGAACCCAACTCCTTAGCATGGGCATCCAGAAAGGCCAGTTTATTTAGTGAAAAAGGGGAAATTCGGTCAGCTGAAGGAGTTTACATCTAAGCAGAGTTACTTCCAACAGGTCAAGCCTTTAAGCAAGTCAATCCAAAGAGCAACTTTAAACATAGTCAAGAACCATATTTATTAATTAAACAACTTGTTGTATTTGCAGGAACAGAAAAAGGAAAGGAAAAAGTTACACTGAACACCAGCATCACTATCCCTGCTCAGTAATGCCCTACAATTCCAATTCCTATAGGATGTAAAAATTTGTTTTTACCATCTTAAACTGAGTTGTCCCGAAGACATCAGCACTCAACATCTCAAGTATTCCTGAAATTTCATATATCTGCATAACGTAACGTTGCCTAGAAACTCCAAATTTAGCTATGCTATGTATGCCTTGCTTCAAATAAAGGTTTAGTAAACATTATTTTCATGTTGTTTGATGGTTCCTATTTTACAGGACAAGAGGAGTTTAAAAACTCACTGCATCAGCAGAAGAAATGGCAAAATCGCATCTCATTTGCACACAGACTGTTCCTACCACAACGACCAGAATACTCCTCAATCCACACTTTTCTTCTCCAAAAAGGAGCTCCAAAAGAGGCTGGACAGTAGGACCGCAATGTTATAGTCGGCAAATTCCAGAATGGAGACAAACTACTACTACTGAACCATCAAAGAATAAAAGCAGGAACAACCACATAGAAATATCTATATGGAGACAGACATTTACACTCCATTTCATTGGCTTCTCTCAGCCCCGAATGAATATTTTGTGAAGAAATTGCACTACAACACAAAAACCATCATTTCAGCAAGAGGCTGTTATAAAATACAGTCACAACACGGACAAAGACACACCAAGACTGTTGAGGAGTAAAACGCTACATATTTGAAGGTGCTCACACTGCTTATTTAGCAAATAAAAATAAAGTTTTCTTGCTGCTGCTGTTTTCTCCCCTGTTCCAAATACAATATTGCTGGTTATTCCAATAGTTTCCCACAACATACATGGATTGCATTAGGGAACTGAAATAGATGCTCCATTTTTTTTTTTTTGAAGGGAGATAAATCAGCTAATAACGTGACAAGCCTCAGCTCAAGTTTTACTACTTCATATGCACTGAACTCCACCTCTCCCTAAGCACTGAAGTCCTGGGCCAACCACAAAAATACAGTTACACGATATGCCTGGGCCCAGTATTCCAAACAAACAGCGTTTCCCTTGGATGCTGCACTGATGGAGATTTCCCTAATTCAGTTAGTTCTAAGCCCACTAGTGCCACATCTCCCTGGCTATCATACAAAACCCATCGATTCAGAGCTCTCCTCGGGCACAAGCTCCTATTTGCGTGGTACAGAGCAACGGGGCTGTAATGGGAAAGAGCTCCATCCCCATGAACTCATTCCACACAGTGAGACAAGTGTCACATGGATAACACCGGGAATTCCAGAAGGCTGGAGCAGCGTCCGGACAGAACTTGCTTTTTGGAAACCTCCGTTCGTGTCACAGCGAAGCCTTGGCCAGAGGCACATGCTTCATCAGATTCATTTAATCATCGACGGCTTAAGAGTTGCCCAAGCTGCTTTTAATAACTTTCAAGAGCATTTTGAGTCACGCTTTCATGTCCACTGCACTTTCAGTCACAGTAGGTTTCTCTAAGCACCAAAGAAACGATCAGGAAGGATCCTGCCTTCTTTTCCCCTTCTCAATTTTTACCTCAGCTGCAACCCTCCCTTTCACATCACAGCGCAAACACCAAGTGATTCCCGCAGCTTAGCAGCCAAGGATGAAATTCCTTTGTGTCATTTTGTCGTACTAACACTCTGTGGAAGTGACAGGCACCAGTTCGTGGAGGTAACCTGCTCCAAAGCTGGCTCTGACGAGACAGCAGCGATGTACAAGGGCTGGGAATCAGCATCCGTGCGCAGGCACTGGCACTCGCCAGCTAAGACGCATCATGTCCCCATTTACCTTAAGAATTATATATATTGCCTTTCATACCCTCCACACTCATCCTCACCATGAAGAGGAGGCAGGGCACACCAGAAGTTAGCAAAATTAGCATCTTTTACAGGGCTGCCACAAAACAGGAATGCCAGGGAACAGCAAAGCCGCAGGGGAACCTACAGGAACCAGGCTGGTCCTAAGAGGAAAGTCACTGAAGAAACAGTTTCTCCTGCTAAAGGCAATGGAAATAAAGATTTTTACTTAAATGTGCCAGTTTCACCTGTCACAGACCAGGAAAACAGCTGGAAAATGAGACACTTTGAAAAAAGTTTTCTCTGATTGACATAGTGCAGTATAAAAATGCAGCTGTGCTCAGCAAGGAGATCTTTCTTCCCCAGCAAGTGCATAGACACCTCTGGATCAGTACTAGGGCCTGCCTCAAGTTTAGGCTTTGAACCATGTCCATCAGTGGCAGGAATAGGAAACCCGTCCTCTGAGGTTTGCTTCTGAGGAATAAATCTGCCCGCTGTCAAGGCAGTGTTACCTTCCACCTTCTTTAGCCTTGGAGGATCCCTTGCTTCTCTTCTCAGCACTCGCCAACCCGAACAAAAAATGCCCTTTATCTACAGCCACCTGAAACTTCGATCGCCTATTCTGCATGACAGAGCCAACTTGACCAGAACTGTGGAGCCCCTATTCAGAAAAGGGAAAAATGTACTTGCTTTTACCTGAAAACCTCCTGTAATGTTATGTTCAAGTCAACAGTTCCAGGAAACTTGGAATTTGGCATCGCCCTTTTCCTTGGCTGTTCCCAGGAATCCTGCAAGCAGCACAAATGCCTACGGATACCTTGGGCAGAAGAGGGGTTGACCTGAGAAGTTTCTCTAAGTGGCCACTGCCTTCCTAGGGGATTCTTAGGCTCAAAGAAGGCAGGAATTTGAAGTAAAACATGGAATATTCCTAACTTGCCTGGCCTCCGTGCCTCACAGTCACACTCATTTTCTGCTGCCAAGTGCCAATAAAGCAGGGCAAACCCCGGTAGGCCAAAGACGACTGCTGGGGGTTACACCCAGCACTGCCCCAAAATGACTGTAAAAATAAAACTGGCGCTTTCTTTAAACATCAGTACGACTAAAAATGTAACCAGGATGACTAAAAGGCAAAATGCCTAAAAATGTATCACGTTCTGGTTCTTGCTGTTAGCAGAGACACTTCAGAGAACCTTAGTAACATGAGCAGCACTGGCCACGCTCGTGGTTTGAGTAAAACACGCGGCTGCTGGTGGTTCCTGCTCCCATTAAACATCTTCTCACAACGCGGAGCCTTCCTCTTCCTCTGAGGCAGTTAAGGCAGACTGACCACACCGTAAGCACCTGCGGCCGAGAAGCCACAGCTACCAAAGGCACTTAAATGCTAGAGAGGTTTAGGAACATCCACCTGGTCTTAAATAGATGTTTACTCTCCCACTCACAAAAAAAACCCCACCCTGAATAAATGAGTAAATAATGTGGTAGTGAAGTTTAATAATTGTAGTCATCACTCTAGTGCAAGCTGTAATGTTTTCCTACCAAGAGATCCCGGGGAGAGAACACAACTGGGTTTTTCTTCACTGCTTCTTCAATATCTAACAAAACAGGATTCCAGGTTCTCAGACTCCAGACCTTCTGCTTTACAGGATAAAGCTGGGAATAACTTCCCACTTTAACACCACGTACCTTTTCTTTTCTGATGAACCACAAAAAAACCCAATATGGGAAGGTTGTTTGCAGACAGTAAAACATCTGGCATTTTCCTGAATATCCTGTCAGAAAGGTGAAATATGCTGCATACTGGAGAAATAAGGAAGAAATCCTGTCAGAAGGGTTAGGTGACACTAATGCCAGTCAGATACAGTCAGTGTCTTCGCATCAAATTTATACTCAACTCCCTCTTGCAGCAATTCAGACTATTATTTTAAAGCTAAAAGAGATGAGCCTGGGATCTGCTGAGCATTAAAGCTCTTGTAAGGGGCTGGTCCTTGGTTTGATCACCTCTCCCATGACCACTGAGCTGTTTTACCCAACAAAACTTCAGTGCATGGCAGGAACAGGGTTGGCAGAGTGAGGTTTCAAGGGTGAAAGCTGTAAGGAAACTGCTTTTGATAGAAAAATCTTTGCATGTGAAGAAGCTCCAAGCTACCAGTGGGAAGACAACTCAAGCTGGCAGAGTCAGAAACTGCTGATGTGATGCCTGTAAATCTGCCTATATGAAATAAATTGGGCATCACGAGGCAGTTGCAACAGCCTCCTGACCAGGGCTCTTGCAGGCTGTGGGTTGGCCAGAAACCAAGATTTAACTAGTGGGTATAGAAACTAAATATGCTCTTTTTTTGGGCTACCTAAAAGAGTGAAATACATTCACTGAAATTATATAAAAATAACGTAGACTGGAAAGTTTCTACAGTCCAAAACAAGGCTTTGGCAGAGACAAAATTCCACAACTACAAGGGGTAGATTTTTGACATTCAGCACTGTCATAAAGACTCACCGGAAACCTGGGCAAAGCTGAGCCTGTATTTGATTTTTAGATGCTTTCCTCCTGCTAGGTTTTTCTGCTGCTACTCTGATTTCTCACCAAAGTATTTAACCAAATAGATGAAAATCATCCTCACAGTCTTCAAGACTCAAAGCCAGCACGGCAGCTGCCCCAGCAGAGAGCCAAACTTCTCCAGGGTTCATGACTTCCCCATTTCAGCTACAAGCAGCAGCTACACGGACAGCAGACGCCATCCCTAGCACATCTTTTTTAAAAAGTCCCTTAGGAAACAAAATGGATAATCTTAAACAGCAGCACCTGCACCCAGAAAGCAGCCTGCGTTAAGCGCAGAGCGGAGCAGCACTGTTGATGTCGGCTTGGGGATTACGTGTTTTAATCACACCGCTCCATCCCCACTTCCTTGCTTTGTAATTGCATTTCAAGATAAAATCGCTTTTTATCTTTAAGGAAGGTAACTTTATCTGTAAGAGGCTGCGGACAGCACAGAGTTCGATCCTCTCAACGCCGCGTCCCCAGGTCTCCCACTGCTTTCTAAGACCTCACTCGTATTTTGTTTTAAAAGGAGTCCGGTTCAGATGGCATGTGCCATCTGAAAATGCATACATAAATGCATATATACTGGGCATTCATATGGAAATGGGTATATAAAGTGCATTATAATGCTAAAAGCTGCCACTTCTTGCCTTGCGGACAGGTTACATAAGGCACCTCCAGCGGCAAAGCAGCAGCGGAGCCTTCGCTGGGAAGTGCTCAAGCTTCCTGATCGATTCAGAATTTTTTTTGGAGCAACGAGACTTTACAAGGGGCGTTTTCATCTAGAAAACGTAGAAAAAAAACTACACACTATGCTAGGAAACCAGCACAGGTCTCAGTGGACTTATGAACTCTGAGGGACTTAACATATCAACATAAATAACCCCGTAAAGGTCCCACATTTGATCTGGGAGCGTCTTCAACCAACTCTGGCCTCCAAACGCTGGGATCCAAAGGCAGACGCCTCCCTGCCGACACTGCAGCTCGTGAGGAGTTTCCGTGTTCCCTCTGAAACACATTTTAACTGGATAAAGCTCCAAAGTCATAACTAAGACTCAGGCACCCTCTGTGCTTACAAACTGGAGAACACAAACACGAAGCCCAAGGGCTCAAAAGCCAGAAAGCAACTAAAAAGAGTGCTCTGCTTTTCAGAGCATCAGAAGCTCGATGCCGACAAGCACTCAGAAACCCAAAGAAAAGTTTTCCATTTGTCACCTTTGCAGCCTCCTTTCCCTGGATGCTCTTTCAGGCCTCTCCCTGCTGGGCAATAAAAATGCAAAGGGGAACCCAGCATGGATTTCTGTTGGGCAAACCTCAGCATGAGAGGCATGACTGTTCTTTTGAACTCAATTTCAACTTTGGGCTCACCTATTTTCATAATTAAATTGGAAATTTCAATTTTAAGTGTACCCTATTATATGGAAAGTACGATGAAAGCTCAAGTCTCTTTTGATTTGTCTGCTATAGATGTTTAGATGTTAGAAAAGCCAGAACTGCACTAACATTGCCCTGGTCACTTCTGGGAGGAACTACAATTTAAAACCCGAATTTGTTCTGGCTCTGCCAGCTCTCTATGCAAAGCAAGCAAGCAAGCAGAGTGAAGAACTGGACTAGAAAATTAAAAAAAAATCCCCTCTCCAAATTCCCCCAAACTTTCCCAAGCTGAGGTCACTGTATTTACAGTATCAGAAGTTTGAGGTCACTGTATTTACAGTATCAGAAGTTTCATTCTTGCAAGTTACTTTGCTAGGTTATGGAAGAGTCTTCTGAGTGCACAAGATTAAAAGCCTCTTCTTCCCTAGTAGGGACAAATTAGGACAGAAGTTAAGCAAATAGCCACAAAATGAACAGAAAGTTGCAGTACAGAGAGCTAAAAACTGCATTTTCAAAGGACCTGCTGGAAAACTCACGCACAGCAAAATGCATGAAGTCACTTCTGCTCCACTCAACTCTCCCTAGCATTCTTCCCGCCTTAGGCAGAATTCCTGTGGGATAGAAATCCTTTGGATTTTACTAAGCTACCACATAAGACGGACTAAGATGCACAAGCCATTTTCCCTGAGCGCATGACACGGGTGTCAGGCAGCTCTGCAGGGCGCCAGCACCGGGGATCTCTCACCTCTACACCAAGGACATTTGTTTGGCTCTTTTTCCAAAACATTTTTAAATGCACAGATTATCACACAGTGTGGGATTCAATCTCAGATGCTGTAGAGTAGATCCAGTCCAAGACGTTTCATTTAATGTAACCAGAAATAAGAGTTTTGCTAAGGATGGAACAAAACATTACGGCAGAAAAGAGGTTTAATGGTCATCTCAGATCAGAGAGTATAACAGGAATGTAGCAGGAACAGATGACTGCTGGGAGCAGCATTTCAGATCTATACATACTCCACCACCAAAATAAAAACTTTCATAGGTGTTTCTTAAATAAAATAACTTTGTAATTGCTAACAATTGCCAATTTAAGAGCTTTTAGAATGCTAATTTTTCAGTATTAAACTTGCTGTAAGTATTCAGTTTATTTCTTACCCAAAGACTGAACAGTGAAAGAAGCCGAAACCAAACCAGGCTCTCACACACATCTCCCCTTAACTCCCAAACCTAAGGAATACAATTGTCCCTGGACCTACACATACAATTCTGGCTTTCCAAGACCTACCAAGTCCTTAACGAATTGAATGATTGCAGAATGTCTTCTGGAAGATTGTCTGATACTTTAAAAGGCATTTAATGAGACAGAAAGCAACAATAGGAATAAAAAGCCACTTTTTACAATATAGAACACTGATTTTGTGGAGTCCTGCCTTTTTATTTGAAGTGTTTAGAAGTGATGCACAGAAGAGCACAAACAACAAGAAAACAAAATTTTAAGACAGTACAGAGCTGAAAAGTGCTTTTTGCAAAGAAACGCAGAAGAATAGAAGATGAAACTGAAGGCAGCGTAATAAGAGATAGAGAAAGAAAGAAATTAGATCTGATCATATAGGTGAGGCTAACTACTGGAACTCACGATTTGGAAACTGTTATGACTAGTTCTCTCAGGGCATTCATTTCAGCCTCATCAAGACTGCAAAGAACAGGGAAGGCAGCAGCAGACGTTGTACTCTGGTAGCAGAAACACAAGTGCACCTGTCCCAGACACAGCCTGCAGGTCTGGCCTCCAACAGCCACAGCGGGACTAGACGAGGTCCAGGAAAAGGGATCAAAGAGGATCACAGAACTGCAGCATTCCTACACTGGCAGCACATAAAGCACAATTCAGTTTAATAGCTAGGAAACACCCATAGTGGGACAGAGCAGCCAAAACATCTGCACACGTCAGTGTGACACAGCTCCAGCACCCAACATTGGACTTGCACCATGGTGGCATTTCTTGCAAAGCCCAAGGAACACAGGTGATAAAACAGGCAGAAAGTCCCACAAACCATCCCCCGAGGCAAAGCAGGTCCCTGCTGCCCGTTCAGCTCCCAAAGGAGCTGCTGCCAATGTCAGGGGAGGAAAGAGGATTGTCCCCATTGGCAGCATCCAGGTGCTGGACGGGCCCCAGCGTGTTGTACAACTGCACAATCAGAACGGTTCCTTCCTGAAGTTGAGCAGCACAACAGCAGGATACAACTGAAAGGGTAAAATCAGAAAAAGAATGAAAAATAATAAAAGGAAGGAAAGGTTATTCACTACTACTGCTACTGCAAGGACCCGGAAACACAGTCTCAAAGCTCCTTTTTGCACTGCACATCACTAAACGACGGGGCTCACAGACGCAGGATGTTGTGGATTCGCGGAGGATCACTCAGATTTGCCTGCAGATAAGAATTATTCAGATCAACAAAGTTATTCTGATGTCACTATTTAGTACCACAGTACAAGAGAGGAGTGACGTACATAAACTGCTTTAAATTAAAGCCTGTTAAGCTATACCATATTGCAAACTCAAAATAACCTAAAAATAGTACTCAATAAGCACCAACCATTGTTTGGAAACAAAGTATAAATGCAAAAGAAAAAAAACAACCTGCATATTTAAATACAATTTTTATCTTCAATAGAGGAAAAAAAGTAACTTCTATATTTATTATTGGCAAATTGTAAAAATCACAATTTATGTCAAGCTGCATTTAGATAGACATTAGAATCCAACTAGAAATGACAACTGCATTTTCCTTTTATTTAGCTAAGCAGTATTTTTATCTTGAAAGTATCTAGCAGATACAAAGAAAACAACCTTTCAGTTATATGTAATAATATATATGCAATAATATAGAGAGTCAAATCAAGTAACATTATCAGCAGTTAAAGTTCATTTAGTCCTGTCACCTCATCCTTCCTGAGATTATCATTTCTGTACCAGACTGGAAGAGTATGGCATAATCTTCCCTGATTCTTCAGTTTCCACTCACTGTCTCTTAATATTTTCTTAAATAAAATGAACTGGTTGAGTTCAAACAAACAAACAAACAAGCACTGGACATATTCTCTCTCTGTTCTTGCAGTCATTTCAGGATTATCAAGAACTATCCTATTGCAAGAAAATCTGGGTGTAAGCATTTAGCCATGCCACTCTCCTGAATACACCAGTTGTGTTTTCATTAAGAAACCAGGCAAAAACATATTGAATTTTTCCAAAGCATGAATTCCAAGAGCAGGGTTTGCCCATAGTAAAAGAGCAACGCAAAATTAAATTACTTTACTCCCCTCTCTCAAAAAAAAAAAAAAAAAAAAGCTATTCAAAAAGCTTAACAAACAATTGATCACGTTTAATGAGATGTTTGCACTAGAGTAGGCTGCTTTAGGTTAAATTCTGTTTTGCAGAAAAAGGAGAAAAAAATTCTCTAAAAGACAGGAGATCTTCAGATACCTGTGCCCAGGGTCTTAGTCCAAAAGCAGTTCATTAGTCCCGTTCAATTAGCCAATTAGTGCGAGATATATCACACTTTATGACTGATCCTGCACTCTCATTATTTGTTAGGGCCATTAGTTTAACCCTCATGGTAATACTTCAAAGAAGAATGAGCAGAGTTAGTTAACCCTGAAAGAACCCACTGCTTTCTCCTATAATTTCTCTTTTAGGATGTGCATTATGTTACCAAGCCCTGTTCTGAAGCAACACGTGAGCCCGGTTGCAGGAAAACAACCTAGGATTTTATTCCAGATATGTGCCTGTCTATTAGACGTGTCTCACCTGGCTATTTCTTTCCAAATTCTGCTGTGCTGATGTTGTCGTTTGTACTTAATACTCGGCATGGATGGAGACAGTAGAAAAAAGAAAACACCAGTATATTTAAGGGAAAAAAGTCTATATGTGCAAGTAAGGTAGGTGTCAGGCTACAATACCACTTTTCAGCACTGCTTACAAGCACCACTGCTTTTTCAGCACCACATCCTGATTTTGAGGCAAGGTCAATGGACACTGAGGCCAATGGTGGTCTCCTTGTTTGACGACAGAGATACTCACAAAAAACCTCTGGTTTTGGACAGGCTTTGCAATACGATGGAGTTCCCAAACAGAAACTTGATGCCAGATCTTAACAAATCTGCCTGTCTTCGTGGGCTCCTGGAAACAAGGACAAAGCTGAGGGTGCTACTTAACGGCTTTTGCTCATCCATCCCTAGAAGCAGCAGAGGCTCCAGCCTCTACATACTGCAGGATGGAGCTCCTCACTCCAACACACTCGGTACCGCCTGCGGTATCTCTGCTGCGGTCCCCGGTACTTGAAGATTAAGCTGACAGTC
Source organism: Crypturellus tataupa (assembly GCA_034781795.1). NCBI lineage: Eukaryota > Metazoa > Chordata > Aves > Tinamiformes > Tinamidae > Crypturellus > Crypturellus tataupa. The sequence goes on from JAWLRI010000087.1 coordinate 977,488, forward strand.
ATGAAAACTTTGTGAGGTTGCCCGGGCACACGCTGCTCTCAACCAGTGACGCAGTTCTACAAGACCCAGCACGGCAACGGGGCCAAAACAGAGCAGCTCCCACAGCCTCCTCCCTCTTCCACCTTTCCTCGCTCCTCCGAGGATCTCCAAGGAGGCTTAACAACTGCATCATTTCTAGACAGCATCAGACTCCGCTTTTTCTGTCCCAACTCATCCATTTGAGGAAAAAGATGGTTTCTGGAGTGAGCAAGAGTATCCTCGAGTGTAACAGCAAGTAAAGCAGGTAAATGAAGTGCCACAGCAGGATAAATGACAGCCTTGAAAACCAACAAGCTGCTGTTGATGGTGACTTGAGGGACAGCAAGGACGTTTTAAAGGTCCACGTAATATGAACAACTCGTTAAGATTAACTCTGTAACTAGTAACTCATCTAAATTTAGGTAGGCAGCTGCAGCTGGGATCATCTGCCAAATCTGAACGCATGAAGAAAGTCCAAATCAAAACACACAAGGATTCTACCTAAGGGAAGGAAACACCTACCGGAAGGGAAGTTCCAGAGCTACCAAAAAGTACTCTGCAGCAAACACTTCGCTGCCATTAAGGTCTGCTCTATTTAATTAATAAATGAATAAATAAAAACTTGCACCAGTCAGGCCCCTACAGAAGACTATTCTAGAACAAACCTTGCACAAACCTTCATTAAATCTTCTTTCTTCAAGTTTAAACGTTACTGCTTTCTCAATTTTCTTAGGTACTATGTTCCCCCTAGCAGTTTTCTATCTTTTCTTCTATGCCTCTTCATTAAACACAGCCAACAAGATCCAACAGAAGGCCACGGGTATCACGGAGGTTACAGTCCCACAAGTGTTACACTTAAAGGTTTATTCCCTGGGTAGATATTCCCTATGTCATTTTCTCCATGGAAAGAATGGCTAATACAGACATTTTTATTAGGTAGCAGAGTCACAAGTGGTGGAAAAGGAGGGCGAAAGAAGAGGAGACTTTGGAAGGGCAGGATCCATCCTTCTTGCGGCTCACAGTCTTGTCCGTTTGCCAGGTGCCTATCAAACCATTCCTAGATAGTGGGTCTGCATGAAAATTAACCACCGCTAAAACAAACCAAGCCAAAAGCTGTCCCCAAGACTTACCACTTTCCACTCTTCAGAGTGGTTTATATACCACAATTTCCTGCAGAAGTGGAAACCGAGCTAGTTCCTGACCCTTGGTCCCAGGCCAGGTGACCTGCCGCGCCACCGGCTCCCAGAAAAGGCCGAGTGCAAATCGCAGCACAACTCAGTTCAGGCTGGTTTAAAAACAGAGAATATGAGAATACCAGTCCATTAAGGAAAGCATGACAAAAAGGAGTAAAAAAAAATCAGTGAGGTACAGAGCGAACCTAATACACACGCATGTCTTGCCTGCTTGAATAAGCACTGTATCTTACTATTTTTATATGTTCTCACAGAACCAATATACATTTTAGAAGGGATCAAAAGAGCAATAACTAACATCTTTATATTTCCTTTCATAGTCTTTATCGCCGTGAAAAAAAAAAAAAATGAGGAGTAGGAAGAATTCTGGATTTAATTATTAAAGATAGGCAAAATATACGCTTACTTGAAAAATATCATTACTTTAATAAGGTGCTTTTTTAAGTAGTGAGGGACTTAAAAAAAACATCATTACTTTAATGACAATTTTTTAAGTAATAAAGGAATACTACAATACTAGCATAAAATCATTTTTATTCTCATCTTTTTCTAAATTTGCAGAAAGCAAACTGCTAAACCTAGCTCCGAGGAACTCGCATATGAACGTGACGTTTGGCGGCAGGACAATTCCCACAAGCATCCAAAGCAGAACAAAACAACAGCTCCCCCCTTCCTCTACCCCCTGGCTTCTCAGGTAAGAAAGTGAGAGGAGAAAAAGAAAAAGAGAGAGAAAAGTTTAGAAATAAACTGCAGCCCCTATCCCCGGGTAATCGCAACACGCACCCTCCGAGCCAGCAGCCGCGTCGCAGCAGCGCGAGGAACGAGCACGGAGGCAAATCCGCCGGCAGCGGCAACGCGTGGCTGCTCCCGGCTACGGAGCCGAGGGAAACGCAGCCTGATAAACACCAGGCGAGCGGGGGCAGATGAGCAGCGCTCAGTGCTCCGCTTGCCTCCACGAGCGATTTACAGAGGAAAAGAGAAGTTACAGCTCTGGCAAACACGTGTAACGCACGTAGGATACATGGGTTTAAGTGACTGAACAAGTTACAAGACACAGAAACGCAGACAGAGAAACCCAGCCCCTGTATTATGCCGAGACAGCCATGTTGGTATGGGGACAGTATGCAATCCAAACCTGTGGTTTTATACATTGAAGGTTCTCTCCTCTTTCCAAAACATCCCTTGTTGAACACCCCCAGGTTTCAATCTCTCCCGCACTAACAGGATTTTAACGCGACTCATTTCGCTGTCAACGCGCTGCTGTCATTAAGTTCGCAGGTGTCGGAACCATGTCACCCACCGGCCAAACTTGAGCCTGGCCGGCCCAGAGCCGATGTCCGTCCCGCTGCAGCATGGGGCACTGCTCAAATGCTGCCCGTGGGAGCACAGCGAGGAGCTGCGAGCATCTGGCAACAATACACAGAGCGGTATTAGCCACTGAGACGGCGTCTGTCCTAAGTTCAGCTGACCCACCTCTCATTTCCAACTGCTCCAGAGGTTTGCCACCTTAATGAAGCAGGAAGGATACTCAGTGCGAGCAGATTAATAGCTGGAAAGGGGAAATCAACACACGGATCAATAAGGACTAAGATGTGCCGCTCTTCTTCAACCACTTATCTCAGCGGAGAACGTTTTACCGTGCTGGGATGCTTAACTAATCTTCCAAGGTGAATATCTGGGAGAACTGAACTAAGCATGAGCACAGGCCATGCTGCGACCCTTCCAAACCAAAGTTTCCTGAACAACTCCAGGAAGGAAAGAAGCTACAAGGAAAAGTAAAGTGAGATCTGTTTTCTCTTGTTTTGCTTCTCCCAGAGCACGTGCTTTTTATTCCAGGGAGAGAAACAGGTTTCAGTCGCATCCTTCAATCACAGCAAGTAACAAACTAAAAGTAAAAGAGGAAATGGCTGAGCTGAAGGCAGGAAGCTTGAGCCTTCTTCCTACAGATGCTTTAAAACGCTTGAGATTAAGATGCCTTTTTTTTTTTTTTAACCACAAAACTCACATTAGTGAGTTAGCACCGACTATATATCAAGCTTATGTTTTCGTAATTATTGATGTGTTTTTCTCTCGCACTGGTTTCCCCTGCCCCATCGGCCAGCTACGCTGCAAGAGCAATCACGGAGGAGCTGGATGAGCTCCTGAGGTGGCACTGGCGACAAGGCAAGCGCCCAAGTGCCCCAGGCACAACCACTCCCAACTCAGAAGTTTTCCCCTTACAAATCCAACCTTCCTGGCCACTCCACATACACTGCAAACCTCAAGGAAGCCGCAAGACAGAGCGATTCCTGGAGGAACGGGACGGGTTATCGGCCGCTCCTGCACCACGCACCTTGCATCCCGCCTCGCCACGACGCTCCCTACGGACCTCGCTGACATCTGAACGCACCGCGAGGGCAGGGACAGCAACGCGGCTCGACAGGCCCTTCCCGTACTGCAACGCCGCTGCCCTCGCCCAGCCGAGCGCACCGGGCAGCTGCGGGCCCCGGGGTAAAGGCGCTCAGGGGCGGCAACAAGTTTCTCCAAGTGGCCGCACACGTGCGGGCGCCGCCGGCCTCCTCGCGGGCGCCGCGGGCCTGGCGCGGAGTTGGCGCCGTTACCGCCGGCGCG
>JAWLRI010000087.1:981929-1006181 GCA_034781795.1 Crypturellus tataupa
GCCCGCGCCGCCTCCGCCGCCGCCCCGGCCCGGCGCGGGCGGGTTCCCCCCTCACACCGGGACGGAAAATTTTGCCTCCCCTTTGTATTTACCGAAACTCCCCCCACAACCAGGCACTAGACCGTTATCTCCCCGTCTTTCTGCGGAGTTTTTCATCTTCTCTCAGTGTGCGGTACTAAAAAAGACCGTGACAGCCCCAGCGTACAGTGATATTGTACCTCGCTGTCCAAAGCACATACTCCACTTGATGCATCCCGCGCTACATTAGCGTTTTTGAGACCGCATTTCAGTGGCATCTTAGTAATCCTAGGGCCAATCCCGTACCTGGCTTGTTCTCCTCATCATCTCACGAGAATGAAGCTCCAAGCCCAGGAGCAGTCACTCTAATTAATCTTTAAGGGCATGAATTCTCACTATTACATTGCGGCCCGTCTCCAAGCAAGAGATCATCTTCAGCAATTTGGCTAGTGCAGTTTAAGCAAGTAAAACACACTAAAAATTGGTGCCTTGCCCTATTTTTTTTTTTTTTTTTTTTTTTTTTTTGCCATCTTGCATCCTCAGAGCTCTCCCATCTTCCATAAGAAAATCCTTAGGAGACTGCTCAGCTCTAGACTAACCCCAAATTAGTCTCGTTTCACTAGGACAGTCCCAGATTTTGCACCAAATCTGCCTTTGCTCTAGTCTGATCTGCAAGCTCCACTGCAGGTCACCCGGGCTCCTGCAGCCTTTTATTAACTTCAGCATTTGCTTCTGTTTTGATCCCAACTCCTTCCCCGAAAGTTAAGTCTGAAAGCTCCATTCAAAATAAGTCCAGCGCCTTTAGCAGCCTCATGATCATTAGGAACTTCTTGTTTGCATTCACTGATTAAAGAGGGACCATAAATTTTCTCTCAGTTAGATCCCACTTTTGGCTGAGTTCCCCAGGTTCATAAGGAAATTATTAATGTATATAAATGACACAAGATAAACTAATTTGCAACCTTTCTGGAATAATGGTAGAAGGTTCAACCCTTCACCATAAAGGAAATAATGATTAGGATTGCTCCATGGATTTCCTAGGACTGGATGTTAGGATAAGCATGAGCTTTTCATAGGGTTTTTTTGTTTAATAGTTAAACAGCTGAAGACTTCTGCACACGTAGGACGTATTATACAGGTCTCAATGGAGGGGAAAAAAAACTGCTCTGGATAAAGCTTGGAAACATTAGGAGGAAAAACTGTAAAACTTGCAGTTCTTACTAAGTTTCCTAGGTAGTTAGTTTAGTTAGTTTAGTAAAATTACTTAAACAAAGGTGTAGTCGATGCCCTTTCCTCAGTTACCTATGTGTGTCGAGTAGGAAATTCCTGGATACATTAGAGACTTGCGATACCTGAGGAAACAAGGGGACCTGCAGCAGCAAGAGCCCCATCCCTCCCCACCAGGTCCAGCAACTTTTATTTTTCTGTTTGACACCTGATCTCCAGTGAAACAATGTTCCCAGGCCTCCTCCAGCCATCTGCTGCTGCCCCTGGAAGCTCTCTTGAGGTGACACAACCAAAACACTCCAGCCTAGAAATTTAACATTTAATTTAACATTTAAATAACTTTTTTTTTTTTTTTTAAACATAAAGTTGGGCTTTCCAGAGTAGCTGGGCAGATTTGGATTTTAATATTATAATCAGATTGTATTTTTCATTAACTCATAGCGTTTGCTTTCTCAGCTTGGTTTTAATTATAGACTGATTAAACAAAATAGGATTTCCCTGAGCTGCATTGGTTGCTTTGGACTTCATACAAGGTTTATAATTCCTCCAGTTTCTTGCGAGATGTTCAGTCAATAAGTTATAATGGTAGCACAGCAGTAAATGCAGGGAAGGAATGTGTTAGTATGCACATTTACCAGGTCATCAGGAGGATGAGGACACTGTCGAATAGAGGGAGATATTTCCTAACTAATTTTGGACTGATATGGATAGGAAAGAAAGGCAAACAACAAGCTTTTAATTTTTTTGGTGGGGGTAATATTTAGATTCCATGATGAGATTATTTGAAAATATATAATATTGTAATTTATCTAAGTACTAGTGCCTGTTTATTTCAGCTTCAGGGTATTTTTTTCACCCAATATTAGAATTGCCTATGCAGTTTTGGGAAGTTCAGGCCAGCACTGCCCTAGCACAGATGATCCACATTAAAGTGGCCCATCTAGTTACATCCTGCAAGCTAAACAAACCCCAGAAATTAAACCAAGAGCGGGAAAACAACCGAGATTTAAAACTGTGCTGGGAATACTCCAAAGTCTCATTAAGAGATGAAAAAGTATGATTATCTTATTAAAAGTACTCCCATCCATACAGAAGCTCGGATCAAAACAATAATTAAGCCACCAATAACAATTTCCCTGCGTCATTAAGTACTTTTGTGCGAATAAATTAATTCTGCCAACCAGAAACATCAAATGGAGATAACAACTAGTAAGTCCAAATAATCAGAAAACCTCTCATTCTTAGCCGGGAAAATACTACCATCCTTCTGCCAAAAAAAGCTATCAAATAAATGATCTTGACAGCATCCCTATAAATTTCTGTGTTTACACCAGCCCTGATAAATCAATGAACCTTGTGGCTTGAGATAAGAACCTGTCCCTTTCCCAGTGGTGAAAACCAATTCTCTTCCAGCTAGCACATGGAGCTGGTCAGGAATATTTATTTCTGAGCAAAGTAAATGGACACTTAAGTGCAATTGTTGCTATGCAGAATCTGGCAACAAATCAATAGTGACTTTAGATAACCGATTTATACCATTACTTTTTAATATCTATGAATCTTGTTAAGACACCATAGCATGCCATCATGAAGCAGCAAAGCCTGCATAATTTCTTTTGGTTTGTGGGTTTATTGAATTTGAGGCTTTAAGAATCCCCTTCCTGGTTAGCGAGTGTCACTTCCTAGCTTTTCCCCTTTATTGGCTTCCTTTGATTTGCTACACGTGTACTATTGCGCTTGCTCTCCACAAGCAGCCAGGGCTGCTATCATTTAGTTTTTTAGGAGCACAGTTTAAAACAGAGCTACTAAACCTTTATTTATATTCCTTTAAGCAATCTAAATGATCATAAGTATATTAACATTCCAGACCATGTTAATTGCATTCCTGAGCTACACAATCAGCAGTACATATATATATATATATCTCACCTCGCAGCCTTATTACCAAAAATCTGAGATCAAGTCAAATGCCTCAATTGCTGAAGCAAGAGTCAAAATCTAATCACAGAAATGAGATGCAGAAATCAGGAGTTGAAAATTCAAAAAAAAAACCCCAAGAACTAACCTCTTCAGGTGCCCCTCGGAGGAGAGGAAGTGAGGCACATCAGCAAAGACCACGTGTAGAAAACGTCCTCAGTCACAGCCTGTTTAGGGAAAAGCAGAATAATAGAGTCTCAGAGGCTTCTTTCTTCTGGAAGTTTTTGTCAGTAGAGAGCTTAATAGAGTGTAAAATTACTGCTTTAAGCTGAGGAACTTTATGTTAGCATAAGGGTTCCTCGTGGAGAAAAGAAGCTGTTTTCTCATGAGCCAGCCTCTACGCCTTCCTTGACGAGATACTTAGGGCCACGGTTTGTGGATATATTTAGCAATTAAACAGTTTTACGTGTTTACGCATTTTCTTCTTTAACTGAAAGCTCTATGACAAGTATAAATGTGCTGTTGTAGGGAAAAAAACGGAGCCCTACGAGGTGCTTCTCACAAGAGATGCAGTAATGAGCACAGCCACGGGCAGCTCTATTGCATCTGGGTCCTTTAAGAAGTGCCTTCTAATCTTAGGAGCACTTAAAATTTGTTTAATGCAGGTCTAAACCAACTGCTGCACAGGGAGAAAGCAGGTCCTTCCCTTGAAAGTGTCACTGGACAGACGGCTTTTGGGGAGTTATTTGGTCTTCTGCGTGCCATCCATTAGGATCCATCTCTGGAGAGAGGAGAGTAAACCAGGAGAACTGGGCAGACCCATTCTAAGAAACCCAGTATTCCTCGATCACACTTTTTAGTCCCTGGATTAACTTACCTCATGGTTTCCCTTTTGTGTCCAGAAAGATTTACTGTTTTTATTCAACCTGAATATCCGTGACATAAGATATATTAGGATACCCACAGGTGGTTCTTTTGTCAGCGGGAAGATAGCAAAATAAATCAATCGAAACAATGTCTTGGTTGCTGCGTGGGAAGACCAGGCTGGGGCTGGATGTGCAGCTCTGTGTGCAGGTGGCACTGGACATCGTGGCTTCCCTTCGCTGCTCAGCTCATAAAGCATCAGGTTTTTCAATCACGCTCTCGCCCATCGTTACACTTTCTACCTTATTCTGTGTCTTTTTTAAAACAACATTTCTTGGCATGTTTCAGATATATGCTGGACTGAGGGATATTTCATGTTTTCTACATTTTCTTCTTTTTCTTATTTGACTGCATTTGCAGAAAAGGGCTAATGTAAAGCTGGTTTTCAGTTACCTCCATCCGATGCCCTGCATTTGTTTTGCAAGACTATCTGCAGATCCTGTCAGTGTTGCCTTTTGCTACACCCCATTTGATTTTCTGTTGAGATTCACCATGAGGAGCTGCAGTCTATTTGAGTGATGAAGGTTGTTGCAACAGAAAACCACCAAAGCTATTTTCAAAGGCAAAACTCCTTTGAATCAATGTATTTTCTTGTAGATAGAAAAAAAAAAAATGAGTATTTGGAGTCACACATATTTATTGCCTTGGATTACATGCATTTTTTGTGCAGGAATCTAGCAAACTGCACCCACACGAGAAAGGTACTTGACCATCGTCCTGTCAAGTCAACAGTGACTGCACAGCATGAGCCACTGAGGGACATCTACCAGCAACCTCAACCTTGGTTTCCCAGCATCCTATAAGGAAAAACTGTCATTGCATGTCCTGCAGTACAGCTGATATATTTATATTCTTATGCTGAGTACAGGAAGCAAATGCACACCCAAAAAGCCCCAAAATACATAAACAAAGGCTGTTTCCTACAGGCTGCTATGCCTACCCCGCAGAATATTCTTCACCCTGTCAATCAAATATATGAGATGTTCAGTGGAGGTAGTTATGCATTAGAAAAGGTCACCCTGTCTTCCCAGGGCTCAGATTTAAATCCCCCCGTTGCAGAGCAAGGTGCCATTTTGCGATCCTGTTACCGAAGCCGGCTCCGTGTCTCACCATCACAAACAGCATTTGCTAATTGTTTCCAAAATAACCCAGAGTGAGTAAACATCCAGCTAAATAGCTAAAACACGCATAAGGTGCCCTATGCAATTTTCAGCACTATCAGCTGCAGCACAAGATGCTCTTGTAGCACGAATAATCATGCCAGATGTTAGGTAGGAACCCTCTTGGTTTAGTGTGCTTTGGATTCTGCTGCATGCAGCAACACCCTGACAGAGCAGGAACACCGACGGGAGCTGCTTCGCCATCTCTTCCTTCATTTTTAGGCAACCAAACGCCTAAATTAGGTGTGAATTAGGCAGCACTTTGAGATTTATGAAGTCAGTGCCAGGCATAACTAGCAACACAAGAAGTAAAGCTGTTTTAATGCTGCAATAACCGCGCAGAGATGCCGCCAGGGCAGTAAAAGCCTCCCTGTGCCCCAGCCTCTTTGCGTCCCTTTGTACATCTGGGTCCTCAGAGTGCTGATTCTGGGATTCCACCGCTGTTTTAAATGTCCCCCGTAGTCAGATTTTTATTTTTGGTTCAAAATGTGGACAGCAGAGGGTGCCAAACCCCCAAGAGGGAGAGCACCCAGGCCGGCAGAGCCTCCTTATTCCTAAGATCACCTGAATTCCCGGCGCCGAGAGCTCCGCTCCAGCAGAGCGGCCAGGCCACAGCAGGACCCTGAGCGCCGCTGGCTCCCTCTGCATCGAGCTCAACTCTCATCTCCTTGAGCCAGCACCTCCCTGGCACTGTAACCTCTCACTTCGTGGTTCCCCGTGACGCCCCACTGGCACTCGGTGTTACCAGAGGGATCTGAAGCCGTCAGGACGCAGCAGACATGACTCGAAGTGAAACGCAAGCGCTCGATGGTGCAGAGCGGCGCGTAGACCCTCCTCCTCCTCCAACACGTGGCACAAGTGTGGCACAGCCAGCGAGGAACCAAACCAGTTCAGCTCATGTCATTTGTGCCCACTATTTTTCTTTGGAAAACGATGAAGGTGACGCAAAATGGCGCGGCCCCTCGTACCAGTAGAGAAAAGTTGATTTTTAAACCCTTTCCCTTAAGCTAAACCCACCAACCGCCTTGTGCCTGGCACCGAGAGGAAGAGCCCGCACCACAACACGGCACCCACCTACCCGTTCCCCTCCGGCTGCCGCTTTTCCCTGCGGATGGATGTGGCGCTGGGTGCCGCAGCCGCAGGACGGGCGCCCGCAGCGCTGGGGCCGTTGCCGAGGGAGCGTCCGCGGGGAACATTCCGGAAGGCGCCACCGCGCCGGGGCACCCCGTTCCCATGGGGAACCCCCGCAGTCCCCACAGGGACCCTCTCGGGCCCTCTGGGTCTCTCAAACCTCCCCAGGCATCAGGGGAGCCGCCTCAGCCACCCCACACAGCCCCTCTGGCAACAGCTGCAACACAACCAAAATCTTTGCATTCCTCAGCCAAAAAAAAAAACATTAGAAACCACCATTGGGATATTGCCAGCACTACCTTGGCCAAGGTAGTGTTTAAAAATGCCCAAACTCTTACCTGTACTCAGGAGAAGAGCGTGGAGCACAAACCTGGGCAAAAACCCAGATAAAGTGGCAAAGCGGCTCTAAGTTTTGACGTGAGGCCTGAAGGGAAAAGGAGAAGTCTGAAAATCTTTAAAAAGGAAACTTGTTCTATTAGCAGTTTACAAGGAAGGTCAAACACCATTGTAAATAGTTCAGAGCAGATGCACGATGGCCTGAAAACATTTTTTTCCCTTGCAAAAATATTGAAGTGAACCAAAAAGTCATTACTTGGGAGTTCCAGCAAATCCTCCATCGCCTACGAGGCCAATATTTGCCGATATGACACAACATCCATTTAGTTTTTCCCAAGATGTTCCTTGGTTATTTCCAGAGACCAAAGGAGGAGAGATTTGAGGATTAGTACTGCAATTCATGAGCTTCTTTTCAAGGGAAAACTCATGCTCATTTTTAACCCCAGACTCCATACAGTTTTTTTTCCTCCATTTGGGAAAAAAATACAGCTGCATCAGAGACTGTTTGTATCCACACAGAGATGGGAAAGCCTGCAAATTACTTAGAAATGTCATCAAATGTAGATGGCAATAGCACATAGGCTGTTGAGCAGCTGCACCAACTCACCCGGTTGTTCCTGGTCATCACGAAGGGGGTGGCCGGTAAATCCCCCTTGGATTCAGCAATTAAATCCAACTTGGATTTACCACTGTGATTTATTTTATAACGGCTCATTTACGTGCCCCGAGGAATTGTGTTTCTATATGAGGAGAAGGCACAGATTGCCTCTCTGCATTCATACAGGCTTTCAATTTGAGACAAGATCTGTAAAAAATGACAGTATTACGAAGTTCAGAAAAGCTTTTCAAACTCACTTCGGTTTCTAAAACCTATTATGTTTATTTTTTTCTCTCCTTATTCCCAAGGCTGTATTGTTGGATTCGTGGTGCTAGCGAATCCTTGAACAATATGAAAAATAGAGCACTAATGTTTTAAGGTCTCTATAACATTTCTCAAATCGACTGTAAAACGTGGCATTTATACAACATACAATGGTTTGGCGGGGTATAAAATCGTATTGGTTCTCATTTGGATGACTTGCATTAACTTGTTCACGGCATCATTCGCAAATATTATGCCCATCCTAAGCAGCTGCTGATAAAAGAATAAAATTGCTTTTGCCAAAGTATATTGTGTTACAGAGGACAGAGGGGGAAAAAAATCCTGCAAAATGGGTGAATCTAAACAAAATGAGTTAAAATTTTATTTATATTATAACTTCAGGAAACCACTTCTGATGGCTGTTAAAGAGTATATATAAAAATGAAGAAGAATTTGTTCTTTCAGTTTGCAAATCGGGTCTAGGAATTGGGTCTGGATGAACAGAGGAGCAACAACCATCCCTGAAGAGCTGTTGCTCCACGCAAGCTGTGAGTGAGGAAAAACTCGTTTACCCATCAACTGGGCAACTTCATGTAATCACTGTAGAGCGCGCTTTAATATTCATGACTACCCCAAAGGTGGCAACTTTGGACCATGCTATAGTTCACCTGCCCATCCTGGCTTAGCAGACACCTCCAAAAGAACCTCTATTTACTGAGGGGAAATTGGGGGTGTATATTTATTGGCGGTGATGAACATGATGGTGCCCCATCTGAGGAGGCTCTAATATAGTTACCAAAAGGTTGGCCCAGCATCAGGAAGAACCACTTCTTGGCTGGTCTTCTCCACCAGGAATAGCCCCCTGGGCCTGCTTCCAGGACCAACCTGCATAACAAGGCTCAAACAAAGATTTTTGTCTCCATGGGGAAGCTTCCTCTCAGATGAAGTGGTGAATCTGTGCATTTGAGAAAAGAGGCAGGAAATAAAATTTGAACTTGCTTCTATCATGAACGATGCAAAAAAAGACCAGGTGTCTAAATACTATTTTTAAGTATACATGTTCTATTCATTTAGTGTATGGATGTCAGTTATTACAGTAATATTTTTAAAGTATGGTGTCAGCAATTTAGCAAATACAGCAAAAAAAAGTATTACAAAATTGTATTCCTTATGTCACAGTCTTAACAAGATTAAAACATGATATCAAGCTATTAAAAACACATAGTCTTGCCAAAGTAAGATTAGAAATACCATCTAGGAATGTAATCCTGGATGTGCCTTTCTTATTTGGTACAAACCAACATTAACTTGTTAGTTTTGCTAACGACTTTATGCGGCTGCATGGATTCCAGACCCACGGATTTTTGCAAGCAGATCAGGGAATGTAGGTTGCAGCACTGCCCTGGCCAATATCTGGGCTATCAAGCTTGGAAGCACAGAAAGATCTTCTCCTTTAAAATATGTTCCAGATCAATCCTAATCAATAGGGCTACATTTGAACGTAGAACATACAATTAACCTTTCAACGTGTTTCCCAGAGCTTGTCAGAGGTGATTTTTTAGAGTATTTTACAAGATTTATTTGTTATTGCTGCAGTAACAAGCAAAGGTTTTCATTAAAAGCTCTGGAAAAGATGTTTTGAGTAGGGACATTACAAAAGGATCAGGAAAAATAATTTCAGAATTTGCAAATACCTTTGAAATATCTATGCATCCATCCACTCTAAAACAACCTGCACTGGAACAGGGCAGGATATGCTTCCTGCTCCACAAATGGTTGAGATTTGGGAATAGTTTTCCTCAATCTGCTTTAGGAAAAAATCTGCCCCAGAGTAAGTTTACAGAAGGCCAGTGTCTCTCCAGCAGTCCTAGTACAATTACAGCCCATATTTTGCGTGCACAGATTCCAATTCAAGTTCCTGGTCTGCTGGTCTTGAAGAGGACATTACATGTGACACTTTCATCTTAAATCCCAGCAACTGGTTGCTCAGGAGGTGGATCCAACCCTCTTGTTTTAATCAGAATCCAACAAGTCCAACAAATTATTATTCAAAGTCTACACATTCCCACAAGCAGTTTGTTTTGTTCAGGCCACAGTCTTAATGAAAAAGCAGGGCATAAAAAGTCCTCTGAACAACTTTTCTCTGGCTGATACAAATAAATTTATTCATGTTCTTTACTTAATTAGTGCTAAATATATACACTGAGTCCAGAAAACCCACCAACTAGAATTAAATTAAAAAGTGGATGCTTAGCATTTGGCATGTCCAGAATCTAAACTAGCCAAGGGAGTAAGTTAGCTAAAGAACCACGCATCTCTTGTGCTATGTGGTGCGCCCAGTAGTAAAACCAAGCAATAAAAAGCAGCTCAAAAAGACATGAACAGTTACACAGAGCTCAAAGTAACAGCAACACCCAATCGTAGGGAGCCCAGACGGTATTTTCTAAAGGATATTTGCTGTGTGCTGGAGCTCGCTCAGCACGTGATTTCTTCTTCAGTTTGAGGATCAACGGTGGAGTTGGTCTTTCCCCAGGCTTGGGGAGGGAACACAACTGCGGAAGGGAGAAGCCACAGGACCTGGACTAGCTGATGGGATCTACCTAGAAAACAGTTTGATGCAACAAAAATTAACTATTCAACTCCTGAGGAAAACTGAGAAAAAGCAGAAAACGGCTGAAGCTGGAGCTCACAGTGCTGCAGTGTGTGCAGATATGCCCTGGAAAACAAACACACTGCAGCCCTATGTGGTCCTGCCCAGCAAAGCTTAGTCTAAATAGGCAGCTCAGAGCAGATCCAAACACAGAGGCAAAGGGCCTGCTTTTCCCAGGGCTGCCATCCTTATTTAACCACCACAACATGGAAAATCAAAGCTGGATGGGTGGGATCGGGCAAAATAATCATGACTCTAGCACTGAGCCACAATCTCTTGTTCTTCTAAAAGAGATTTAAAGACTCTTTAGAGGTTCATGAGGAACAGATGTGGAGCTTTTATTTGACTAAAATCTCCTTCAGCTGCAGGGCTTAGGTAAAAAGGCAGCAGCTGGAAATGAAGAGATGGAGCCAGCATCAGGAGGAAGATAAATATAACTTGTACCTTCTGATAGACAGTGATGTGCATGTGCTGATCCCCTCTTGTATCTAAATCCAGGAGCAGCTGAGATCATCCTGCTGAGCAGGAAAACCTGGAAAATATGACAGCAAAAGAGGCCTCATCTAAGACTATATTAGATCCCAGGATCATAGTAGTCAGAAAAGACCTTCAAGATCACCGAGTCCAACCGTGATACACAACCATGGTGATACACAAAAGTTTTTTGGTTCTGGATTTTCCAGTTGGTTCTGGATTTTTTTTCAAGTGAGAAAAGGCAGAGAGATAGAGGCTCCACTTACAGTTCAATATTCTAATGCTCAATGCTGATATCCACAGATTAACAGAGTCTAACCTGGAGGATTTAGAGTTAAGGGTTGGACATAAACACTTTTTTTTTTTCTCCACTTTTGCTTTTTTACTGCTTAACAGAAAGCACAAAATGACCCAGGAGAATAAGGCAGGTCCAAACTATTTTAAAGTCTTTAAGCTGTGAAGCAACCTGATTCCAAGAGAAATTCCTGAAGACACACTGCCTTTTAAAGGAAGAAAAAGAGCAAATATGAGCAGAGCAACCAGGCAGAGAATTTAGTGCTATATCAAATATCTTCCACGTGAACAGCAAATCTTGTTGCATTTAAAACTTCCTTTGATGAACAAGGTCTTGTAAGCCCTGTAGGAACGTGACTGGGTATCGAGTTAAGGACAACACGCATAAAAATCCTTACAATCTAAAGGTTTGGGAGCTGGTAAGTGCCCACGTCCAAAGAACTTAGTGCTTTGCAGTAAACATCTGGGTCTGTTCCCTTTTTAGCTGACTCAGCTGCATGAATTAACGTAGCCAAAAGCAAAGGCAGGCCGAGTACCCGAGACATCCGCTCCTTTTGGGATGCTTAGTGATGCCGAGATGTTAGAGTTTAGCAAGGCATATTTAATATATGCAAATAGGCATTTTCCAGTGAGGAACATTGCCAGATTTTCCAGATTGCTAGCGCTGTCCTCCATTAAACCTGGAGGACAAATTCACTACATATATTAGTAGGGCAAGAAGCAATAAAGATAGCAAATAAATCTGGCGATTCTGTTAATCTTGAGCAACACAAAACTGATATTCTTGCTTCTCTAAACTTAAGTCAATGTTACGTGTTCTCAAACCGCTAGTAACCGTCCGTGGTAGTGTTCTGTCGCAACACATTGAGTCAAAACACACAGAATTTGGTCAAAACCCAAAGAGCATCATCAAAAAGGCCAGAGGAAAAATCCTAGAGAGACGTGAAACTGCAGTTTATGTAATACACAGGATATTGTATAATTTGAGTCAGAACTAAAATTTCCCTAAAATAAATAATCTAGTATTCAATAGTGCAAAGACACAGAGATACTGTGAGGGGGAAAAACATTTATACTCCGAAACATGTAGCACAGATTGAGTCTTATCTGGCAATAAAATCTTCAACCATCTTAGACACGGTTGTAAAGATGCTACGTGGCATCGCAGAGCAGAGTGAAATTGTTCAGATGCTGGAATTACTTATCTCTGCAGCCATCCTCAATGGTCATTCCTCTGCAATACTGGGTTGGTAAGAGATGAAAACGTAAATGCAACTTTTCCAGGGCAGTGAGGTTGTTTGAACGAGCAGTTTCACTTAGCAGTGTGTGGAGACAGCAGTTCTGCAGAATTAATGCTGTGTGCATCAGCCAGAACAGATCTAGGTCCTCTCTCAACACTCCAATCATCTTGCTTAATCTATTCCGTGTTTTATTCTTTTTTTTTTTGAGTTCATTTACAAAATTACAATGCTTAGCTAAATTGGAACATTGCTAACAGACCTTCTAAAAATCCTCAGGAACTCTTTTCATGCTGCTATGATGCAAAATGATATTGAAAAATATATATAATTTTAAATAAAGCTAGGGAAAGCTATTTAATAACTGCAGTAACACCCTCAAACGTAGTAACACACTCGACCAATTTGATTATCGCCAGATCAACAAGGTCCTTGGTTGCCTGAGCATGCAGGCCCAGCGTGTGGGCAGGGAGGGACACGGCAGGTTTGGGCTTTGCCACAACGTCACTTCACTACCAGAGGGAAGTGCACCTATGCGCTTACCTCCCTATGCAATTTTGTGAGACCGGCTACAATCAGGTGCCTTTAAAACCCTCCAGGAATTGCCCGTTTCAGTAAATCTTCCACTCCACCTAAGTGATGAGGCAGATTGCCTGGCATTCAGGTTGCAGAGAGGGGAGCTGCTGGTTCAGGCATCTTTTCCCCCTCATCTTTGGTTCACCGTCTTGTGCTAGTCCAGCTGCAACCCGCTCCACCACGTCTTTAGCCCTGGTTCCCATGGAGTCTTTGGGATAGCCCATTCCCAAGAGCTTCCCAAGTGCTCTCTCCTTGGGCTCAGAGGTTTTGAGGAACCTTGGATTGCAACTGGCCTGGATGCACTTTGGGTTTTTCCTTTCTTTCTTTCTTTTTTTTTTTTTTTTTTTTTTGCTATTTTGTTTTTTTTTTATTTATTCTAGCTACTTTTATGGTCTACTTGAGCTCTCCTCTGGAACCTTTCTGCAAAACATTCCGGGATGCTGGAATGCTCCAATACATTTCCTAGCTGCAGCCCAGGGAGGGTGACGAGGCTGCTGCGTTTGGGCTGCGGTTCCGGAGCGCCCCGACTGGTGTGTGACAAACCTGCGGGTCCTGCGGTAGCCATGGCAACGTGGGGACCAGCGCAGGGAGACACCTGCGTGACGCTGCCGCCGCCGCGCGTGCAGCGCTCAGCCCTCCTCGACCTGAGCGCGGAGCGAAGGGGGTGTCTGCGACCGCCCTCATCTGCAGCCCCCGAACTCAGGCTCAACAGGTACCAGGCCACACAGCCCTTCCTCTCCAACCACTTCGAGGCATCCCAGGACATCTGCCAGGATGCAAGGCTGATGCCAAGGAAGACAACTCTGTCCGCTCCAGAAGAAAAAACAAGTAAAGGATGGGAGGAAAAGAGATGCTCCCAGATAAGCTGTGCTAAAAAGACAAAAAATCTGAGTTATCCCTTTTCACTTCACATCAGCAGGTCTCTTCACACCCAGGAAAGGTTGTGTTTTGAGGTCTCTTTCAGTCAGTGAACTACAGAAGTCAGTGAAATTCTGTGACCTGGAGTGACAGTAATAAACATGCTCCTGGGCAACCTGTTTTCTTGTGAGGGCAATAACTGGAAGATGCTGAAGGACTTTCATTCAACGTACAGCATAAAAACGTACAGACCTGCACACCAGGAGGCTCTGCTTTTAAAATATTTTTTAAAATACGTGTTTCCCTTAGGTTAATTCTCTAGAGATCATTAGCTTTAAGTTTAACCACAGCTATCCAAGCTAGATCTAAGCTTCTGTACAGATGCACGGGTTACACTGCTGTGAAGTGCTGCATGAGAACAGTACTGTGTCGAGAGCCCACGCATGTTGGAATGGCCAAGGGGCTCCAAAATGGAGCAGGATGCAGACACTTCTGATTTACAGCAGTCATTTGGCTTCCTATAGGTCATTTGGGCTACAGGAAGGCTGATAGTGGCAGCTGTCTAGCAAAGTGATGAAGGATAAACTGATCTGTGCCCAGATTTCATTTTAGAGAAGAAAATTACAACCTCTGCATCTGCTGCTGATGCCCTTCTTTAAAATCTGAACCTCAGAGCATAGATGTGCCATTTTTCAAGCAGGAAGTTTCACTGGACTCAGGAACTGTTCCCTGGTTAACTTATGTCTTTGTATTAGCTATACCTATACCTGGGTTCGAGGTGAAGGCTGGTCAGGATGGCTCCATTTGTGTCAGATAATTTAGGGTGCCCACTCTGCAAACATGAGAGCCCTCCAGTGCGATGGCCCCACCAGGTTTGCAGAACTATCCACAGGTACCAGCCCCGACTAAGGAGTGGGAGATTAGCAGAAAAGACTTAGGAAAGTGGAAATCTGGACACCAAGAAAGAAGGACTGTTATGTGCACTGAAGGATTTTGTATGGGTTCTCTGAGTTGGCACAGGCTGCTCCAGGTGCCACAGGCTGCTCCAGGTGCCATTATTTCCTGCAGCTGTAAAAGATGCAAATTTTACAGTGAGGACAAGGTTTAAGTTTATAAATGGAACATAAACTTTACTTATCTCCTATGTTTTATTCACATTACTCTTCCTCTTGACTCTTATTTAGACAATTCTTTACATATTGGAATGCAGAACCTGCAATATTTGGAGCTGATGGGGAGGAAGAAAGATCATCTCCCTGCTGGGTTCTGGCTCTTGCCTGGCATTGAGAGACTCGTAACCTTAGCAAGTGCACAAAAATGACTGAAGTCAGATGAGCCAAACTCTCCACTTGCCAAAGGGATAAGGGATTCCTTTCTCTAAAGGAAAAGCTACAGTGAATATTCACTGGCAGCAGAGGAAGAAAAATAGGCACTTAGTTCCCTGATCTAAGTAGTGAGCCGAAAGAAACAACAACAGGTTAGTTCTGCTCTGAACTTGAGAATCACGGAAGCAAAAGGGATCACGGACCCTGGTTAATCTTCGCCTTTCCAGCAGGTAGCTGTAACAGGATGGATGTGCTCATTGCTGCCCAGGTTGAGCATTTTAAGACCTTAATTTGGAAGAGAAATAGTGGGAGGAAGTTGCAGGAAAATGAGTTATTAATTACTGCTCCTTCTGCAGCTGAGAAGCATGAATTGCTGATGAGTAAGTTGCAGATTTTCACAAACCAGCAGCCCCACTGCAAATGTCCCATCATTTCTAAAGCGGAATAAATAATTCCCTGTAACTCGGCGTGGGCGCACACCACCAACGAGCACGCTCAGATCAGCACGTCTCTAATTTACTCCTGGTCAATTAAACTTCCCAAGTTTTACCTTACAAGCTGTGAATATTTGAAAGTGGAGCTGCTGCTCATGGGTGATACCGCTTCTCCTCAGCGCACAAGCTTCCCTTTGCATACTTATATTTAACGACTGAAATTTCATCTTCTTCAAGTAAACAGGTGTAACTGAAATTTCTATCCTTCATAAATTTTAGTGAACAAAATTCAGTTGCTCAGGGTAGGGCTTGATTTGATTTTATACCCCTATTAAACAAATAGCCAGAGTCGAATCTGGCCAAGGTGAAGGTCCTGCAGATGCTCCTGAAACACAAGTCTCTCTCTTGCAAATTAATGTTCTGGAGCTGCATAAGCCTTGCAGATATGGAAGTACTTTCACTCTTCAAATAAATTGGTAGATTTTGGGCAGTCACATTTGTCCATATATTTCTATGGCTATTAAATAGTCACAAAGAGATTTTATGCATCTTGGGAGACTAAGAGATTACAGGACATGTTGCAATCTCTCTTTGCACAAGTTTGTTATTCAGTCTTATTTCAAGCCGCTGTTTCAGTGGTCTCCACCATGCCCTCAGCCACTGAGAACATGGAGTGATTTCAGATGACCACAGAGGCTTTTTAAATAAAAAAATACCAGTTCAATTGAACAGTAGGTTATGAAACTGGGAGCTGGCGATAGTGAGTACTCGTGGAGTGAGGTTGAGAAGCTTTGATGGAAGATTAATTAAAGAAAGCAAAGCAGCAAAGCAGTGTGTGCCTTTAGCAATGCCCTGTTGCAACGTTAGGAGATGGCACAGGTTCCTCCCAGGCTGGACACGCAGCACCTTGAAGCAGCACGGGTCTGGCACGACGTCTTGGACGAGGCTAATCTTTCTTTAGCCTTGAGCTTCTCCATTTTGAAACCTTCTCCCTAAACAGAAAACATGAGCTGTTGTAAAGGCCACTTCATTTATTGAGAATTAAGAGTTTTCAGGTTACCGAACGCAGCTGTTTCTCTCCTTCTCGTCTTTCTAACAGCCTCAGTCATTTGCCCAGTGTAGAGGCTACGTAACAGCAACTGTTAATTAGCCTAAAAATGGGACTTGGAGCAAGAGAAGCACTTCAGGCTTTGCTAGGGAAATGGAGTTGGGCACATGTGAAGTGCTCGTATTTTAATTCCTTATTTAGATTCCTTCACTAAAAGTGGAAGATAAAAACAAGCATGAAGATACATAAAAATCCACCTAAGCAATATTTTTTTTTTTTTTTTTGCCTGTGCAAGTGGTAGTTCAGTCACCAGGTACTTGCTTTTGACTGGTGAAAACAACAAGCAGATTTCTTGAGGGTTCTCTTGCATTTCGAGTTGTAAGTGGGACTGAATAGGCCTTTCTCCAGGAGGAAGGTCTCTCATTCCCACTGCCAAGAGGATGCAACGAGGCCGCTGCAAAGCCCACCTGGGAAGAAACCAGCTCTTCCTGGCTGCTTCTCTTACACCCCTCAGCTCCGAGCTTGGCCTCTAGAACACTTTAAGGAGCCGACACAGCCAAAGTGCTGTGTTCTTCTTGCATTCCCATGGCAGAAAACCTGTCTCTGCAGGGAATTACCGGGTAACTTTTGTCTAGCATTTATACTTTATTTCTTTCCAATATCCATGTTCTTTACCCTGCCAAAATCTCCTGGCAGCATTTTTCTGTCATGTTATATAGGGGCATTCAGCTGGTTTAGCTCTGAAGTGCTGCTTTCCTCCAGCTCTGCACAAACACCCTGAGTATCTGCTGGTCCTCAACACAAGTACCTCCATTTCGCTCCCATCTGTTTTGATTAAATTCACTAGGCAGGCAAAACCCTTCTGCCCTTTGAAAGTTATTGCCTCCCAATAACCTAATAAAAGAAACATCTGGAAACCTTTAGAGGTTTTGATATGTCTCATTTGATTTACAGTATGAGGGGAAGAGGAACAGGACTGAAAGAGTCAAGGGGATTGAAAACAAATACACAATACTGAAACCTGAGACCTGCAAAATCCTGCTGTTACTGCTGTGTTGGAGCAGCATCACATGGGGGTGCCTCTTGGTCATTCTTCCTTTCTTGGGGCTTCTTGGTGCTTTCAGCAGGTCTGTGACAGATCTAGAGGTAGTTCAGCCTCTCTGGTGCCTGGTTCTAGAAGGGCAACATGTCCCAAGTCCTCCTGCACACACATGCAGCGCTGCAAATAGAGGTGCAGTTTCAAACAGAAGGTCCCAGAGCTTGGGGACTTGTCTACCTCAGCCCTAACCCCCAAACTTAAGTTGTTCTGGGTGAGCTACATGTCAGTAATGATTTGGGCCTCCACTCTTTTATGCATTTCCCAGATTCTTCTTCCTTTCCCCAGGAATATCCCTCCAGCTCAGTTCAAAGCTGCAAGGACTCCTTTCCCTCTTTAACTCAAGCTACAACTTTCTCATCTGCAGGGTAGCAGGTTGGGGTATTTGCAGCCTTCAGCAATAAAACTTTTCTGAGTTTTTTGGCTAATTTATAATTTGCTTTTTCACTGATGTGCAGAACGAACTTGCTGATAGCTTATTCTTCATTAACCGACAACAGAGCTTTGGGAAAAAAAGTCTTTACAGCTTTAAGGCTGACAAGAGCAGAGCTCTGCTGTGCTAATAGCCGAGCTGTTCCAGAACTTGGCAGAGATTTGGTCAAAATAAACAGGATGGGCCATGTGCTGGGTAGAGGAAATGTATCTCAGAAACAAAAAACATAACGTTTTTTATACAAAAAGTAATTAACTTCTAGCACTTTCATTTTGGAACGCTAGGTCTGAAGGCCCAATGGCCTTAATTTTGAAGTGCAGAGCAACTGCCCACAGCAAAATCACTTTAATATGTCACAAGTCGGGAACATAAAACCAATAGATGTTTTGGGAAAGCTAGTCAATAAAGCAAGAGCAACCCTCAGACCAAGGAGAAATTATTCTACCCGAGATCCTCTCATATCTCTCTTCCCAAGAGCAGTCGGCAATTTTGGATAAACAGAACATGAAGCAGATCCCCTGCAACTCAAGGAACAGGGGCTCAGTTTTGTAACACCAGGATGAGTGAAGAGGAGCTCCTATCAAATTGACCAGATAAACTCTCCTCTGGAAGAGCACAGAAGCTTCTCAGAATCATCCGTTTAATACAAGGGATACAGAAGAATTATTTCCAAACTGGGATCTGACATTTACACTAGCAAAAATAGTATCTCTGGAAAGATTAGGGAGCTTGAAGACACAAGATCTGCCAACATTTCTATTTCAGTACATAAACTTATCATCGACTCGGGTAAAGAAACTTCCATGACAAAGCATCGCATTTAGGAAGGAAATTAGGAGAGGGTAGCTGGGGAATGAAAAGGGGCTGGAGGACAAATTGTTCTTTCTCTTCCCCCCTAAGTCAATCCATTACTAGCTACAATTAGCAACAAAAAAATGAATATTTTCCACCAGCACCAGTGGTCTGTTCAAAGTGTTCTGTTTTTCTGGTTTAAATAGGAGTTAGCACTAATTGACAGTTTCCAAATCACCCAGCAGTAACTGTTTACAGTTGCAGGAAGGAAGTATATTGTTTTCAGTGTGGTTTATTTGACATATTTATCCACTTAATCCCTCTCACTTAATTCCCCTCGATAAGTGGGAATAAGAAAGAATTGAATTCCAGCATCTTTTGACATTTACCTTTCAGCTAAGGAACTGCTTTACTTGGAGATCAGGGATTCAGGTCAGAGGAAGAGCTTGAACTTTCCATCTTCTTAGAGGCAATACCTAGCTCAGGCCCTTGGTTTCCTTTGGACAAATGAACAGCACAGTCACAGCTTCAGAAAGGTGGAAGCACGGTCAGAGTAACAGACGTTTTCTTACTTACAGGAGGCAAAGCGTGTCCTGAGGCTGCTCTCGACTGCACGGCTCACTCATCGCTCCCATCCTCTTGGCCTGTTTTGGGGGGACCTGCCCTCTGGAAGGGCTCACCTCCTTCCCTGCTGTTGTTTAGCTTTAGCGGGTGACGTCTGGAAGGACGATGTGCTCATCCAAGGGAGCAGCTTTTCCTGTCAGCAGAGCCGGACGCAGGGCTTGGGATGGAAGGTGGGTGAGCTGGGAAGCCCCACACCAAAGACAGCTCCGGAATCCAGCACAAAACCCACGTGAAGAAGAGCAGCTCCCACTCGCAGAACCCACCTGAGGCAATCAGCAGTCTCTCCTGGGGATTTTCCAGGCTTTCCTTGCATTTGCAGAGCTGTAATTCTGAGGCACAGTGGGGCAATGCCACCCAGGGAGGTCACTAAGCAAACTTTCAAAGGCAGCAGTTCAGGAACGATTCTCCTCCAGAACCCCTTTCTGGCAGCTCGGTGCAGTAGCATGCTTTATACCACAGCCCTAGCTAGAGCAGCTTGCCATGCAGAACAGGGAAATGCTTTCCAAGCACTGTGCCATTTGGGAAGTTCCCACATCCGTGTGCATCCCAAGGGACCAACAAAACACGCTATTTAAGTGCTCTCCTACTTGGTGATCCTTGAAGCTGAGTTGGAGGTCCCGCTGACAGCACCTTCTGGGTAGGAAGTTGCTTCCTAAGGGTGGTCTGTTCCATAGGTTACATGGGCTACAAGCTGTATGAAGCCCATTCTGTGCAAGGGAAGAGGAGGACACACCATAGCTTCCTAGACACATAATCCAGAGAGCTAAAAAATGAAAGGAAGTCTCCATTCCTACCTTAATGGCCAACAACTATTAGGTGACATTGAAGTAAGACCAGGACAGTTTGACAAGGCTGGGGTCTATCTGTGTGCACACTTCCAATGTGCAATGGTACGTTTTAAAAACAGGTAGAGAGATGGGTGTTATTATCTACAGAGACAAACGTATTTAACTGGAATAAAATGAAATCCTCCCAAATATAACAAAATCTGCATGAATAAGATGAAAAGCAAACATGTTGGAGCCACTCTGCGTGGAGCACCTAACAATTTACAGTACTTCTCTGTGTTTTATGGTTTGTAGATTGTGCTGATAGACACTGTGAAAGCAGCCGCCAGTGCTGACTTCTGCTTTTACACCGAGCAGCTTCCGGACACTCTATCACATCTCTTAATTTGCTTGGCACTTTATAAACTTCAGGATGGATTCAGGAAACGGAGCAGCTATCGAAGGAGGCACCGCACGGCGCTGCACCTGCTGAATCAGGTATTTCACACGGCGATAAATCCTACCTCGAGCCAGCTCTTGCTGAACTGAAAAACAAGAGGGTAAAAGCAAGTGCATGCAGACAGGCCCATTAGGTCCTCCCCGATAAATCTAGAGTGCAGAATTAAGAAAACAAGAAATGCTCAGATTCTGGGAGTTAAGAGATGAACAGTCGCAGGGTCAGACACAAAATCCAGTGAGAAATGTTGAAAGAGATGATTAATATGAGTAGAAGTACTAGCTATCATAGGCTCAATTTCACAAAACAGTCCTCCTGGGGCTGCTTCAATGGCATTCTTGATGGCAGTAAAGAGGAGAAGCTAAGTCGACCCGTGCTGAAGGCCAAAGGTAATTATTTCTAAGTGCACGAGCTAGGAGAGGCTGTTTGCACAAGGGGTCTCTGAAGCACCTGCATTTCCCCCGGCTGCTGCTTTATGAACCCTGCAGCCCTCCGCTGGGGCTGCACATCTCCAACTCCTCGTGTTTCCCAGCTCAGGTGCTAGCACCGCAGCTTGGGCTCTCTTGGTCCCAGCTGTGACTCATTGAGTCTTAAAGATACCTTTGAGCTAAATACTCCGAATTGGCAGAAAGTTTAGAAATGAAACCCAGGCCAGAATTGTCACCTTCCCCTCAATAAAGTGATTCTGCTAGTGGCTATCCCACTGGTAAAGCAGAGTGCAGGCTTGCACACTGCTGCTAAGGAGGAGCAGGAGCCCAGGTGATAACAAACACTACGAACCTTCCAGGCCACGACATTATTCTCATGATTTTTTCCTCTAGCCACGTTATCCTGTTTTTAAATCCCTCTCTCTCCTGATACCCAGTGTTCACTAACACAAAGCACTTACCTTGGCCTGTGTTTGCCTCCTGAAATGATGAGCAAAACCTGCAGATACCAATTGCTGGAGAAGCAGCTGAGCAAGGAGGCAGGCGAGGGGCTCATGCACTGGACGGGGACAGCCGGGACGTCCTGGCTCAGCTCCCCGACTCGCTCCGCTCGCTCCTCCGACCCTTCCCGCAGGACCCAGGCTGGACGCTGCCCTGCTCTGTAGCTTTTAAAACAAGAAAACAATGAATAGCAAATGTTCATGTGCAAAACCTTGCAGTCATATATATTATAAACATTTAGTTATTTGTACAAGAAGAACTATCCCCTGCAGGGCGAAAACCCTTGCAAACATTCACTTCATTGAATATTGTCATAACGAGGCCGTTCTTCAAAGGGAAGCCTGTAAAGAGCATTGTTGACCTCAGCACGAGTTTATATTCAGTACTTAATAGACACTATTTTTCAGTGATGCTGAAAAATAAACCTTTACATTTTAAAACATTCCTCACTGGCAAGCCTGCAGTAAGTCACATTCAACCTAAGTACTGGGAAAACCTAGCGCTTCCACTTACACCCTCCCTATTTCATGTATAAGCTATAGCTGAAGCACGGATTAATATCCACCACATCCCTGCTCTGACCACATTTCTGCACCGGGGGGTACCTGTTCTCCCGGCCCTTGCAGCCCGCAGAGCATCTGGCTTCGTTCTGCCACTCATTTTTGCTGCCTTAACACACGAATCCACTTCTAGAACAAATAGAAGCCGACAGTAGAGACACAGATTCGTGTCAGTGGCCAAAGGTGCCTCGTTAGGAGCCCGGAGGATGCAGAGGCTCTTGTTTCCCTAATGCAAAGGAGCTTCCCGCACGCTCTCCAGCCCGTCAGCACGAGCCCTTCTCAGGGCAAAGGGGATAAGTCATTTTCGTGTCTCCGCTTAGTTCCCTGCCACGTTTCTCCTTGTGTGGCAACCCCAGGTCGGGGCCTTAGGTGCCTGCAGGTTTCCAAGAGCTGGAGCAGGCACCTGAGCGGGGTGGGATGAATCTGCAGAATTTCGCTGTGTCCTGCGTCTTGGCCAGGTGTTTCCCTCCTACTTATAAAGCACTCGCATTGGAAAGCAAAAGCAAAGGAACCTGCCCAGAATTTAATTGTCCACAAAGAAGTTTGTCCCCAATGGGGTGGGAATAACCCCAAACAAAACACAGGTCCTGAAAGCCTCAGAGAAACTAAGATTTGCTGGTTTGGGAACTCAGGTTACAGCATCTGCTTTGATGGAGAGTAAATCTACAGCTGATATTCAAAACTTACAGAAGTTTTGTTTTTTTTTTTTTTTCTCCTCCTTAAAAATTTCCTCAGTAAATATAGACATGATTAAAATTTATTACAAAAAAATAAAAAGAAAAAAAATCTCAAAACTGCCTTGGCAGACCAAGAGTAAGACTCTTAACAGATATTAACATCATGTTTGGGGTCTGAAGTGCAGCCAGTGAAATGAAAACTATAACCAGATTTTAGCTCCATGTGTAAATACATGTTATAAAAGTCAAGTCTCCAAAGTATAACAGGGGACCCTATTAAACAATATTATTATTATTAACTACCTCCATGCTGTGCCCAAATTACCAAAAACAAGTTTATTTGAAATGCAACTTGGAAAACAAGTCAAAATCAATTGAATGTTAGAAGGGAAAACTGTGAAAAACGGGTTGTGCTGTGCCGAGGAGCAGCACGAGGGTGAGCTGGACAAGGTCTGCTGGGAACAACTTGGGCAGACTGAAACTGCTTTGATGGGTCTTGTAACAAGATATGAACGAGACAGCTTCACTCTGACCTTCCCTGTGCGCTGCCTGTGGATACCTGCACGTCACCCCCAGCTATCTTTAATTTAGAGTTCCCTAAACACTAAATTTAGGGTTAATTTGGGGTATGAACCCAACGCTTCTTCATTTGGCAAGTGAGCCAGTCAACTTTAAGGTGAGATGACCAAATTTGCAATTTTTCAGGCTGATTTAATTTGCAACCTCCAAGATTTGGGTTGATTTTCAAAGCATTTTGAGAGGCTTCTGGAGACCCATCAAACTACCACGTGGATTTGGATGACAAAATATTTGCTCCTTTCTGCTGCTTCTGCATCAGCACAGTCTGTCTCCATGTGAAACCCGGTAGCTCCTGGGCTCTCCCACTGCTATTTTTATTCAGGTCACCCCAAGAATTCCATTAATCTTAGACTAGGAAAATGCAAATTTACAGCCAAGCAGCCTCTATCGGCACTGCAAAGCCTGACTTGTTTCCCTCAAGTAAGCAGGATTGTTTCGGTCTGGAAAGAGCAGACCTTAAAGCGGGCAGGGAAGCCCAGGGCACAGGGACTGTGCACGATCCAGAAGGACAAAAGCAAAAACAGAGCTAGGGGGTATAGAACCAGTCTTACTGTACTTTATACTTTCATTCAACACTGAAAATTGCTCGTAAATAATAATCCATTTTTCTCCCAGCAAAAGGCAGACACTTAAGGTTATTTTTCTTTCCCCTTTGCAGTTACTTCTATCCCGTGCAGCAGCCGGGCTCCCCGCTGCTCTAACCTCCTCCTGTCATGTTCCTAAGGCTCAGAGGGAGGGAAACACGGGACAACGTCCACGACACCTGTGGGCTCGGCTCTGCCCATCCTCAGGAGAAACAAGAGACCCGGGTATGGCAACGGCGCTGCAAATGCAGCAAAACGAGTGGTTTGGGGTTCTTTTCCCCG